>CM050526.1:2486177-2846177 GCA_027563665.1 Antrozous pallidus | reverse complement strand
AATCTTATTGTATTGAGCCTTGATATCTGTTTGTATCACTGGGAGGAATTGACTTCCAGGCCAGTTGGCTGTGAGGACCAACTGTGACTATAGTGGAAGAGCTGCTGTGCAGGAGACACCCTTATGGAGCAGGACTTGCTTCAGTGGGTCATTGGTGCTCACTGAGTCTGCCCATGAGTGTGTCACTTGTGGATGTGTAGGGTTGTAATCTTGTATGTTCTAACACTGGCCAGTGGATGCACTGGCTCTTGGGTCTCCTGAGAGGTGCAAAGTCAGTCACTGTCTGGGCCACCTGGCAGGAGCTACGGAGAAATCTTCAGATTCCTCCCATTTGTATTAGGTTTGGAGGTGCTCAGGTGAGGCCCAGCCTTGGAGAGAGGCAGGCTGGTGCTAGTGCCAGGTCTTGGGCCTTTTATTGATGGGTTTGGGACACTCTGACCAAGCTGCTGCTTGTTTGAGAGATTTTAGCAAAGTCTGAAGCCTGAGCAAGGACAGGTCATTCACTTGCAAAAGCCTCTGCACACAGGTTGGGTGGGACTGTGAATTGGATGGGGCAGGTCTCATCATCAGAGTGGAACAAACAGAAATAGTTGCCAGTCATCCCTGAGACCAGGAGATCTCAGCACGGGCACAGTGACCCCTGCAAGCACCTCCATCTGGGAGAAAGCCACCCCAAGTTTCTGCTCCGATGCCAGACAATCCAATTCCTCCTCATATGTGTCTGGGCTCCCCAGAGCCTCTGCCCAGTGCCAGGCAACTGGAGCTCAGTTACAGTGAGTCCAAGTAAGTTCATGCACTGGCCCTTTAAGAGCAACAGCTGGGTCTCCGGCAGCCTCCATGTCACTCAACCACAATCCCCACTGGTTTTACAGCCTGTAGTTGTGGGGACTGCTCTTCCCAGCTCTGGGACCCTGGACTCGGGGTCTGGTGTGGGGTGGGACCCTCGCTCCTTCCTCATGGAGGCCTCTGCAGAGATGACCTCCCTCCCACCTGGAAAGCGGCACACGGGCTCTGGACATCCCGCTCCAGGCCTCCGTCCCCCCCTGTCTCTGTGCTTTCTCCGTGACTTGTCTAGCTGCAGGACTGGCACTCGGCCGCTCTCCGGAGGCTCTGTGTGTTCGTTGTAACGTTGATGTGGTTGGGGAAGGCGGCCAGTGCAGGCATTTACCTGTGCCGCCAGCTTGGTTCTCTACATTGTTGCTTTACCCTCGTGTTTCTGTCTTTCATTTTCGTTTGGCGGTTTTGTATAATTTTTCTCTATTTTCCTTTTTTAAATGTTTCATGTCTCTGCCCTCAGTTTCTGTCTTGTGATTATCCTGAGGTTTACGTAAAGTGTCTCATAGACAATGGCATGCCATTTCCTTTTGCCTGTACAACTTCAAACTTTTCCCTCCCTCCTTTTTGTTGTCACAAACTGTCCCTTTATGTCGGGCATTCATTACCAAATTAAAGCGGCTGTAGCTATGTTTCGTGCCTTCCCCCTTTACCTTTATGCTATATTGTGTTTAACACCCTGGTCCGTAGCAGAGTTTCAGTTTTCTGATTCTATCATCCTACTCAAAGTGTCACGACTTTTGCCTTTTTCTTTCTGGTAGGAAAGCTCGTTCCAACATTTCATGTCTAGGAGGTTTTTTGTGAGCTCTTCAACTCGTGTTTGTCGGGGAAAGCCGTTACTTCTCCTTCATGACTGGAGTAGAACCATGTTAGAGGGATTATTCTTGACTGACAGCTTTCGTCTTCCAACATTTTGAACAGGGCACCCCCCCTGCCCTGGTCTGTAGTTCCTGCTGAGGCGTCTGATGGCAGCTGGATACGGGTCTCCTTCTCGGACCCTTTTCTCCCCGTTGGTGACTTCAGAACTCTCTCTTTACTGTAAACATTGTTGTTGTTTCACTATGTCCTGGAGAAGGTCTTGTTTGTTGAGACAGCTAGGAGTTCCCTTAGTTTCTTGTACTTTTATGCCCTGCCCCTACCCCAGTTTTGAGAAGATCTTTCTGTTATTTCTTCAAGCAGTTTCTGATTCCTTCTCCCTCTCTTCTTCTGGATTCCCATGACCCTTCTGTTTCCCTTCCTAATAGAGTCAGATAGTTCTCACATTTGAAAAACCTAGTTCTCTCTTCCACAGGACATTTCTATTCTATCTTCAAGCTGCTACTCTCCCCCCTGTGGTCTGCTCTGTTTCCATTGCCTTCTAATGAATTTTTCATCTTACTTAATGAGTTCATCAGCTCCAGAATTTGTTTTTTTTTCAGAGTTTAAATCTCTTTAGTAAAGTACTACTTCTGCTCATTACTTTTATTCCTGAACCCACTGAACTGCCCGTATCCATTTCCTTGTGCCTGGTGGCTACATTGAATCCTCGGTCGTTTACATCACAGCTTCTGCGCCTGGAGTCTGGTTCCGGAGAACTGTCACGTCCTTTTGTGAGACAGCGCTCCTGCGATGACGGCTCGTGGTCCTCGATGGGTCGTCGTTCTGTCCGCACACGTGAAGTAGCGGACGCTTCTTGCTTAGGGACATTTTTGTTTCTAACGAGTCAGCGAGTTGGTAGTTAGAGGCCTTTCTTTCGCCTCCACTAGGTGGCGCCGCAGCACCGATCTTGTTTTTCTCGCCTGTGCTTCTGTTACCTCTGAGAGCCAGCGCTTTCCACCCTGCTCCGCCTGCGCGGAGGCGCTCAGGCGCCCTCTCTGTCGCTGCCTGTGCCTCCGGAGTCCCTGGCCGCGTTGCTGGCCGTGCCTGCTGCCCGTGTCACTGCAGTCACGCGTTTTTCAGTGGCAGGTCATCACCACGGGGCACCAGGACAGCCTGTGTCGCTGCTGCTCCTGGGCATCGGGATCTCCGCACCAGGGGCGGAGGGGCGGGGGCGGGCTCGGGCTGCTCCTGCTGCCCAGTGCCCCTGCAGCTGGAACGCCTGAGCCACTGGCGCTGCCTCTGCTTCTGCCACCAAGCACTGCCGCAGCCGGGGAGGGAGCCAGAGCGGTGGCTGTGCGGCTCCGGGCCTGCCTGCAGCAGCGACACCTGGACTGCAGACCGCAGATCTGGAGTTGTGATTGGAGTGACTTACAATGGTAAGAAAAGAGTAACAGTCACTATTTGTTACCTTTTGCTATTTTTAAAAATATATATTTTATTGATTTTTTAGAGAGAGAAGGGGAGGGATAGAAAGTCAGAAACATAGATCAGCTGCCTCTTGCACACCACACCCACTACTGGGGATGTGCCCACAGCCAAGGTACATGCCCTTGACCGGAATCGAACCTGGGACCTTTCAGTCCGCAAGCAGTTGCTCTATCCACTGAGCCAAACTGGTTTCAGTTACCTTTTGCTATTTTTTTTTTTTTTGCCTCATCTCATTATTGTTCACACCTCCCTCCTCTGCGATGAAATGCTCCCGTTTTATGCATTTGGGTAAAGCAAGGCGTGAAGACCACTAGCGAGTGGGACAAGGGTGCAGGCAGGAGGTGGGGGAGCCCTCGCTCAGCCCGCTCAGCCTCTGTGTCGCATTTCCGTTGAGTCCTCAGCACTCCTCAGCCCGTCACCAGGAGCCGTGTGTCCGGAGGGCACTGGGCCCTCGCTGGCTGCAGGGTGGGGGGAGCACACCAGGGAGGGCGCCGAGCGAGAAGGTGTTAGAAAGAGCCCAGGGCAGGCCTTGGCTGTTAGTTCGGTGATTTGATGGAGGGTTCGAGGAAGCCAGGAATTCGATCTGGATGAAAAGCTATCAGAAAGCAGGGACAGGTTCGTGATTGGCACTAAATTATGAAGCAGCCTGGTTTTGTTTTATTTCATCCTGGTCTCAGGGTAGCCTCTGAGGCTGTTGGTCTGGGAGAATTTCATGTCCAACGGAACGCAGTGGTGGGCGTGAGCCCGGCAGCCTCCCATCGTGTGAGGCCTCCGGAGCTCGGGCCTGGGCCGGATTCAGCAGCTGCTCTCTCCGCTCCCCGCTCCCCGCTCCCCGCTCCCCGCTCTCCGCTCTCCTTCGGCCATGCACAGACATCCGGCCCCAGGCCTGTGGTTCACCATGCCCAGGGTTTTGCCCTGGTCACCATCTTAAGATCAGAGCGCATGTTTTAAATGTACTCTGTGGTTAATCCAAGGTGGATCTCTTTTTCCCTTTTTATGGCAGGATGAGTTGCTGAGCCACCGGATGTGACAAGGGATGTGCAGCAGCGTTAACACTCCAGACGGGACTTAGAAACCAACTGGAATAGCAAGTGTCACAAACAGAAGGATGATGGAAGTCGAGCGGGCTTAGAGCCGGGGGCCCAGAACCTAGTTGCGTTTGTTTTGGAGAGTTGGGTCAGTGTCCTTTCAGCTTAGTCATACTGCCCTCTTTGCCCCGCGGTCCCCAGGTAGGCCTAACACGAAATATGTGCTATGGCATGAACTCCCTCCACTGGCAAAGATCGCACGACTGTCACGACTGCTGTAGTTAACAGTTTTTAGTTTGCCCCCTGGGCCTTAGGAACTAAAGCGGCCTTATTTATGACTTATGAAGATTAGAGACAGCTTTGAGCCACCTTTTCTAGTTGTTTTATTCCACTTGTGGGAATTAATTTTAGTGAGGTATGCCCCTAACTGCTTCCACGTGCCAGCCTGATCACCCGCTAACCACTACCCTAGAATGCTATCAGAAAGCAGGGACAGGTTCGTAATTGATGTCTAACTGCTCCCCTGCCAGCCTGTTTGCCCCCAACTTCCCTCCTCTGCCAGCCTGGTCACCCCTAACTGCCCTCCCCTACAGGCTTGATCACCCCCAACTGTCCTCCCTTGCAGGCCTGGTCCCTCCCAACTGCCCTCCCCTGCTGGTCTGATCACCCACAACTGCCCTCCCTTGCAGGGCCTGGAACCTCCCAAAGGCCCTCCCCTGCTGGCCAGCTTGTGGTGGCCATCTTGTGTCCACATAGGGGCAGGATCTTTGACCACATGGGGGCAGCCCTCTTGTGTGTTGGAGTGATGGTCAATCTGCAAATTACTCTTTTATTAGATAGGATAGAGGCCTGGTGTATGGGTGGGGGCCAGCTGGTTTGCCCTGAAGAATGTCCCAGATCAGGGTGGGGCTTCCCTTGGGGCGAGGGGCGGCCTGGGCGAGGGGCCTGTGGAGGTTTGCAGGCTGGCTATGCGCCCCCAGCAACCCAAGTGGAGGCCCTGGTATCTGGGATTAATCTATGTCTACAATCGAAACTTTGTAGCCTGGAGTGGAGGTCTAGGCCAGTAACGGCAGGCTGAAAGCTTGGCTTCCTCCATTGCCAGGGAAACCCAAGACTCTCTTCTCTCCAGCTCAGTGGCTGCTGCCATTTCTGTATCTTTTATAATTGAAACGTTGTAACATTGAGTGGAGGCCTAGGCAGACAACAGCAGGGGGAAAGCTTGGCTTTCTCTGTTGCTGGGGAAACCCAATCCTTCCTCCTGCTCTCAGTGGTGGCAGCCATCTTGTTTGGGGTTTATTTGCATAATATGCTCCTGATTGACTGATGGGCGTGGGTGTGGCTTGTGGGTGTGGTGAAGGTATGGTCAGATTTGCATATTGCTCTTTTATTAGGTAGGAGGACTAGTGGTCCAGCGCACAGATTCGTGCACACTGAAAGGAAATCAATTAGAAAAAATATTTTAATATCGCTCTTCACCCTTTCTCTATAATAGAAATTATTAACAATGACAGATGGAAACACACAGGTGCAGTTGGCACCAGCAAGAGTTTTATATGAATCACACATGCACAAGACAACTTAGCCTTTTATAGGTATAGAACAAATTTGCTTAATTAGACTTGCTTTCTGATATGAATAAACTTTTTCCAGCCCAGTGAAACATCCCAACTTCTCTTTCAGGTAATTGTCAGCAACACAGCAGTAAATATCAACATGAAGCAGATTATTATTGTAGGGAGAACAAAAGGTAAAATGTTTAACTGCAGCAGTGTTCGAGAAAACCTGAAGTCATTTTCAAGGTCTACCACTTCTTCTCTTCAGTCGGGTCAAGTTTCTAAGCTTTCTAAAGCTCTGTTTTCTGGCTAATGAAAAGAAAATATGGTTCCCTCTACTCCAGGATTTCTGTGAGGATCAAATGAGATGAGGCACAGGAAAACGCTTCACAGGCATTTGGTTATAGTGTAAAAAGTGTTTCCACCTGGTTATAAAGCAAATCGTGTTCCTGGGCTGAAGAAACCCCAAGGAGGCTAGTCATCGCTGGGAGAGGAAGCCGGGCATTGCTACGTGATGTCATTACCTGCAGCCGTTTCCAGGCTGGCCATGGAGTCTCGGCTGTATTGGCTGCAGTTTGGTGGGCGTTGCTCCGGGGGGTGGCGAGGTCTGTGTCCCACTGGGGAGAAGCTGAGTGTTGCTTTGTCGGCCAGGTCGTGCTGCCGTTCCTCTGTAAACGGCAGGTGTGCCTCTAAGCAGCTCCTGCAGTGAATGTCTGCCCCATTGTGGTCAGTGTGCGTCATAACGACTGGTTGGATAGGGGGAGGAACACTTAGCATATTAGCTTTTTATATAGATGGAGCAGAGGCCTGATGCACGAATTCGCGCACAGGTGATTGGCCAGTGATCGGGGGCAATTGGGGCCGTCTCACCCAGTTCCAGTCGGGGCCAATGGGGGCCGGCCAGGGAGAGACTGTGGGAGGGCCCCAGGGAGTGTCCGGCCCTCTCACCCAGTCCCAATCAGCCAGACCTCCGCAGAAAGCTAACCTACCGGAGCGTCTGCCCCCTGTTGGTCAGTGCACATCATAGCGACTGGTTGAGCAGTAGACCAAACAGTCAACCAATCAGACGGACAATTAGCATATTACCCTTTTATTGTAGAGGATGACAAACTGGAGAGCTGGATACCTCTAACAATTATTCAAAATACACAGGATTGCCCGGCCAGCTTGGCTCAGTGGTTGAGCATCCGCCTTTGAACCAGGAGGTCAAGGAAGGTCTGATTCCCAGTCAGGGGACATGCCTGGGTTGCTGGCTCGATCCCCAGTGTGGGAATGTGCAGGAGGCAGCCTATCAGTGATTCTCTCATCATTGATGTTTCCATCTCTCCCTCTCGCTTCCTCTCTGAAGTCAATAAATATATATATTTATTTAAAAGTGATTATAGCCCTGCTATGGGGCATGGCATCTCCTGGTGGCTTGGGTTTGCATTTCCTGGATGACAAAGAACATTTAGCTTCTTTCCCAGGCCCGCAGGTCATTTTTACAGCCTGCCTCTGTCTTATCAACACCCCATGCCATAGTGGGCAAGTCTGCTTCCTCCTCTCAGCCTCAGTTACTCATCTTCCCCAAGAGATTTGAACTAGGTCAATGGCCTCAGGTGGCTTGGTCCAAATGGGCCCTAAAAGGATTTGGGGAAATCATGCCCCCCCCCCCTTTGGCACATTTTCAGACTGGTGGAATGTAATGAATGAAATAAACTGACAAAATGGAAGAAGCATGGCCCCTTGGACAGCCTGGCCAGAGCCCAGGAGGAGTGGGGGTGCCTGGACATGGACACTGAGGGATCAGCTGAAGGACGTCAGCACACAGCCTGGGCACGACAGCAGTGTGGCGCCGGCCAAGGAGGTGGGGGAGCGAGCTGTTGTTAAAATGGTGTCGATGTTGATGCCAAACCTTCTGGCCATCCTCTGCTGCTGTGCAGTGGTTCTAGCCTTTCTAATGCCCTGATCCACAGGTTGAGAACCGCTGCTGTAGAGCCTAAGACCATTGGAAAACACAGATATTTACATTACGATTCATAACAGTAGCAAAATTACAGTTATAAAGTAGCAACAAAAATAACTTCGTGGTTGGGGTCACCACAACATGAGGAGCTGTTTCAAAGGGCCGTGGCCTTAGGAAGGTTGAGACCCGCTGTGCTGTAGGGAACACGACTCACCTCTGCATGTGGCTTGTCTCATGAAATGCAGCATGAGCACACAGACCAGAGGCACATCTGGACACTCCTCAGCCCTGAGCTGGCATCGCCCCAACCAACCTGATTTGACCTCCTCAAATGTCCCCACTGGGAAATTTTTATCTCTGATCTAGAAAATTCGGCTTGTCAAAACCATAACATAGTGAAAATAAGGGCAGTAAATAAATCTAGTGGTTGCTTGTAATGAAGACAAGGATGTGACATTGTCAGAACTAAGGGTCCGAGGAGAAGTAGGTGCAACAGAGATGTGACAGGGGCATCACGGCAGGAGGACCAGGCGGGGCTGCACCCGCTGGGGAGCAGGGAGACGCTGGTCTCCCGTCCTCGTGGCTGACGCTGCCAGTCGGACGGCCGCCATCCCGTGTCTTACAGTAGCAGCCTGGTCCTCAGGCTTCAGCCCAGGGATGTGCAGAACATCTGAGTTCGTCCAGGCGGCTTTGGGTCCAGAGACGCGGATGCAGAGGAGGTCGGCTGAGTCAGCACGGGCTGGTGGCGGGAACCTGCAGACAGACGCTCGTCAGAGACCGGCCAGGACCAAGATAAAGCTTCATGGGAAACTGATCAGAAACAGAGAAACTGATTAAGACCTGGTCTCAGGAGCCGTTCCTGCCTGAGCAGTGAGAGAGGAGTCCTGGAGGAAGGTCCGGCCTGGCGCACGGCTCCGGACCCCACAGAGGAGCCGGGCTGCCAGCCTCCTTTCCTCCCCTTCCTCTGCCAGAGGAGGCACTCGCGCAAACAGGTGTCCGTCCGGTGCCAGGCGGGCCGCCCCGGTACCGAACTCCGCTCACGGGCCCAGGAGAGGGGAGGCGGCTCCGTTCCTGTGAGCTGGGGCCAAGCTCCTGCTCAGGGACCCCTGCCAGCGAGGACCGGCGGGCCCTCTCGCTGAGCCAGGGCGCAGGCTCAGGCCGGGCTCTGGCATGGATGGGGCTCAGGGAGCAGCGCGGGGACCACAGAGCACACCCCACTGTGTCAGGCGCACGCGTCCGAGGCCAGCGCTTGGGGAGTCAGGCCTGTGTTCACATCTCACCGGGGCCTGTCTGTTCCCACGCCCTGGGTCTCTCTGAGATGATGTCATTCTGCGGTCTTCGAGTGACAGCGCGGGGCTGTGTTATCACAGGGAACACTCACCCAGTCTTGAACGTGGATTTTTGGTTGATTTCTTGTTCCCTTTAGTCTCTGCAAAAGCCTCATCATTTTTATTTTTTTGCTTTAAAATGTATCTCAATATCTCTGTGTGTTTTCTACTTCGTTTTTGTTCATTTCCAAAATGTACAATATTTCTGGACTTTAAAACGTTTTACCTAAATGTTGGAAAAAATGCTACATTTTCTAAAAATTCTGACTGGTATTTTTAAACATAATTTGTAATGTCAATAAATAAGCAAAATGTTCATACTTGGTGCATGTTAGTTCTTTATTAGGTTTGTTGTAACGACAAGGTCTTCCTGTGGTGCTGCTGGAACTTCAGTTTGTCCGGGCCCTTCCGCATCCGGGCCCTTCCGCATCCGGGCAGGAGCAGCGGCTGCGGCGAAGGAGGCCGTTCTCCGGGGCCGAGTCCTGGCTCCCGAGCCCTGGCTCCCACCGGGGCCTGGCGGCGGCTGGTCCCGGGCCTGTGAAGCGGTGACCGAGGGGAACACCCGCTGGGGAGACTCTGGGACAGTCTGGGGTAACCGCGTGCAGTCGGTGGCTGCAGCGCTTTCACAAGCAGGTTCCACAGGACATATTTAAAAATGTATTTTTGTTGATTTCAGAGAGGAAGGGGAGGGAGAGAGAGGGAAACATCAATAATGAGAGAAAGTCACTGCTCGGCTGCCTCCTGCACAGCCCCACTGGGGACTGAGCCCACACCCCGGGCACGTGCCCCGACGGAGAACCCAACTGCGACTCCTGGTTCTTGGGTCAGTGCTCACCCACTGAGCCACACTGTCTGGGCTCACAGGACAGTCCATCTCGGGTCCTCCCGTGGAAGGGTGGCCTTACACTACCCGTTCCATCGTCTCTCACAGAAACTGCCTCTCTGACATTTTTGTTTTGCTCTATAGAGTGGAACAGAGCCAAGTGTGATTTCAGCCAAAGCTAAGTTAAAGTTTCTTAAGGTGAGAGCCCCCTGTGCTGTCGCTCGAAGAACGCGGTGAGTTCAAGACCTGCTGAAGGAACCGTTTTCAGTGGTGCACCTGGTTTCCTCGGTGCAGACACAACACTTGGTAGACGTCTGCTAGGCCAGAAAAGGGGTGCCTGTATTATACAAATGACACCCAGAGACCCAGAAAGGTCAGACCAGCCGGCCACATGTGGCATGCTTCCATTTCTTGAGTTTAGTTTGTACACCTGCACAAAGAAAGCTCTGAAACCTTGAAACTGGAACCCAGGCTGAGGAAGGTCACGCTGCAGAAGACTACCGAGGGACAAAACGGCAGTGCTCTTGCAAACCAGGTCGCATGGGGCTATTTGCTCACTCCCAAACAAATCGACTCCAGCCTTACAGAATATACTTTTCTCCTGAGTTAGAAACACAATCAGTTCTTTCTGGTAAGGTGTCCCCTTCCCACACGCACACACACACGCACACGCACACACACACACACACAGGCACACACACACACACACACGCTTTAAAGCTACCCAGAGAAGCCGGTGCCTCGGGAAAACGTTTCCTAAAGACCTCGAGACAAGCCCTGGCCCACATTGCTCAGTGGGCAGAGCGGCAGCGGAGCACTGAAGGGTCTCATTTTGGGTTCGATTCCCCTCAAGGGCATGTACCTGGGTTGCAGGTTCAATCCCTGGGCCCAATCGGGACAACCCATCGCTTCTCTCTCTCACATTGATGTTTCTTTCCCTCTCTGCCTGCTTCAACTCTCTCTAAATGTCGATGGGGAAAATATCCTCGAGTGAGGATTAGCGAAAACAAAAACAAAAGCAGACCCTGAGAAAATATCTCCCCTAGAGAGACCAGGACCAGTGAGTCCTGGGGGGTCGGGGGTTGTAGCTATAACTGTTGTTTAGTTTGTCATCTTCCTTCTTTTAGGAGGAGGGGGAAGATGGAGAGGATGGCAGGGAATTCGTTTAAATGTAATCCGACACCTTTACAGAGCAGACACCACTCAAGCAGTTTGCTAGGGGCCTGTGGCAGGGGCCTGCAAGAGCATGATGGCGTGGAGGATGAGGCAGGCGGTACCTGCAGCCTCTCCATCACTTAGCAGGCGCTTCCTCCAAACCGCCCGGTGTGCAATCTGGGAGAGCAGGCGGGCATTGCCCTTGGCAAGGAGCGCCTCTCCAGGTAAACTGGGCAACGGGGTGTCCCAGGTCTGAGCTGGGAAGTCTAGGGTTTGAAGACATTTCTCCTCCTACCACAGCAGCCTCTGGGAGATGCAAGCACCGGCCCCTGGATGCAAAGCCTGCCGCCTCTCCTCCGGTCCGGGACCACGCAGCTTGCGGGCTCAGCGGAGAGGGAGGGGGCAGTCCCCACCCCCAGCCCCCAGCCCCTGCCTCCCCTTCACACGCGCTCACCCAGAGCCGCAAGCCTCCCGCAGGCCAGGGAGAGCCAACCCTTGGCCCAGCCTTGGGATCTCTGTTTTCCTACGAAGGCTCCCATGTCACATAAAACGTACATTACACAAATGCGTGCTCTTACTTATTACTCTGCCCTTTGTTACATGGACCCAGCCAAGGAGGAGGAGGAGGAGGAGGAGGAGGAGGAGGAGGAGGAGGAGGAGGAGGAGGAGGAGGAGGAGGGGGAGGAGAAAGATGGAAGGAAGGAAGGAAGGAAGGAAGGAAGGAAGGAAGGAAGAAAGGAAGGAAGGGAAAGAAAGAAAGAGAAAGAAAGAAAGAAAGAAAGAAAGAAAGAAAGAAAGAAAGAAAGAAAGAAAGTCAACTGCCGTAGCTGGTTTGGCTTAGTGAATAGAGCGTCAGCCTGTGGACAGAAGGGTCCTGGGTTCGATTCTAGTCAGGGGCACATGCCCAGGTTGTGGGGGGCATGCAGGAGGCAGCTGATCAATGATTCTCTCTCATAACTGATGTTTCTATCTCCCTTCCTCTCTGAAATCAATAAAAATATATTTCTTAAAAATCAACTGAGTGCACTTTAAAGATCTTATTAACTTTATTCAATGATTCGTGAATCAGGCAGGGAGCGCTGAGGAGCTGCGGAAAGTGAAAAACCTTCATAGGCAGAAGGGAGCAGGAACAAGACAGCTGTACTTGGAAAAAAGCTATCTGGTCATTGCAAGGTCACTTTCCTTCTGGGGTGGCAGGGTCCATCAGGCCCGTGGCCTCTCTAGTGCTGACCCCAGGATTCCTGATGGACCTGCTAAGGTTCCATTTCTGAAGGAATTAAAACTCTACTTAAATTCAGTCTCGGGGGGAAACCGAGGTGGTGGCCTAGGTAAACACCTAAACTGCTGCCTCGCACAACAGTACCAAAACTGAAACTAAAAGACAAAACGGACACCACTCAGAACCACAGGAAAGTTGGCTGAGTGGAAATTCTACAACTAGAAGAAAAGAGGAAAACACATTTAAAATCAGAGGAGTTGCAAAAGGCTGAGGTACAGAGATGCACATGTGGAGAGGAAGGGTGGCTGTGTCCATGGGTGGCTGAGTGCACGATTGGCTTTCTAAAGTGGGAGGGAGACGGAAACTCCTGACTGTGCTGAACTCCAGTCCCAGGTGAGACTCTGGAAAACCAGGCTCATTCAGGGAAATTGGGTCTGTCGGGAAAAGAGAAAGCACACTGAGACTCAGGAGGTGTGGAAGGCAGAGGTCCAGAGGCGTGTGTGTGCAGAGAGGGCTGATGGCTGGCTGAATGCACGGGCAGCTGAGCACGCAGCTGGCTTTCCAAAGCAAGAGGGAGACAGAAGCTCCCAACTGTGCTGAACTCCAGTTCTGGGCAAGTTTCTGGGAACCCTGACTCATTTGGGAAGAAACTGGACTGTCTGGCAGTGGGTGAAACTCGAGGGCAGCTTTCTCTCAGATGTGCTTGCAGAGATTATCGAGGGACACTGAGACCCAGGGGCCTCATACCACAGGGCTGATGGAAAACCAAGGTTGTCTGCTCTGCCCTGAAAGTCCACCACATCCAAGGTGAGCACAGAGGCTTTTGCAATTTTTCAAGTCTTATCTCATAAGTGTGTCTCCAGCACAGAACTTCTCTCAGCATAGACACAGCTGAGCCTCACAACCAATTGGCCTGGAGGTCAATTCCTCCCAGTGATACCAACAACAATCAAGAATTAACTACAACTCAGCTGAGCACAGTCCACAAAGGGGTGCACCAAGAGTGTCCACCTCAGGTAACTGGGGAGGCTGAGCCACTAGGCTCTTAGGACACCTACCACACAAAGCTACTCTACCAACTCAGGGAAGCAGCAAAAATATGGAGACAAAGAAACAGATCACAAATGAAAGAAATGGAGGAAAGCAAATGACTGGATATAAGTTCAAAACCACACTTATAAGATTTTTCAAGAATTTCCTAGAAAAGACTGATAAATTTAGCAAGAGCCTTGAGAATATGAAAAAGGACCAACTAGAAATTAAACATACACTGACTGAAATAAAAAAATGTTATACAGAGACCTAACAGCAGACTAGAGGACCACAAAAATCAAGTCAAAAAATTTTAATACAAAGAAGCAAAAAACACTCAGCCAGAAAAGACGAAAGAAAAATAATCCAAAAATTTGAAAATAGTGTAAGGAGTCTCTGGGACAACCTCAAGCATACCAACATCTGAATTATGGGGGTGCCAGAAGAAGAGAGAGAGCAAGATACTGGAAACCTATTGAAGAAATAATGACTGAAAACTTCCTCACCTGGTGAAAGAAATAGACTTACAAGTCCTGGAAGCACACAGAACCCCAAACAAAAAGAATCCAAAGAGGACCACACCAAGACACATCATAATTAAAATGCCAAGAGCAAAAGACAAAGAGAGAATATTAAAAGCAACAAGAGAAAAACAGTTAATTACCTACAAGGGAGCACCCATATGATTGTCAGCTGACTTCTCAACAGAAACTATGCAGGCCAGATGGGAGTGGCAAGAAATATTCAAAGTGATGAATAGCAAGAATTTACAACCAAGATTACTCTATGCAGCAAAGCTATCATTCAGAATTGAAGAGTAGATAAAATGCTTCACAGATAGGAAAAAGCTAAAGGAGTTCTTCACCACTAAACCAGTATCATATGAAATGCTGAAAGGTATTCTTTAAGAAGAGGAAGAAGTAGAAAAAGGTAAAGATAAAAATTATGAACAATAGCTGTAACCAACCAGTTTGGCTCAGTGGATAGAGCATTGGCCTGCAGACTGAAAGGTCCTGGGTTCGATTCTGGTCAAGGGCATGTACTTTGGCTGCAGGCACATCCCCAGTGGGGGGTATGCAAGAGGCAGCTGATCGATGTCTCTCTCTCATCGATGTTTCTGACTTTCTATCCTTCTCCCTTTCTCTCTGTAAAAAATCAATAAAGTATATTTTTTTAAAATTATGAACAACAAATACATGTCTACCAACAAGTGAATCTAAAAATCAAGTGAAGGAGAAGCCAAGATGGCAGCATAGGTAAACACCTAAACTGCTGCCTCACACAACGATTTCAAAACGGCAACTAAAAGACAGAACGTCTATCACCCAGAACCACAGGAAAGCTGGCCGAGTGGAAGTTCTGCAACTAGATGGAAAGAGAAAAGAGCACTGAGACGTGCACAATCACTGAAAAGCTGAGGTACGGAGGTGCACGAACCGAGCTGGCGGTGGGCAACAGGGCACTGCTTTTTTCAACCCAAAGGGAAACACAGCTCCCCATTACTCTGAACTCGTTTCTGGGGATACACTGGCGACCCAGACTCCTACAGGGAGAAGCTGGACGGTCTGCCACCGGGTCGGAAAGTGAGGGTGGCTCCCTTGCAGAGGAGCCCGCAGCAATCATCATTCACTGCACTGGGGCACGGGGTGCGGGGGACTTGGAAACTTGGAAATGCAAAACAGCTGTGTGGCAGTGATTGCTGTTTGCCATGCCCTAGCCCCACACAATCTGCAAACCCAAGCTGTGCGCAGTGGCATTTGCATATAAATAACCTGCTCTATTGCAGCTTAACCTAAACTGCAGCTCTGGTCAGACCAGGAGAAATCTGCAGACCTTGCTGTAGCTCCTGCTGGGTCACCTCAGACAGTAGCTGGCCTGCACCCCATTGGAGATCCAGAAGCTAGTGTATCTAGAGGTCAGTGTGAGACACCATAATTCAACTACTCACATCCATACCTGACACATTCAAGAGGCAGACTGGTGAGCACCAAAGCCCCACTGAAGCAAGTCCTGCCCCATAGGCATGTCTCCAGTGAAGTTTTCCCACTCCATCAACACAGGGAAGCAGCAAAATGCAGAGACAAAGAAACATGAAAGAAATGGAGGACATAGAGTTCAGGACCACATTTATAAGGTTACTCAAGAATCTTCTAAAAATTGCCAAGAAACTTGATGAGACCTTCAAGGACCTTAATGAGAATGCCAAGAAAATAGGAAAGGACCAGTCAGAAATTAAGCATACACTGTCTGAAATAAAGAATAATATACAGAAATTCAACGGTAGATCAAAGGACTCCAAGAATCAAACCAAAGATCTGAAAAATGAGGAGACAAAAAACACCCAACCAGAAAAACAAACAAACAAAAAAGAATCCAAAAATATGAAGATAGCGTAAGGAGACTCTGAGACAACTTTAAGCGTACTAACATCCAAATTATTGGGGTGGCAGAAGAAGAGAGAGAGCAAAATATTGAAAACCTATTAGAAGAAATAATGACAGAAAACTTTCCCTACCTCATGAGAGAAAAAGACTTACAAGTCCAGGAAGCACAGAGAACACCAAACAAAGGAATCCAAAGAGGACCACACCAAGTCACATCATAATTAAAATGCCAAGGGCAAAAGACAGAAAGAGAATCTTGAAAGCAGCAAGAGAAAAACAGTTGGTTACCTACAAGGGAGTGCCCATACAACTGTCACCTGACTTCTCAACAGGAACTATGCAGGCCAGATGGAAATGGCAAGAAATATTCAAAGTGATGAATAGCAAGAACCTACAACCAAGATTCCTCTACCCAGCAAAGCTATCATTCAGAATTGAAGGTCAGATAAAGAGCTTCACAGACAAGAAAAAGCTAAAGGAGTTCATCTCCACCAAACCAGGATTATATGAAATGCTGAGGGGTATTCTTTAAGAAGAGGCAGAAGAAGAAAAAGGTAAAGATAAAAACTATGAATAACAAAATGACAACAAATACATACCTACCAACAAGTGAATATAAAAATCAAGTGAATGAAAAATCTGATGAACAGAATAGACTGATGAATATAATAGAATCAGGGACATGGAAAGGGAGTGGACTGACAATTCTCAGGGGAAGAGGGTGTGGGGGATGCGAGAAGAGATTGGACAAAAATCTTACATCTATGGATGAAGACGTGGCAGGGGATAAGGGTATGGAGTGGGGTGGGAATCAGGTGGGGAGCTATAGGGGGAAAAAGAGGAACACCTGTAATCTGAACAATAAAGATTTTTTAAAATAAAAATAAAAATAAAGTGAATTAAAAATCTGATGAACAGAATAATCTGGTGAATATATTAGAATCAAGGACATGGAAAGGGAGTGGACTGACAATTCTCAGGGGGAAAGGGGTGTGGGAGGTGCGGGAGGTGCGGGAAGAGACTGGACAAAAATCTTACATCTATGGGAGAGGACAGTGGTGGGGGGGGCGGGAGAGGTAAGGGCAGAGAGTGGGGTGGGAACCGGGTGCAGGGGAGCTATTCCGGGGGAGGTGGGAAAGAGGAACAACTGTAATAATCTGAATAATAAAGATTTATTAAATTAAAAAATACAATAAAATTCAGTCTTGGTTCAGTGATGAGAGCTTAGCATAAACAGTGCCATTTGGGGCTGTTGTGTTGTGTTTAACAAGTAGAAGGAAAATACGTTTTCCTCCTTACATAATGGGTGCACATGTTTAAAGACTGTCCACCGCACCACGTTTGGTACTTAACTTTCTAACTCATCTCCTCGTGAGTCTGGTCATTGCTTTCCAACAATGACTAGCTGCTATAGAATTTCGGACTATTCTGATGGCTGTGAAATGCCAAGCGAAGGGCAGAAACCGGCTGGCATTCATTAGACATGTGCTGGTGCTGCGGGTGGAAATGGGGCTCCCCCAGGGGCCGTGCACGGGAAGGTGAGTTTCAGTGGTAAGATTTAGTGGAGCAAAATAAATGCCTGCTTCAGGTGCCCACGTCACACCCATGACTTTTCCCAGAAAGGGGACGGGGCGTGAGCGGGTCTGCTAGGGTCAGCTGGTAATGAGTATGTTTTTGTTTTGGGTTTTTTTTTTTGTGGATTTTGTTTTGTTTTGCTTTTTGATGATCCAAAGCAAAGTTTTATTACAGAAAAGCTCTCTGCTGTAGGTTGCCCGTGAGCATGTTCTTGATTTGATGCAGGAAAGATTTCCCATCAGGAGTCCAGGGGAATGTTAGGGGACGTATATTAGAGCTGGGGGCCTCAGACAAGGAAGGGCAGGGAGTGAGCCTCGGTGGGGCTGCTTTGGCTCACTAAGAAGTCAGAGAAAAGGGGGCTTTGGGGCAGGATTTCAGGGGGTAGCCTAAGACCAACTGCCACTGCCCATTGCCGCCCTGGTCACAAGTCTCATGGAGTCCCCTAGAGTTTAGGAAGTGCATGCTTGTGGGGGACAGGGGAAAAGAAGTGCTGGTGGCTGCTGGACCTTTGTTTTGAGGGGTTTTATAGGCTGGGCGTTTGCGAGAACCGGTAGTGACACTTTCTGCCCACTCGGGGCTGAAGTCCCCTTGGGAAGGACACAGCTGTCCTCTGGGGAGCCAGTGAATGCTGCAGCTTCCTAGTGAGTCAGGCTTCATGTCCGGTTTCAGATGCTGCCTTAACGAACGAGCCACCTACCACTGCGCTGGCATTGCTGCCACAAAACAGTAACAAATGGGGGAAGTGGTAAGGGTAAATACAAACAAGATCGAGTTTTCCTGTTACAAAAATGGAAAAAGATTTTTTCTCTTCCTCTTTTTTCTTAGAGCAAACTTGTATTTGCAAGTACTTTGTCCTTTTAATACATATGCAAATCTGCTTAAAGGCTAAATAAGCCTTTACCAGAATTAAAACCCAGGATTTTTTTATTTTTTTATTTTTCAGAAGATCAACATCAACTCCCATCTGCTTGTCACCTGGGCCTGTAGCTGAGACACCTTGACTGTCAGCTCATTATAGATACAAGTTCTATTTTTCCTTCCAACAAGGCTATACCAGCACAGGTGCCACTCCAGGCCCAGGAGAAGTTGCTAGTTGCTGGACTAGGAAAGCACACAGGACGGATGATGCTGTCATAGCAGCCACCGCTTATTCTCACAGTTCTGAATATCGCGAGCCCAAGCCCTGTCACCCAAGGGCGAGTCCTCACGCCTGAGAACACTCACCTGGCTGGGTTGTATCTGCTTGGCTCTATGAAAATGGTGGCATTTCTTTCCTGTCTTTGTAATCTCCTTTATGAATATTAGGTTACATGTGACACTGGTATCCAACATTTCTGTTCAGGTCCAAGTTTACTGTCTCACAAAATCGAAGAATGAGTTCAGGGACAGAGATGAGTGAAAGCCAAGTGTTGTTACTGGTATATATAGACTCCCTGCTGCAGGCCACATCTATAGGGGTTGTTATATGCCCTGCTAACTTCCCATTGGCTGGTTCTAAATAGGTGGTCCCAACAACGTCCATACATTTTACACTTCAGGGTTCTGGCTCATTTTCTGGACCCTGTGTGTTCAGACTGGGATCAGGGCCCTTTGTTCTGGCAATTTTTCATGGGACAGGTTGGGCTGATGAACTGGTTTCTTCTCATGGGGTTCAACTGCACCTCCCTTTTACATCCCTCTCCTGTAGTCCCACCCTTAACTGTCTGGCCAGCTCCTAACTCCTCAACTCAGCCCAGTCTGGTTTAATGCTTATTCAAAACCAGAACTATTTCCTTTCTACATTGGCAGAGGTTTTCTAGGTTGGCAGATTTAAAAAAAAATTTCCTCAACAGCTCAGGTCTGCCCCCCATGTTATTGTGGGCAAGCTTTACCAGTACTTGAGGTGGACACAGCAGTGCTTCCTGCTGCCTTTTCCCAGCCACTGACCCTGGGGTTTTGTCAGAGCATCGCCCACTTCAGGGGAGAAGTTTCTGTGCTGGTTCGCGTAGGGGAGGCTGTACTGCAGTAATCAGTGAACATACCTGCTGCGTTGTGGAATTTGAACGAGTCACCCCAAGTTGTGCCTCTGTAGCACGCAGATCGCTTTGTGCTGGAGGCAGCTTTAGCCACTGGCTCGAGGGGAACTGCGGTTCCTCTCTGACTGCCTAGAAGAACTTGAATTAAGAACCCTGCCCACTATGGGAGACTATCAGAGATAACTTCTGAAGATATTTTTTTATTGATTTCAGAGAGGAAGGAGGAGGGAGAGATAGAAACATCAGTGATGAGAGAGAGTCACTGATTGGATGTCTCCTGCATGGAGCCCACAACTCAGACCTGTGCCCTGACTGGGAATCGAGCCGTGGCCTCCTGGTTTATGACCCCAACCAGCTGGCCGTGCTGGCCGGCGGAGAGTGTGCCCATCGGGCAGGACAGACTTCTCTCTGCTAATGCTCCTCCTGTTGTCCTGCAGTGGCCCATCAGGGCCCCGAGGTGCACGTCCCTGCCCCCAGCTCTGGGAGCCTTACCACCTAGGTCCTCCTTTCTCATCTCCAAGCCTTTCCTGCAGGGGGTGTCTCCGGCTCTTGAGGATTCTTCTTGCTCATGACACGGTTTCGTGCAGTCAGGGGCTCCTGCTCCACGCAGTCAAGGTGCTGCTATGACAAGCACGTTACCAGGTGGCTAAAAACAGCCACCGCTTATTCTCACAGTTCTGAATATCGCGAGCCCAAGACCCTGGGGCCAGCAGGTGCAGTGTGAGCCAGGGCAGGGCAATAGAAAAACTGAAATAGTAAATCTCAAAATCCTGTCTTCCCTAACCAAGGTCACTTAAGAATAATGGTTTACACTCCTCCTCCCCAACCGGAGGGAAAATAGCTTAAGTCACCCTACTCAGGAAGACAACAGCAATCCAATTCAGTGCTTCTTGTGCCAACCACACCCAAGGACAGATTAAGTCAGAGAAATAAATCTCTCTTTTTTTCTTTCTCTTTTGTTTTGTTTTGTTTTCTTTTTTTCTTTCTTTTTTTTTGGGGGGGGGGGGGGCGGGCGGGGCGTGCATCAGCATAAAGCTATTGAATTTTATTGAGTCCTCCCACAAGACCTTCCCTAAACTCTCAGTCTTTAAAGCTCTCCCTGGCCAGTGTGCTAAATGGTTAGAGCATCAGCCCACGCAGCAAAGTGTTGCAGGTTCAATTCCTAGTCAGGACTCATGCTGGAGCAAACAGTCAATGTGTTTCTCTCATGGCAATATTTTTCTCTCTCTCTGTGTGTGTGTGTGTGTGTGTGTGTGTGTGTGTACGCGTGTGTGTCTGTCCATCTGTCTGTCTCTCATAAGCAATGGAAAAAATGTCCTCATGTGAGGATTAACAGCAGCAACAACAAAACACTCATGAGACCCAGCATGCCCTCCCTCCCAGGAGCACACCCCACATTTTCCACCAGAGCGTTATCTTTCCCTCTCCTAAGCTCCAAGGGCCCTTCTTTTGCTTCTGTAGCTTGTTTCCTGGGCCAAAAAACAGCCCATCTGGCTCACTTCCTTCTATAATATTCTAATCAAACTTTCTTTCATAATTTGCATTCCTGGCTCTGAATTCTTTCTCTGCTGAGCTCAAGAACCCAGGTCCAAAAAAAGAAAGAGGGCAACATCTGTAATATTTTCAACAATAAAGATTTAAAAAAAAAAAAAGAAAGAAAAGAACCGAGGCCCAACTTCGCTGATAACCCCTGGTGCGGTTTGGCCGCCAACATCGCTGGTAACAGTAGCTGATGAGAGCCTGCTTCCCAGCTCACGGTGGCCACGCCCTCACGTGGTGGAAGCACTAATCCCACTCGTGGGGGCTCCACCCTCAGGGCCTAATCACCCCAAAGGCCGCCCCACCTGATTCCGTCACAGTGAGGACTGACTGCAGTGTGACTCTGAGGAACGCAGCATCCAGCCCGAGCAGCTGCGCCCCTTTGTGCTGTGGCACTGTCACCTTCAACAAGAGGAGCCCTCAGAGGAGGGAATTGAAAGAAAGTCAACAGATATCTAACCCAGAAACTTGTCACACAAGAATCTTAAAGTATCTTGGAGTGACCTTCAATAGGTCACAGAGGAGAAACCGGGCAGCCTTCAGCATGTGGCTGGGACCTTGGACAGTGTCCTGTAGGCTATTATGAATTAACTAGAGGCCCTGTGCAGGAGGATTCCTGCAATAGGGCTTCATTTGGTGGTCTCCACCACCCCGCCTGCCCCCTCCCTTCCCCTCTGCCCCGCCTGCTTCCCTCCCTTCTCCATTGCCCTGCTTGCTTCTCCGAAGCTTTGATCTCTTCTGGAGCACTTGGCTTCCTTCTAAGCTGGCTTCAGTCTTCGCTCTTTGGATATGCAAATTAACCGCCATCTTGGTTGGGTTAATTGGCTCCCAGTTGGCTTGTGGGCTTGGCTTGGCATAGCAGAGGTATGGCCAATTTGCATATTTCTCTTTTATTAGATAGGATATTGGAAGCCAGAGATTCCCCCTAATTGGATTGGGACCAAGAGAACGGGTCTTGGAGCCTGGAAAGACCTGTGGGAGATGGCTCACTTGAGCAAGGAATCTGGCACCAGAAAACTTGGGTTCAAGTCCTGGCTTATTTTGGACTAGTTGTTTCAACTGGTCACGTCATTCCTCTGAGCGTCTGTAGAAATAAATACTCTGGCCCTGGCCGAGGCTCAGCAGGTTGAGCGTCCTCCCAGGCACTAAGAGGCTTCCAGTTCGGTTCCCATTAAGACACATGCTTGGGATGTGGGCTCCATGCCTAGTGGGGGGGGGGGGGGGGGGGGGGCAGGTACAGGAGGCAGCCAATTGATGTTTCTCTCTAAATCAATAAAAACATATTGTTTAAAAATAAGTACATACTGCAAGAGATGGTTTTGAGGATTCGGAGAGAGAATGTTTGGGGAATGCTTTGAAAGCTACAAGGCACAGCCCTGGCCAGTGTGGCCCAGTGGTAGGGTGTGGGGCCTACGCACCAAAGGTTCTCAGGTTTGATTGCAGATCAAGGGCACATACTTGGGTTGCAGGTTCGTCCCCCGGCCCCTGTGTGGGAGTCAACTGTTAGAGAGTAGAAATTTTTGAGCATGTTTTCCTCCTAGTTGACTTAGCCTTGAATCCCAGCTGCACCTCACAAAATAGCCTGGCAAGATAGAACACCGTCAGCTTTCTGAAGAACAGGATGACCCTGTAAATAACACGCTCATCAATAACATGACCCTGCCATTATTTAAGAAAAACTGTTTCGTTTTAAATTGCTTGCTCTGCAAAAACGAGATGTGGTAAATGTGTTTAAAAGCGGTCCTGCACAAAGGGTTGGCGTGGAGGAAGGCAGAGCAGTCGCCGGCCGGTTAATAAAGGCCCCCTAAATTTTAATTTGGTCCGGACTCCAGCGGTCGTTCACTTGTGTTCACTCCACAACATCAACCAATTGATGTGTCTCTCACAGATGTATCCCTCTGCGTGTGTCTCTCTCCCTCCCTACATCACTTTCTGTAAAAATCAATGAAAAATAGCCTCCGGTGAGGATTAAGAAAGGAAAGCTATCAAGCACTAAACAAATAGCACTTGATACAATTCCTCTTGCCTCTCTGCAGAGCTCAACCCCCCTGTCCCTTTCCGAAGAGCAGGGAGTAGCCACTGCAGTTTCTTCCAGCGCCACTGGGTGGACTCGAGCTAAACACAACTCCTTGCCTTTGTGGCTTCTCTTAATGCCACCCCACAACCCCAAGTCCTAACCCTGCGTCCCAAGGTCTGGGAGGTTTTGTAGCTCTTGTGTCCGCCAGATGGAGGAACTGAAGAGATGCTTTCAGGAAGCCTTTCTCAACAAAATTCTCACAAAATGGAGCCCCCTCGGGCTCCGTCCTCAGAAGGTCCCCCTGGGCCCTTTGTCCTCACCCACCTGTCCTCCACCTTGGCTGTGAGGTTTCTCTGCATCACTATTTTGCCCCCATCTTACCAACCGCAACCTCTATCACTGAGCCACGTGCTCCCGACCACGTCCTCTGCCTCTGTCCCCCGGCACTGCCTCTCAGAGCTGGATGGGGGAAGAGGGGGCAAGAAGTCACAAAGAGGAGCATCTCAATGTCAGCACAGCCAAGACTGTGTCTGTGAGAAACACTAGCTGGGGATCAGCCGTTCAAGGCCCCTTGCTTTGCTGCCAGCTGCCAGCAGCTGGGGAGTCTTAGCTCAGACTCCCTCTGTGTTTGCATCTGTGAAAGGTGGGTTCCAGACACTCTGACCAGAGACCTCTGAGTCAGGGGGAGATGCCCCATGAACCCTCAGCCGCCTGGCCCCACAAAAGTGGCCTGCCCGCCCCCCCCCCCCCCGCCCCCGCTACCGCTTTAGCAAGGACTTCCCACAAGACCTCCGCTCCCCTCCTGCCGGGACAGAGGCCGGCGGCCACCTGATCTCAGGCCCCTCTGGGCGGGAAGCAAGACCCCAAGTCCGAGCGGACAAGTCTTTGGCCTGAGCCCCCCTACAATCCCCCCGCCCCCGTGGGAGCCCGGGACCCGCAGCTCCCAGATCTCTTGAATTTCATGCGCCCTCTTCCCGTCCATGAGCCCCCATAATGGAGTGCTTGGTCCACTTCCTCCTGCCCCAAACCCTCTGGGGGCTGAACAGAACTGTTTCAATAATTGACTGGGAAGCGAACATTCAAGCACACGTTTTATTTTTCGTATAATGTGCCCATCAGCTTTTACAGTTCAAAAGCTTGCAAGTTTTCCTGGTGGGCCCCCTGGCCCCCTGGGAAGGCCCTGGCCCTTGGGCTCCCTGCAGGGGTGCACCCAGGCCTCCTGCTGCCATGGGTCTTCCCACAGCTGGTGGGGCGGGGGAGAGCGTGCTCCCTCGCTGAAGCTTGAGGACATCCACAGAGGCTCCCAGGGCATCCGTCCACGCGATGCGATCGCGGGGGTTCATCTCTGGCAGCCAGCCCGGCGCCAGGATGGCATTCCGCACGCACCACAGGCACGCTGCACCTGACCAGCGTCGCAAAGGGCACCTTGAGGCCTCGATCAGGCCCGCTGCCGACTCCCGAGGTTCAGGAGTGAGGACACCCCTCGTCTGCTGGGCAGCTTGGGAGCAGTCCCATGAGCAGGTTTCTCCACTCGTGGAGTCTGTTTTGTCCGGTGGCCTCCCTGCTCTCTCCTCCCCAGCCCCCCTTTAGTGCTCCCCAATACTGATCACCAAGGTCACTGAACCCAGGGCTGCCCCCTTCTGAAAGGACAAGCCCTCGTCCTCCCCCCACCCCCCAGCCCTGGACGGCCCGGCTTGCTCAGCTTCCTGCGCTGCCCGGGTAAGCCAGGGCAGGGAGCGGAGCAAACCACTGGCGGGGACACGTGTCAGGTTTATTTGGGTCAATGGCCAGTTAGCAATTGCCTGCAACCGAAAACAGCCCTACGTCCTACTTACCACCCGCCGCTGCCCCTGCTTCTGAACCCCTCCCTGGGCCCCCGGATTCTTCAGCTCAGCCAGCCACCCAGACCTGGGCACTCACTAGGGCAGTGTGGGACATGGGGGTCCTCGGAACCCCCGCTTCCTTCCCTCTGGCCTCGCACCCCTCTCTCCTCTTCCTGTCTCCTGGGCCCGTTACTCCCCCTGAAGCAGCGGCTCTCGGTCCCCCTCCTGCAGCCTCTCCTCCTCCTCCTTCTCCATGCAGCCCAAGGTGGCAGCCAGCCCCGCGCCCACGCCACCCCCAACCACGGCGGCCCCGGTGGCCCCCACCGCAGCTCCAGCGGCCACCATCCCGGCCTCTGCGGCCAGTGCCGCCGCGGCCATGCCGGCGCCCACCACGCCCCCTGCCAGGCCCATGAGCCCGGCCCCCACGGCACCACCCACGGCGGCCAGGTGGCCGCAGAAGCGCACGGTGTAGGTGTCCATGAAGGCCCTGGCCTGGGCCTGCAGCTCAGCGTCCAGGGCCGCCAGGGCCGCCTCTCTCCCCGGGCTCCGCAAGGCCGCCCCGTGGCGGGCCAGGACGGCGTCTTTCTGGGCCGAGAGGAGGCTCCTCATCGTGTCTGGCAGGACCCGGAGCGCAGAGAATATGCGCTTGGTGGCCATGTCCTGTGCCGGGAGGAGAGAGAGGGCTCCCTGACCGGGAGATCTGAGAGCTCTCCCCCACGGGCCCCGCCTCGCCGGACACCTTGCCCCACAGGCTGGGACTCACCTGCTGCCGCACATACTCCTTAAACTCCTTCTTGGCGGCGTCCACCATCCTCAGGTCGTGCAGCTGGGCGGCCATCTGTCCACAGGAAACCCCAACTTGCCTCTCCTCCCCCCGGGGCCTGGGTGCACCAGCTCGCTCCCCCCGCCCTCGGGGTCCCGGGGAGCTCTATACCTCATCCGGAGAGGCAAAGTCGGGCCCCGGCCTCCCCATCCAGCCCGAGAGGTTCTGCGGAAATATCGGAAATATCGTGAGGGAGACAGGGAGGGAGGGGCCGGGTCTCTCCTGGGCCTTTGGGGAGATGTCACACCTTGATTTCCTGAGCTAGCTGCTGCCCTGTGAGCAGGCGTCCATCCCCCCTGGCCACGGGGCGCCCCTCACTCCAGTAGCCCTGGCAACGGCTCTTGGCATGCTGGGGGGCAGCACTCAGCACATCGGCAACGTAGGCCCGCAGGGGGCAGGCGTCGTCCTCTGGGCCTGAGAAGACACTCCGCTGAGGATGGCTGCGCGGGACCTGCTTCGGAAGGAGGAGGGGTCCGAGGCTGGGGGACACTGGCAGTGTGAGGCGGGGCCGGTCAGAGGAGGGCAAGCTGGGAGGCCTTTGCTGCTGGGACACTTACTGCCCAGGCTCCCGTGGTCTCCGCCGGCCCCCGGTGGCCTCAGCGCAGGCAGGAGGCAGCAGCGGGCTTGCTTCCCTCGCAGCAGCTCCCGAACCCTGGGGTATTTGCCAGATTTCTGAGAGACGGAGGAGATCGCTGAGCTGAGCTGGGGGTCCAGCCCCCTTCCTAGCTGACCGACAGGACCCTGCAGCCCTCCCTCTGCACACTCACCTGGAGGGCGTCCCCCTCGGGCCCCTGCCCTGCCTTGTTGGGGTGGAATGAGTCCCGAACTAGGAGGTCCAGGTGCTGGAAGAGAAAGGCTCCTGACACCAGCAGCCAGCGGGTGTCCGGGTCCGAGTGACGGTCCGGAAACGAGTCTCTCACCTGGATGGGCACCATCCCATAATGCCTGCCCATCACCTCAGCCACGTGGACAAACATCTAGAGGCAATGAGGGTGACAGCTGGGCCGCTCCAGGTCGACGGCTCCCGTCCCCGGGGGGCCCACAGCGCGATGCACGCTCCAGCCTCCCTCCCACCAGGCGTCTCGGGCTTCATCCTCTGCCTCGAACCCACCAAACCTGCAGGTCATGGCATGCTGGGTCATAACTGGGAGGCACCGGATTCCGGGTGGCCCAGCCCTCTAGCCTTATGGTCAGGGCAGGGACAGGGTGGCATCCTCACCTCCAGATATTCGAGGTCTGCGTCCTTCAGCTCCTCGGAAGTGCTGAGGATCTGGAACGAGGAGAACGAATGGGAGAGGGTGTGCGAAGGCAGGGATGGGGGCAGAGCCCAGGCAGGAGGGCGCTCACAGTCCGGCTGTGGGTCTCGGGACCTTGGCGAGCCCAGCCCAGGGCTCTGCACAGCCTGCGGGGGACGGAACGCAGGCGGGGTGATCCTGAACTGCAACTGCTCCCCCAGGGACTTCAACCTCCTTCAGAACAAGCGATGCTCCCACATTCACCAACTAGGGGCATCCTTCCCTTCCAGGGGCACCCCCAGAATCTGGAGAGACCTTGGACACAAGAGCCTGAAAGACAGTGATGGCCCCGGCTCTGAGGGCCAGACCCAGCGAGGGGCCGGGTCCAGGAAGCAGCGCCGGAGCCGGCCCCAGGCCCCAGAGCCTCACCTGGTAGGAGCTCAGCATCGTGACGAGGGCACACAGCTTGGTCCTCGTCTCTCGGCTCAGCGCAGGGCTCATGACGTCCCCAGTGTCCACCAGGAACACAGCCACCTGGGCAGGAGGGGCAGACCGAGGGCCGAGCCGCCTCACTTCCTTGTCCTGGCCCCGGCTCTCCTTCTCCATTCTCCTCCCCTTTGCCCATCTCCACTCCTTCCTTCCCTCCGCTCCCTGCCCCAGCCTGGCCTCCTGGGCCTTCCCTCACCTCCCGACCCTCCTTCCCCAGCAGGAAGGGCTGGCTCCACATACGCACGCCCCTGTCAAAGCTGTCGGTGCCCCATCTGCACCCGGGCAGGACGCCCCCTCCGCTAGGCCAGCCCTCGCCCGCCTCCTGCAGGGCAGAGGAGGGCGTCAGGGTGCGCCCAGCCCGTTCCCGCCCAAAGCCGCGCCCCCCAGCCCCCCCCCCCCCGTCCCCCAGCCCCCCGGTCCCCCAGCCCGTTCCCGCCCAAAGCCGCGCCCCCCAGCCTCCCAGCCCCCCAGTCCCAGCGGAGCCCACCCTCGCCAGGCCTGGCATCCCCTGGAGCAGGCCGTTGAGGAGCAAGGTCTTCCCTGAGCGCTGCGCCCCCAGCACGGCGAGGAGGCAGACGGGGGTGTCCCGGGCCAGCGGGTGCTTCAGGCAGCGGTTGACGGCCCCCATCCTCAGGAGCGGGGCTCCGGAGGCGCCGACCCGCACCAGCAGCAGCGGCTCCGGCCCCGCACAGCTCTCCTGGGCCCGAGGAGGAGCTCTTCAGCGCCCGGCTTGCGGGAGTGGACCCCAAGCTGGAGTGCGTCCAACCCGGCCCAGTTTCTCACCCGACACCCTAGGCAGGCCAAAGCCACCCCCTCTCGGACCCGACCGCTCTCTCCGCCCGCCCACCCCTCCAGGGCCCGTCCCGACCTGCACAGCGGGCGGCGGCCTCCGCAGCAGGCGCCCCATCTTCTCCTCCAGACCCCGGAGGCCCCTCCGCCGGCAGCCCCTGCGGCGCTGGGGGCCCCGGCTGCTGGCTTCGGGGCCGCCGTCCGGCAGCAGCTCGCGCAGCCTCTGCGGGCAGAGGGTGCAGGCGGGCGGCTCCGGGGGCGCCCGGGGCCGGGACCCCAGGCCCAGCTCCAGCCTGCGGGACGGTGTGTGGGACCTGGGGGCGGGGAGGCTCGGGTCATTTGAGAGCAGCATGTGGGGCAGGGACTTAGCGTCAGATCCCGGCAGCAGACAACTGCCTGGAGAGTGAAACCTGGGCTCTGCCGGCCCAGTGCCGCCCTGGGCACGGCTCCCATCCGCTGCTCCCCCTGGTCCAGCAGCGACAGCGCGGCCCCGGGCCGTCGGGGTGAGCTGATGCGATGGTGCTCCAGGCACTGTGCCTGCACCCCACCCAGCGTCTGCACCCCACCCAGCGCCTGCACCCCACCCAGCGCCTGCACCCCATCAGCACCTGCAACCCACCCAGCACCTGCACCCCATCAGCGCCTGCACCCCACCCAGCGCCTGCACTCCATCAGCACCTGCTCCCCACCCAGCGCCTGCATCCCACCAAGCGCCTGCACCCCACCCAGTGCCTGCACCCCACCCAGCACCTGCACCCCATCAGCGCCTGCATCCCACCCAGCGCCTGCACCCCACCCAGAGCCTGCACCCCACCCAGCACCTGCATCCCACCCAGCGCCTGCACCCCACCCAGGGCCTGCACCCCACCCAGCGCCTGCACCCCTTCAGTGCCTGCACCCCACCCAGCGCCTGCACCCCACCCAGCACCTGCACCCCATCAGCGCCTGCACCCCACCCAGCACCTGCACCCCATCAGCGCCTGCACCCCACCCAGCACCTGCACCCCATCAGTGCCTGCATCCCACCCAGCGCCTGCACCCCACCCAGCATCTGCGCCCCACCCAGCGCCTGCACTCCATCAGTGCCTGCACCCCACCCAGCACCTGCACCCCATCAGCGCCTGCATCCCACCCAGCGCCTGCACTCCATCCAGCACCTGCACCCCACCCAGCGCCTGCACCCCACCCCACCCAGCGCCTGCATCCCACCCAGAGCCTGCACCCCACCCAGCACCTGCACCCCATCAGCACCTGCACCCCACCCAGTGCCTGCACCCCACCCAGCGCCTGCACCCCTTCAGTGCCTGCACCCCACCCAGCGCCTGCACCCCACCCAGCTCCTGAACCCCACCCAACGCCTGCACCCCACCCAGTGCCTGCACCCCACCCAGCGCCTGCACCCCACCCAGCGCCTGCACCCCACCCAGCGCCTGCACCCCACCCAGTGCCTGAACCCCACCCAGCACCTGCACCCCACCCAGCACCTGTATCCTACACAGTGCCTGCACCCCACCCAGCACCTGCATCCTACCCAGCGCCTGCACCCCACCCTGTGCCTGGCTCAAATGCTCGTGAAGACCTCACCCACAGCCCACAGCTGCCAGGGCTCCCTGGAGTGATCCCTTTTCAACCTCCTAAACACACCGGAGGTGGAACTCCTGGGACGGAGCTCATGGTGGGGGGGCAGAGGCCTGGTTCTTAGACGCTCCCACGCTCCCCTTGAGCTCCAATCGGCCTCCCTGCAGCACCCCATTTCCGGCACCTCCTCTCCAGATCCGGGCAGATCCAACCTGGAGCTCCCTCCCGGACAGCCGGCCCAGGAGGCCTGCACCGATGTCCAGCAGGCCCCGCCGCTTACCAACTGTTGCTGCTGTTTCCCATGAAGCTCTGGTTTCTCTCCTTGGAGAGAAATTTGGCAGGGCAAATAACAAAAAAAGGTTATTTAGAAAAGAATCCAGATTCCTGTCTCAATTCTGGGTTTTCATGGCCTCTCCATCGCCCCCTGGGCTCCAGCCCATCTCCAGGGAGCCCCTTCCCACTCCCGTTCTTTCCCCCACATCTTAGGAGAAGACTTGCCTGTTTGCCAAACCGGTGACAAAAGGAAATTACTGAGAAGGCGGACCTGGGCATGGGAGGCTGGGAGTGGGGCTGGGTCCGGAGGCCGAGGGCGGAGCCCCAGAGACCTTGAGGCAGGGTGAGGATGGAAGGGGGTGTGGAGGATGGTCTCCCCAGGAGCCGCTGCTGGAGCTGAAAAAGAGAGGTGATGGGTCGGTGGGGAAGAGGAGGCTGCCTCTGGACTCGCCTGGGGGAGGATGCAGGGCTGCAGGAACAGGCCCAGAGGAGGGAGGGACCGGCCAGGCTCTGAGTCCCCGGCAGAGGCTGGGATGCATGTGGCAGGCAAAGTGGTGAGTCACCATGGAGACGGAAAAGATAAGGGCAGGAGGGGGAGGGTGCATGTTCCATTTCCCACCAGATCTCCCTGGAAATACACACTCCAAGCTCGCACCGCGCGACTTCCAGAGAAGACTGCACCGCTCGCGCTCAGGCCTTCGTGTGGCCCCGGTCACACCCCCAGGGAGCAGCCCTGGTCCCTCTGGCTGCTGCGTGGACAACAGGTTAGGACAGGGCAGGAGGGAGGCCAGCTACCCAGCAGAGCCCCCATCCCAGGCCTGGGCAACCGAAGAGCTCACTGTAAGACACAGGGATGGGGGGGGGGCAGAGGCGAGGGGAGAGCACCCTGCTGAGACCTGTGCCCCTGGAGAGAGGCCTGCCTGCTCCTGGGCTCCAGGAGACCCACTGGGATGGCCCCATTGTATCCTCTGGTCCACGGGCCTGTGAGCGCCTCCAGCCTCGGGGGTGGTTGAAACAGAAATCAAGCTGGGGCCGAACACCAGGACTACAGGCCCCATTGGGAACGGCCTGCCGGTGGGCTCACAAGGGGAGGACAGCGACACGTGCCGAGGTGGACACGCCTCTGAGGGGAGGAGGGGAGGAATGGGGGCTTAGTGTGCTCGGCATGCGCTGATTGTTGGCTGAATGTATGGTCTATATAGGAACAAGGGCTTAGGGTATCTGGCAGGTGTTGATTTGTGGTTCAGTGTGTAGTGCATACAAGGTGCCTGGTTAGGTACTCAGGTATGTCCAGGCTGCAGGTGACATCATACTCCGCCCACCAGTTGGGGGAAGGGAGGATCGAGCAGAAATCTGAGAGAAAACGAGTCTAAACTGCAAAAAGAAAACCTCAAGATCAAGGCAGTGGCCGCTTCATCCGGTGTCTGCTGCCTGCCGTCCTGTCCTCCGGTGCCGCGGCCGCACCGTCTCTTGTGAAGTCAGACTCCAGTCACGGGTGCCGCTGAGCAGGCAGATATTCCAACACCTACGAAGGGCCAAGCACTGAACTAGGTTCTGGAATATCAGAGTGACCAAAACAGGAAATGGCGGTCAAGTGTTTCTACACAATAACAGGTAATTGGTTCTTACTAAAACCAACATCGTAAAGATCATTTAAGTCCTCCTTTAAAAGTTCACGGTAAAAAACGCCAGTTCCGGGTGGGCTCTGTTCACTGATTTGGAGGAGCTCTCCCCTGGCCACCGGGCTGGTCGTGGCAAGTTCCTGCCCGCAGGCAGGCCCTGCCCGGTCTGGCGTCACCCCCACGGCCTCGCTGCCTGGAAGGAAAGGAAGCGCCTTGCTCTCTGACAATGGTGAGGGCTCCACACAGGCTCTCCAGGGCCTGACCCACCCCGGGCTCATGGGAAAGGAAAGGCCACACAGAGCCAGGCCCCGCCCTGCAAGGTAGACAGGCCTGGTGTGGCTGGGGCTGAGAGTGACTTCAGCGAGAAGGGAGTGGACGTGGAGGGTCCGGGGCAGGGGGGTGGTCCTGGAGCTTGAGCTGTTGGGCTGGACTGAATTCAGTCATTATTTCATCCCTGTGTCTACTCGTCCACCCAGCAGCCATCAGGCTCCTCTCCCCACCCCGACCCGCCATGGGACTGTCTCCTGGGGCCCAGCTGGAGCCAGCCCGTGCTCCAGCTGCAGCCACTGGGCCAGGAGGAGGTGACGGGTGAAGTCACTTTTGGAAAAACCAGCTTCGGAGCCCAAAATCCAGTCTCTCAGACTGGACCCTGCTTGTGGAGGCTCCAGAGTCCCTGACACAGGCCCACACACGCCTCACCTGTTCACAGCCTTCCATGTAACACACACACGCCTACATGTGGAACATGCTCCCACTCCCCACACTGCACACAGACCCTCACTACTCTCTTCTCTCTGTACCCCCAACACCCATGCATGTGTGTGTTCGGTTCACACAAGTGCACTTAGATTCACACACTCATCTGCTCACTGCCACTCTCAGACACTCACTGATGCCCTCACACTCGCGCACACTTACACGTGAGCTCACACTCCCATATGCAAACACAGATCACACACTCCTGCTCACAGTACCATTCCAAGCATATACATGAACTCACCCTCATCAACACAGCCTACGAGGGAGGCACTGTATTCCAGATGAGGAAACTGAGGCTAAAGTGGTTAAATCACTTGTCCCAGGTCACACCGCTGTTAATGGCAGAGCTGGAACCCAAGGCCAGGCACTCGGGCCCCATACCAGGCTTTTAAATCACTACACTCTCATGGTTTTCTTTTCTTAAAAAAAAAAACAACCAATATTTATATTCATTTTTTTTACAGAAAGGAAGGGAGAGAGAGCGTTAGAAACATCAATGAGAGAGAAATATTGATCAGCTGCCTCCTGCACACCCCCTACTGGGGATGTGCTCACAACCAAGGGACATGCCCTTGACCGGAACTGAACCTGGGACCCTTCAGTCCACAGGCTGACGCTCTGTCCACTGAGCCACACCAGTCAGGGCTCTATGATTTTCTTGGGCAGCGGATCATGTCCCTGTGCTGACAGCACGAGAAGTTTGTGGTCTTACTGCAACTCAGCCACTTGGCTGGAAGCGGGAAGAAGACTCAGCCAGGCAACTGAGTTTGGGGTGGTCCTGAGCCCAGCTTCCGGTGTGGCCTTGGGCAAAGCGGCCTTGGTCTCCTGCATGTGATGGAGGGGCTCAAAAGACCAGAAACCCTTCTGCAGAGAGTCCTGGGAGCTGCTGGGGCGGGGAGGCCGGCCCTGCACAGTGGGTGCTGAGCACAGCCAGCAGCGCCTCTCCCCTGTGCTCCTGGGAGACGCCTGGAGGCCGCTGCAGCCAGGTGCAGGCCATGTGGGGGTTGCACGGTCTGGGCCCGCTGCAGCTCTCCAGCCCTGTGTCCGGACTGCTCATGCTGGCCTCCACCCAGCTGCCCAGGGGCACTTCCTGCTGGGTGAGTGCCTGGGCAAAGTGGAGGAACCAGCTCAGGCTTGGGACCCTGGGGCTGAGGTGGCATCCCTCTGTCTATTACCTCTCTGAGCCAGCAGCACTGTTAGCTTCTTCTCCCCAAGCCACTCCCCACCCCCAGCCTGAGCCTCACCCCGCCCCATCCTCAGGGCCTCTCCCCAAATGCCCCCCCCGCCCCCACTCCTGGCTATGGCCAAGGCGAGACTGCCGCTCCTTGCTCCCTTTCTCCCAGAGCGTCTTTCTCCTCCATGGTCTCAGACTGAGGAGCCTCCGGAAGTCTCTAGGGCAGTCAGCGGGGTTTCCCAGGAGAGCCCCTGCTCCTTGGGCAGGATATGCTGTGTGCTGACTCCACCCAAGGCGTCCCTCTGCCTGCCAGGTGAGTGAGTCCACCCAGCCACTGTCCATCCTTTCATCTCTCACGATTCAATGTCTGCCCATCCAGTTATCTATTTTTATATGTTTCCATATTACAAACCTTTAAATTGATTTTCAGAGAGGGAGAAAGGGGCGGGGGAGAGAGAGAGAGAGAGAGGGAAAGAGAGAGAGAGAGATAACAGAGATACAGTGATCAGTCACCTCTTACATGTGCCCTGACTAGGGACTGAACCCACAACTTAGATATGTGCCCTGACCAGGAATCGAACCTACAACCTTCCAGTGCACAGGATGACGCTCCAACCAACGGAGTCACATGGGCCGGGCCCCTGGGACAAATCTGTATTGAGCCTGCACTCCAGGCATCACGCCTGCCCGTAGCGGGCGGGTGGCCTCGGGCTCCTCCAGCCTGGCATGGCGGTCAGACAGGTCCTGGGTGGAAGCGCTGGGCAGTGAGGAGGGCAGTGAGCGGCGGGTGGAAGGACCAAAGGCACCTCCTCTCATCTGGGTCCCTGCGCAGGGACTCCACAAAGCAGTGCCCAAGCTCAGCCTGAAGAATGGGTGAGTTGGTCGGTGAAGGCCGGGGGTGAGGAAACATTTCTAGCAGGAAGACCCGCACCTGCGCAGACCCAGCGGTACCAGACATGGAGCCCAGCTTGGGAAGGGGGCGGCAAGGGCCAGGGCGGCCCAGGCCTGCAGGGCACATCACAGGCTCTGCCCTCAGGGCCCTGCAGGCTCAGGAAGAGGCCCCAGGGTGCTGTCAGGTGTGGCGAGCTGGGGGGTGGGCGCTTGTGGGATCCCCAACTGCCTGGTGCCCATCCATCATGACTTCCCCTCGCCCTGGCCCCTCGCCCTGGCCCCGGGAATAGCAGGATGTTCCCGAGGCCCAAGGCCCTGGCCATCCCTGAACTCACCCTGTCCTGGCCACAGGGCATCCGCACCAGGACCCCCGTGCACACCTGAGACGCCGGCACAGCTGGGCCTGGGGGTCAGGCCTCTTTGGGGTGAAGGAGGAGAGAGCTTGGGACACGTTGAAGCAGAGACCACAGAGCCGGAGGGTATGCTGCTCCCAGCTGGCATCCGTTAGTTTGGATGAAGATCAAGATAAAGCCTGGCCGCAGGCCTCCTGACCCGCCGAAACCAGGCGCTGCCCGGGCAGGCCAGCACCACGCTGGGGCCGGAGGCCATGATTAGAAAGGCACTCGTGGGTAAATATGACCAGGGGAGGAGCCCCCGCTCGGTGCCAATGCTTTTAACGCTCTGAATGCCAGCGCCAGCCCGCCCGCCGCTGTGCCCGTAACCGCTGCCGACGGACGGAGCAGGCACGCACTCACCTCGCCAGCCGGCGGCGGCGGCAAGGCCGAGGTGTCGGGCAGGCCCAGCAGCCGGAGAGCCAAGGCCCCGGCCCCCTCCGTCTCCTCCGTGCACTCAGAGGGGGACTGCAGCGTGCGTGGGAGGACGGCCCTCCTCTGCAGGCTCCGCGCCGTTCCCCCACCACCCGCCGATCCCGGCTGCAGGCGGCCCCCACCCCGCCTGGGACGAGGAGCCCAAGCCGCTGCTCTGCTCGCAGTACGAGACGCTCTCCGACAGCGAGTGACCGCCCCGGGGGCCAGCTCCCCCGAGGAAGGAGTCCCCGCGTCCTCCGTCTGTCCATCGTCCGTCCGTCCCCCCCGAGCCGGCGTCCTCGCCCGTCTGAAGCCTTAACCGGGCCCGGCCGGCCGGCAGGGACTTTCTCAGGTGCTCCGGAGTGGGGGCCGGCGGCCACACAGAAGCTGGGAGGACCAGGGCCCGAAGCCGGAGGACCACGCACCTCCCACGCCACTGCCCCCCCCCCTCTTAACGCATTTGGAACCAAAGTGTGAACTGAGCTAGCAGCCCCCGCGCCCGCCCTCCCTCCGCGTCCCGCTGCACGCTCGGACAGACGGACACGGCCCGCCCAGCCCACAGCGCTCCCGTCCCGGTCCCCGCGGGCCGGCCGGGCCAGAGAAACTGTTGGAAGCCGCGTCGGGCCGGGCGGGTGGGCGGCGAGAGGGCCGGGGCGGTGCCCAGGGGACCGGACAGCTGGGGCGTGGCCGTGGCCGGCGGCGGGAGCGGGTGTCCATAAGGTGTTGGTTTACAGGGCATATTTTTGACACCTTCAGTGAATTAACTCAGAGGTTTTACGCAAGGAAGGACTCACCCAGTATTGCTGCTGCTGCACTTCCCGTCCCTCACGGCCGAGGGGCGGCTCAGCCCCACCCACCCAGAATGCGTCCAATGGGTATTCGGCGTTCTGTCATTTACACATTATTCTCATCAAAAAGCGAATTATACTCAAAAAAAAAAAAAAGATAAAGCCTCCCAGGCCTTCTGCTCCTTCTCACAGGGGCCGGGCCCTGAGTCAGCCCATCCTCAAGCCCTGATGAGCTGGAGAGGCCGCTGTTGAGCTCCCCACGAATGAAGCCACACGCCCACCCACTGAGGGCTGGCTACAAGTGGTATCTGCTCTTGCCCTCTGTGCTCAGAGCGGCAGGGCACTTGGCAGAGGGACACTGAGGTCAGGCCCTGAACTCTTCTTTGGCGGAGCTGGAGAGCCAGGCCCACCCTGACCTGCTCCTGACCCTGGCCTGACCCTGACCCTGACACCTCCTCCAGCTGGGCGACTGGAGGCAAGGCTGAGCTCCTCACCTCCCTCCCGAGGCCCCATCAATCCAATCCCAAGCTTCCTGAAAGAATTTCTGAGGAGAACATGAACCAACATTTGCTTAGCAATTCAGGGGTCACAGTGCCTTCCATTGAGCTGCCCAATGATGCTCACAACAGCTGACTCAGCGTCTCTGCTAACGCGGGGGGGGGGGGGGGGGGGGGGGGGGGGGACAGGAACCCAGCTGGGAGAGCTGAGACCCCCCACACATCAGCCCAGGCGGAGCCAGCGCCAGACAGAGGGAGGGAGGCCGTGTGGCACCCTCACCTGTCCCTGTGCGCTGTGAGTTCCGTAGCCCAGCGCTCCCACCACACCTGGCCCTGCCACGCCCCTGGGACCCTCACAGCCTCACCCAGGTCCAGCTGGCTCGGACTTCCCACAGGGAGCGAGCCCCTCTCTAGGTGTCCCTGGTGCTCAGGAGGTGCCTGGGCCTGGACACAGGGGCTATGGGTGACAGAGGGAGACCCTGCCCGCCCCGCCCCCAGCTCCAGGCAGCTGCCCTCAGCAGGGCTGGCGCTGTGCAGAGTGCAGGGACCATGGACTGGAAAAGCCTCACCCCACCTTGCAGGGGGCAGGGGTGGGTGAGAACAACCCCCGTGAACAGCAAGGGGGAGGCATTGGGGTGCGGGGACAACACAGGCGAAGGCGGCGTGGGTGGGGCTGGAGTGAGCGGAGTCAGGCCAGGGCCTGAGGGCTCAGGAGCACCCTCCGGGCCAGGCTCCAGCTCCGGCTTGACTTCCATGACACTGGGGACCGTAAGCAGAGCAGGCAGGAGGCGTGTGGCCAGAGCATGTCCCTGAGTCATGCAGACAGCTGCTTCCGGGGCACCTAGAGTGTCCAACAGCCCTGAGCCAGCCCTTGGGGCACAGGCACTTTTCCGTCAGGAGCATGCAGGCCCATGTCCCCGTCTGACACCTGAGTGGGTGTGGGGGAGCCCCCACCCAGCCGCTCCCGGGGGCCGCCCACCAGCTCTCGTTCGCTCTGCAGCTTTGAGGTTTCCCGCTGGCCACGTGGCCAAAGGCAGAAGCTTTTTTTAATGAAAGGGGAAGTTGTAAAGCATCCTCAATGTCCAGTTATACATGAAATAGTGGGGTCCTCAGCAGTGCTGGCTGCCAGCCAGGGCCGTCCTTCATTCCGCGCTGCCCCCGGTGGTCAGTGCACATCATAGCGAGCGATGGAACTGCGTGCCAGGCTTTTCTATGGAGAGATGGGTGGTTAATAACGGTGGTGCACACTCAGGGCGAGCCGGCAGCGTGTTGCTGGTCTCCGGCACCTCCGGCCGCCCCCCAGGATGAGCCCATTCCTGAGTGGAGGTCTCACCTACGATGCCCGCCACGGCGCCTGCAGCCACGGCGCCCTCAGAGGCTGCCCCTGACAGAGTCGCGTGCTGGCGGGGGGCAGGGAAGGCCCACGGGGAGCAGGCGTCTGGGAGGGTGAGGCGGGCAAGTGGAGGGCGGGGTCAGCACATGGGCAGTCCCTGCCCACAGTCAGAGGTTCAGGCACAGTACCGGTTGAAGCCATGCTAAACAAGCTTATAGAAGCCGGGCACATCTTAAACATCTACAATGGATGCTTTGGACAGCAAAGACTTCATCTGGCCGTGAGTGAGGGCTGATGGGGGCGCTGGCGGCGGACACAGCCTTTCTCACCGCTGGAGGCTGGAGTCGAGAGCAGGTGCCGGCAGGGTTCATCTGCCCGGCGCCTCTCCTGGGCATCTCGACACTGCTTCTCCGTGTCCTCACTTCGTCTCCCTCTGTGACTTCTGTGTCCCAGTCTCTCTGCTCACCAGTCACTGGCCTAGGGCCACCTGCCTGACCTCCTGTCACCTTAATTGCCTACTTAAAGCTCAAGCTCCCAATGTGTCCGCATGTGAGACGCCGGGGGTAGGACTACAACAGATAGATTTTGCTGGGACACAACTCGCCCTAGAATAGCGCAGTGACAGCGTGCGACGACGGGGAGAGGCGCTCAGAGGCTACAGGGCCCGGAGGGCCTGGGTTCAGGCGCAGAACTAGAAACCACGGAGAACCAGGGGACAGAGCTCCCGCCGCCCCTCTGGGCCCTCACGCTGGCAGCTGGTTCAGCAGATCAGAGGGGAGGGAGCTGGGGACCGTCTGTGGGCATGGGAGGAGGGGCAGGAGCCGCCTGAGACGGGAGCCACCTCTCTACCCCTCACCCGCCCTGAGATGGGAATTAACTCCCCTCCCCCGGTTTACAGGTGAGGAAAATGAGACTTGGAGAGTTTAAATGCCTTCCCCAATGCTACCACCAGTTTTTTGGGGGGAGTGCGTGTTTTACCCTCACCCCATGATATGTTTACTGATTTTAGAGCAAGGAAGGTGGGAAGAGAGAGCAAAAAAAACATTGATTGGTTTCTGCCCATACACAGGGGATTGAACCTGCAGATTAAGTCTGTGCCCGGAATCGAACAGTCCAGCTCTCCGTGTGCAGGACAATGGGCCAACCGACTGAGCCACCCGGCCAGGGCCACACGTGTCTCACCCTGAAGCTTCACAGCTGAACGGTTGGGCTGCGGTAGCCCACGGCCGTTTGCTGAGCGTAACGAAAAAAATAGACACCGCAGTGAACCGCGGCTGCCGGAAGCGGGCTGCAGAGGCAGGGCCCAGCGGACTGTCCCGCTGGTGGCATCACAGGATGGGCAGCAGGAGGGGAGGGCGATGCCAGTGATGGGTGCGAAGACCAGGGCGTACTTCTGGAGAGCCCCACCGGCTGGCGGGCTCCGGCTGTTCCACCAGCCCTCCCTCCTGCTTCTCCTTTCCCCCACATCAGAATCTAGACTGGCTGCAGGCCCTCCCTGCTCTGTGCCACCCTCTTTCTGACCCCCATGCTGCCCCCCACCCAGGGGGACAGCCAGGAAGCAGAGCGCCGGGCCAGCTGGTGCTGACAGCACACCCCGCGCTGCAGACTCTGCCCGGCTGAGTCCAGGCCTCAGCTCCTCCGAAGTGAGAGGCAGAGACTCACAGCTGGACATAGGCGGACAGCCAAACTGAACCCGCCGGCCGCCGCACAAGACAGTCCTCAGTTATGGGGGCACCAGACCCCCGCATAAGGCTGTCCTCGGCGTGGACCAGACCAGCAGCGTGCGGGCACTGGGCAGCACCTTCAGACCCTGTCCTGCCAGCTCCCACCCACTGACAGAAGCCCATGCCACTCATCACACTGTGCCCACATCCCCCCAACTCCTGCCCTGGCCCTGAGCCTCCCCCCAAAGCCTGACCTCCTTTTCTTCGTCAAAAGCAAGAGCTTCCTACAGAAGCAGGATCTCAGGGAGCACACGAGGAATGAGGACAACAGGTAACCACCGTCCTCGGTGCTGCTGACATGCTGATCACGTGCTCACTGGTCCCCAGTGCTCTGAGCTCCTCCAAAGGGGTGAGCTCCACTGCACAGAGGAGCCGAGGCCACCCAGGGCCTCGCACCATGCCCGAATTGCCTCTAGCCCCCCTCCCTCTCCTCTGTCACACACACACACACACACACACACACACACACACACACACACACGTTTCTCCTTCCGCTCTCAAAACCCTGGCCAATTGCTTTCCCCTCCGGGCCCATAGCCCGGGGCTGGGCAGAGTGAGGCGGCCTGTCACCCGCCGTCCAGCCTGTTTGCTGATGGCATGCATGTGGAGCCAGAGGAAAGGTCAGGGACCGAATGGCAGCTGACCCCGGGGTCAGGAAGGAGGCTGCCCAGCTGGAGTTTGCTTCTGCTTTCCGACGCTGCCGGGAGAGCAGGCTGCGCCTACCTGCACTCCAGGACCAACAAGGGAGGCGGAAAGCAGGCTGAGGCTGGGAGCAGCCGCCCGGGGCCGGCGCCACCCGCAGGCCGCCTGGCACAGACACAGGCTGGAGACCCCGCGCTCCTCCCTCCCCTGCTCCTCACCGTCCCGCCTCCCTGCACCAGCCCAGGGTTCAGAGTGAACATGACGGGCGCCCTTCGGGAACAGGGAGCCCGCAGCGGCCGGAACGCCGGGGGCGGGCGGGGTGCACGCCACGAGGACGCGAGGACGGGTCCGCTCGGTGTGCAGCCGGGCCGGGGCCTGCCACCTGGGGGAACATGGTGGGGGCTTCTCCCTGTTCCTGCACGAAGGACGCCTGAAGCCTGGACAGCAGACACAACGCAGGGAGGCAGGGAGCTGGAGAGGGAAGGCTGTGGCTGGAGGCACCCGTGCATCCACAGAAGGAGCCCGGGTTTGCTTTTTGCCTCGATGCCCAGACCCAGAACTGCCGTGCAGGCGCCTGGAAATGCCAGTGAGACAAACAGAAAGCCCGCCCCCCTCTCAAGCCTCTCAGCCTACTCCCTACCCCCCTCCACTCCACCCTGCTCCCAAGCCTTTCAACCTCCCTTCACCCCCCTCCACCACCACCGCCGCCACCCGACCCCCCTCCCAGGCCTGCTCTCTCTAGTCAAGGAGCCAGGAAAGGGAAAATCTGGCAAGGCCGAGCACTCCTGGACAATAAGTTCTCTCCTGTGGCCAGACCCTCAGAAGAGCAGCCGCCCCCACCGGGCCGGCAGACTGCCCCCCTCCCCCCCAGGCTGTGTGAGAGGAGGCCCAGCAGGAGCGCCCTGACCTGCCTCCCAGCCAGTAACAAGCTGTACCCCCACCCCACAGTGTTAGTGGGGAGCCAAAGCCTGGCCCCTGGGATGCGGGCAAGGCGGGAGGAGGAACCTGCACGCTCCCTTCCGGGCGGGCACACAGGCAGCCCCCTGCCCTGCCAGAGGGGCGTCGGGGAAAGCCAGCGAAGACGTGTTTAAACGGAATCAGTATCTCCTAACATAACTCAAAACTGCCCAGATTGTGTTAGAAAAATCTCTCGTCATACTAGGACGTGGAAGACCTCTCACTGAGTGGAAAACTGACTGGATGCCAACTCCGGGTGACAGGGATGTTAGAACGCCTGGCAGAGCGTAACCCAGCCGTGATAAGTGCTCCAAACGGCAGTTACGGACACACCTGAGACCAACGAAAACAGAGCCAGTCTCAGCAAAACAGTGAAAGCTTTGCAGACCCACCGATGGAAAGTTTAGAATGAAAACACAGCAACTGAAATAGGATGTTTAGTGAAGGGCTCAGAATGGAGGGGGCAACGGAAAATATCAGCCACTTGGAAAAGGAAACAATTGAAATACCCAATATGACAACAGGAAGAAAGAGGCGAGGGGTGGAGACAGGGACTGTGGACCTACAACACATCAGTCCTGGAAGGAGTGGCACAGGAAGGGAGGGCAGGAAAAGTACTCAAAGAAATAACGGCCGAAACACCCCAGTCTGACGAGACATAAACCTGCAGACTAATGACGATGAGCAAACCACAAACAGGTAAACCCAAAGAAGTACAAGGCCAGATGCAACATAATTAGACTTTGAAAACTAAAGAGAGTGTATTTAAAGCAGCCAGCGAAAAACAGCACTTTATCAATGGGGAAAACATTTCAAACGACAGCACATTTCTCTTCAAAGACCATGGCGGCCAGAACAAAGAGGCACAATGTCTTCCAGGGGAGGAATCTCCAGGATCACATGATTTCCTCCGAGAATCTACCAAACTTTTAAAGAAGAATCAATGTGAATTCTATACAATTTCTCCCAGTAAAAATGAAAGGTAGAGGAAACACTTCCCAATTTACTTATAGCCCTACTGCCTTATACCAAAACAAAAGATAATTCTAAAAAATAAATACCCAAACCAATATGCCTCATCAGTAGATGCAAGAGTTCTTAGCAAAATATCAGCAAATAGAATCCAGCAAAGTGAAAAAAGAATTATACACCATGACAAAGTGGATATAAAACAAGAAATGACCGAAAGGTAGAGAGAAGATTAATTGGACTTAATAATCCAAGAGTGAAAAACTGGTCCAGTGTTTGAAAATCAATCAATGCAAACCATCATAAGAACAGACTTAAGAAAAAACCACATAATCAATATCAGTTGGAACAGAAAAACTATTTTTAAAAATTCAATATACTTGCTGAAACTGGTTTGGCTCAATGGATAGAGTGTCGGCCTGTGGACTGAAAGGTCCCAGGTTGGATTCCAGTCAAGGGCATGTACCTTGGTTGTGGGCACATCCCTAGGGTGGTGTGCAGGAGGCAGCTGATCGATGTTTCTCTCTCATCAATGTTTCTAACTCTATCCCCCTCCCTTCCTCTCTGTAAAAAAATCAATAAAATATATTTTTAAAAAATTCAATATCCATTAATTATTTTTAAAAACACCTCAGAAGAATAGGGAAGCTTCTTCTGCTTGATAAAGAGCATCTACAGCCAACATTACACATACAGTGAAAGACGCTGCTCTCCTGAGAGGTAGGCACGGGTGTCTGCTCTCACTGCTCGTGCTCAGCATTGCACTGGAAGTCCTAACAGTGCAATAAGGCAAGAAAAGGAAATAAAAGGCAGATAGGAAAGGATGAGATAAATCTATCTTTAATTGCAGATGACACGACTGTGGAATTCACACACAAAAAAACCCCTAAAAACTCCTGGGAGGAATTAGTGAGTTTGGCAAGGTCAATGGATGTACAAAAATCAAGCATGTACAAAAATCAATTCTATTTTTATATACTAGCAATGAACACATGGACACTGAAATTAAAATGCAATACTTTAATAATATTTGAGTATTTACAACACTAAAAAATATTTACTTTTTTGGTATTTTGTAGCTGTTTTGTAATTATTTATAATCTAACAAGCCACATGCAGGATTTGTATGCTGGAAATTACACAACTCCAATAAAAGAATAAAAAATCCAAATAAATGGAGAGACATACCAAGTTCATGAATTGGAAAATTCAAGATAGTAAATATATTGATCAATTCTCCCCAAGCTGATATGCAGACTTAATGCATTTTTTATCAAGATCCCAATAAGATATTTTTGTACATATATCAAGATTATTCTAAAATTTATATGGAAAGGCAGGGGGATTGGAATAGTGAAAGCTTTTTTTTTTTTTAAGAATAAATGAAGTAAATTAGTTTATCCAACTTGAAGATGTGATACAGCTGCAGTAATCAAGACTTGGAAGCAAATCCTCTCCAGGAACCAATTCAGATCCAGAACATCTTATAGGAATTAAAGGATGTCTGGGCCATGTCCAATTTTGGAGGATTCTAGCAAATTAGAGATGAAGAAGGAGCAGAAGAAGGAAGGAGGGAAGAGGGAGAAGAGAATAAAGAATTTCAAAAATAGGATTTGATAAACTGTGATATATTTGAAAAGTGTATGCTTGACAATTTAAACTTTTGTCACACTCATACATAAATGTAATCCAGCTGTCTCTGTTTATCATGTAGGTTTTATAAGAATATATCAATTTAGAGGAGGAACCAAGATGGTGGCATAGATAAACACCTATACTGCTGCCTCACACAACAATTTCAAAACTACAACTAAAAGACAAAACGGACATCATCCAGAATCACCAGAAAGCTGGCTGAGTGGAAATTCCACAACTAGAAGGAACGATAAAAGGACACTGAGACTCAGAGGAGGTGTGGGGGGGGGCAAATTTTCAGAGACGTGGAGGCAGAGGTGCGGAGACGCACACAAGCGGAAAGGGTGGGCGGATGAATACCGGGTGGTTTTCTTGAACGAGGAGGGAGACAAAGGCTCCCCACTGAACTGAACCCCCGTTCCAGATGAGTCTCGGGTGAAACTGGACTGTCAGGAGGAAGCATGCTGAGACTTGGGAGCTGCAGAGGTGTACAAGCTCGCAGAGAGGACACATGGCTGGCTCTCTCTTTCAGGAGGAAAACAAATCCTCTGGACTGCATTGTATTATAGTTCCAGGTGAGACTTTGGGTATCCAGACTCATTTGGGGAGAAACTGGACTGTCTGGCAGCTGGCAGAGATCGTGGCAGCTTTCTCTCAGAGGTGTGTGCAGCCATTGCCACAGGACAGAGAGACCCAGGTGCCACTTAGAGCAGGGCTTATGGGAAACCAAGGCTGACTGACTGCTCAGCCCTAAGACTCTACCCCATCCAAGCTGAGCACAGAAGCTTTCCCAGCGAAGACATAGCTGATCCTCACAGACAATTGGCCTGGAGGTCAACTCCTCCCAGTGATACTAACAACAATCTAGGCTTAACTACAATAAGACAGTGCTGTCCATAAAGAGGTGCACCAAGAGTATCCACCTTAGGTAACTGGGGAGGCTGAGCCACTGTCCCCTAGAGAACACCTACCACACAAAGCTACTCAACTAACTCAGGGAAGCAGCAAAAATGTGGAGACAAGGAAACAGATCACAATTAAAAGAAATGGAGGGGAAAAAACAACTGGACATAGAGTTCAAAACCACTGTTATAAGTTTTTTCAAGAGGTTCCTAGAAAAGGCCGATAAATTTAATGAGACCCTTGAGGATATGAAAAAAGACCAAATAGAAATTAAGCATACACTGACTGAAATAAAAAATATTATACAGAGACCTAAAAGCAAACTAGAGAACCACAAGAATCAAGTCAAAGATTTGAAATACAAAGAAGCAAAAAACACTCAGCCAGAAAAGCAAAAAGCAAAAAGAATCCAAAAAATTGAAGAGAGTGTAAGGAGCCTCTGGGACAACCTCAAGCATACCAACATCCAAATTATCGGGGTGCCAGAAAAAGAGAGAGAGCAAGATACTGAAAACCTGTTTGAAGAAATAGTGTCTGAAAACTTCCCCCACCTGGTGAAAGAAATAGACTTAAAAGTCCAGGAAGTGCACAGAACCCCCAAACAAAAGGAACCCAAAGAGGACCACACCAAGACACATCATAATTAAAATGCCAAGAGCAAAAGACAAAGAGAGAATATTAAAAGCAGCAAGAAAAAAACAGTTAGTTACCTACAAGGGAGTACCCATATGATTGTCAGCTGATTTCTCATCAGAAACTATGCAGGCCAGATGGGAATGGCAAGAAATATTCAAAGTGATGAAGAGCAAGAACCTACAACCAAGATTACTATACCCAGCAAAGCTATCATTCAGAATTGAAGGTCAGATAAAGAGCTTTACAGATAAGAAAAAGCTAAAGGAGTCCATCACCACCAAACCAGTATTATATGAAATGCTGAAAGGTATTCTTTAAGAAGAGGAAGAAGAAAAAGGTAAAGATAAAAATTATGAACAACAAATACATGTCTATCAACAAGTGAATCTAAAAATCAAGTGAATTAAAAATCTGATGAACAGAATAAACTGGTGAATATAATAGAATCAGGGGCATAGAGCGGGAATGGACTGACAATTCTTGGGGGGAAAGGGGTGTGGGAGGTGCAAGAAGAGACTGGACAAAAATCGTACATCTATGAATGAGGTCAGTGCGGGGAGAGGTAAGGGCAGAAGGTGGGATGGGTATTGTGTGGAGGGGAGCGATGGGGGGAAATAGAGGAACATTGTAATAATCTGAACAATAAAGATTTATTAAATTTAAAACAAAAAAAGACTGTGTGATGCTAGCAGAGGGATAGATACATAGGTCAATGGAACAAATAAAGAGCCCAGCAACAGACCTACGTAAATACCGCTGACTTTCTTTTCAGAGAGACTCAGGGGGAGGGGGAGCTACATTGATCAGTTGGGTCCTGCATGTGCCCTGACCAGGGATAAAACCACAGCCTGGACATGTGCCCTGACCAGGAATTGAACCTGCCGCCTCTTATGTATGGACGATGCTCCAAACAACTGAGCCACACTGACCAGGGTTACCCGACTGCCTTCTGACAAAGATATAAAAATAATTCAGTGTAGGAAAGATGGCCTTTTCAACAAATGATGCTGCAGCAATTGGATATCTATAGGCAAAAATAATAATAATAACTTTAACTTAAACCTCACTCTTTTATAAAAATTAACTCAAAATGGATCACCAACCCAAATGTAAAATTATAAAACTTTTAGAGGAAAAAAAATAGAAAACCTTTGGGACACAGAATTAGGCAAAAAATTATTAGACATGACATCAAAAGCACAATCCATAAAGGAGAAGTTGACAAATTAGACAATCAAAATGTAAAATGTTTGCTCTATAAAAGCCAACCCTGTAAAGAGGATAAAAGGCTAGTCACCGTGTGGGAAAAAATATCTGCAAACCACATATCTGACAAAAACCACTATCCAGAACATGTAAAGATCCCTTAAAACTTGGCAGTGAGAAAGCAAACCATCAGTTACAACCCGGGCAAAGACTCGAATGGACATTGCACTGAAAAGGGTGTGCAGGTGGCAGGTAAGACATGAGGAGATCTGCACCATCATTAGCCATCCGGGAAATCCAGATTAAAACCCCAGATACCCATCAGTGGGAAAGGTTAAAATAAGAGTTCGAGCAGGTCAGCTGCGCCACAAACCGCTCGGGTCACCGAGGCTCCCGGTGAGAAGAGCCTCTTTCTCCTGCTGTTCAAGGGCAGAGCCTGGTCTGCTATGGGGAGAAAAGCAAACGGAACAGCTAACCTGGCGATTCTCCCTGCCACCAGTGACTGCGGCGACCCGCTGCGCCCGGAGGAGGAGCTGGCTGGATGTGAATGTGCGCAGGAACAGGTGAAATAACGGAGGAAGATGGCCCTTCCACGCTGCCTGCTGGCAGAGCGGCCAGGGAGCCATGGCCCGCAAGGACCAGCAGCGCTTTCTCCGTGTGCCACTGACCTCTGACCCACGGAGCAGACACTGGGATCTTGAGGCCTGCTTCCTGGTGAGCGACTTGAGAGGCTTTGGGATGGGATCAGAGACAAGACTCTGAGCCCGGCTGAGAAAAGGCCGCTGCAGCAGCATGCCTTCCTGGTGGCAGGACGACTACACCATCTGTCAGCTCCTACCAAAAGAGGTGCCTCTGACCTGTCCGGCGAGGAGTGATGGGGACCCTCAAGATCACAGAGTACTGGCTGAAAGTGGCAGCGGAAGCGTGAGGAGGGGGTGTACACGACACCTCCATTTATTTTAGAGCAAATTCCAACTTTCCTTCTCTCTATCATGTCTGTAGTGAGAATGAGCACCCATGGCTAAGCTTTACTGCCAGTGGCATCGTTGCCTGTTTGAAATGTGGTCTCTTTAAGGTGGCAGTGCAGTTTGAAGTCAGATTTATCCTTGAACATCCTTTGATAACGTAACATGGTGGTGTGATCTTAATGTATATGAAAAAACTTCATTCTTGTGAGTCATTCCAATGTGTACAATGTACACACTGGTGCTTAGAGCTTCTGCTTTGATTCTTTTTTAAATAAACTACCCTTTGATTTCAATAAAAGAAAATAAAAGACGATGTCAAATGCTGGCAAGGACATGGAGAAACTGGATTGCTTACATGTTGATGGTAACAATGTAAACGGTACAACCACTCTGGGCAATGATTTGGCAGTTTCTTAAAAAAAACTAAACATGCAACTGCCATACAACCCAGTAGCTGCACTGCTGGGCATTTGTCTCAGAGAAATAGAGAATTAAGTTCACACAAGAGCCTGCACACAGATGTTCATAAGCAGCTTCATTCAACCCCAAACTGGAAGCAACCCAGATGTCCTTCAATAGGCAAATGATTAAACCACGTGGTACATGAACATTGTGGAATACCACTTACCAGTAACAAGGAATGAAATGTTGACACACAATGATACGGTTGAATCTCCAGAGAATTATGTTGAATGAAAAAGCTGGTCCCCAAAAGTTATATGTTGTATTATGTCATTTACATGACATTCCTTTAGGACAAAATCATACAGACAGAAGCTGGGTGTTTACTGAGGCAGGGCTTAGGGGCGGGCCTGGGGGAGGCGGAAGCGGATGTGGCTGGAGAAGGCAGCAGGAGGGTCCCTGTGTGACGGTGAGGGAAGTGTGCTCAGCTGTCCGCATGATGTCCATATCCTGTGATCCCGAACTGGAATTTTACAAGACGCCACCATTGGGGAAAACGGTGCAAGGTTCAGTGTTATTTCTTGCAACTACATGTGAATCCAATTGGAAAATTAAAAAAAATTTAAGTGTGTCCCTTCCTGCTTCAAATTCTCCAAGGGTGTTATGGTGCCAGCCTAAACTTCTCTCCATGCCCACCCACCACACATGTTCTCTCCCTCCCTCCGTCTCCACCCTCTCTCCCTGGCAGGGCCCGCTAGAGGCTGCCCAGCCTGGGCCACGATTACTCATCCTCCAGGTCTCTGCTTGGATTCCCCCTCCCTCACGAGGCCTTTCTTGATCCTTCAGTTGGGGAGAATCCCCCATTCCTCTCCCAGCAGACACCCCTCAAGGGACCACACACCAGACTTCACCCTCCGTCCCCACTATGACCAGAGGGCCTGTACGCAGTCTGGCTGTACCAAGTGTGTGGGTGGGAGCCCAGGACTAGCCCCTGAAATAGTCAGTGTGTGTTGAGGCGCCCTCTTCAGGGCACCAGATGACACTCTAAACCAGCTGCAGTCGTCCTGGCCGTGTGGCTCAGGGGGCTGAGCGTTGTCCTGGGCCCGGAACGATCAGGTCCATCTCTGGTCAGGGCACATGCCCGGGCTGCGGGCTTAATCCCCAGCGAGATGTATATGGAAGGCAATCGATCGATCGATGTTTCTCTTCCACATGGATGTTTCTCTCTCCCCGCTCCCTTCCCACGTCCCTGCCTGCACAGACATCTGTGGGGAGTGAGGGGAATGCCCACAGGAGACAGAGCCATGACGTTCACTGTGGCTTTATTCCTAACAACCAAACTGAAACAACCCAAACACCCTCCAACAGGAGACCGAACAGTAAATACATTCTGGCACATTCAGCTTGGTCAGAAATGCCAACGTGTGGTTGCCCTTTAGCTTGTAAAGATCAGAGGTCATCCCCCAAAGGGCATGAGCCAAAATCACCTTCATCCAGCCAGGGAAGACCTCAGAGGTCACAGGACACTCAAGTGGCCATGCCATGGCTGGATCAGGGAGAGCCGGTGCCCGGCACCCACAGGTAGCCCAGCTGACACACCCCTTCTGCACCCCTGCCTGGCCCACTGTCTGCGGGGCCCTGGGCAGGAGTGCCTGCCTTGTGCTCCCTCCAAGGTTGGCAGTGGGAGGGGCATTAAAGCTTTATTAAAGCATTTAATAAACTAGGAATTTCTTATCCTGGTCAGTCTCTTCTTTGACTCATGACCAACTCTCTCGGCACGAAAGAGAAGAACCTGCTCTTGGTTCTGCCTCAGGCAGGAGCTAGACATTTAATCTTGGTGCAACCAGATTAATACAGTTTTGCACGCGCCTTAGACTTCCTCACAGCCCTTCCTCCCACCGTTTATAATTGCACAAGCCAAAGCCCTCCTATGTCCACAAGGCCCCGAAGAATCTGCTCCGCTTCTCCCCAAGTCTCCTGCTGGTCTCCCGCTTTGTCCTGCTGCTCTAGCACCCACCTGACTCATAGGCCGTCCAACATGTTGGCGCACTGCCACCTCAGGACCCTGAGTAACTGTTCTTCACTCAAATGTCCTCACAGCTCCCTCCCTCAGTTCTGTGGGGTCTCATCCCTTCCTGAGGGCCTCCCTCCCTCCCTTCCTTAGGGCCTCCCTCCCTCCCTTCCTGAGGGCCTCCCTCCCTCCCTTCCTGAGGGCCTCCCTCCCTCCCTTCCTGAGGGCCTCCCTCCCCATTGCCTTAGGGCAGTGAAGGGCAACCTTTTGAGCTTGGTGTGTCAAAATTCTCCAAAATACCGAGCATAACTCGGGTGGTGTGTCACTTCGAGAAAAAAACCATAATTTCACGATATTTATAGTTTAAATAACAACAAAAATGTATAATTGTAATATATAACTGTATTTAATAAACCAAGAACTAATTATTTAACTTACCTGCTTAGTGTCTTCTTTGTTTATCTGTCAGTCAGTTTCTTTTGTTGGTGTTCATATTAGTTAACTTGTGTGGGGTGCTGTGAACTAAGATAAGTGAAGGAGAGGGAGAATTCTTTAACTAACCTGCCATTAGTGACTTTTTTGTTGCTGAATTTCATTGGCTACACCTTCAATTGAAGGTTGATATTTTGTACACTTCAAGCCAAAGCAAGCACTACTAACTTCATCTGTCAAACTGTTTCTTTTGTTGGTTTTGATATTATTTAACACTGAGAATAAGGTCTCACAAAAGTACGTAGAGGGGGAAAATTGTGAGTAAAGCCATTGCTATATTTTTCAGGGTGCTAAAAGTGTCTGGTTCCAGGCACTCCAAATTTCCTGTTTGTAGTGGCACTCCTCTTGATTCTCCAAGTGACACCTTTCCAGATTTTCAAGCTTTGACCTCAAGTCGACAAACACCTGAGCCCAGATGCTGTCTTGAAATTCTGCAAGTTTCATCTCCAAATCATCAATTTGCATCCATTGGAAACCATTTAATTCCAAACTACTGTAGACTACTACATCAGGATACTTAATTATTTTTATGGTCTGTTCTAGGCTTCTAAATTGATTAAATCTATCACTGAACTGGTCAAGTAACAAGTCTGAAACATGATGGTACTTTATATGCAAGGGTTCCATTTCATTTTGTACAGCTGCACTGGCCTACTCAAAATACTTTGTTACTCGAGGAAAATACAAGTTTTAGTTTCTACATCTCGCTTGAAAATTTAATGTCTACACTACACTACAGCAAATGTTTCATCCTCTGCATGGGACCCCATACTTCTCTGTATGCGACCGCATGTGGCTGTGTCATCGAAAATGGCTACGCGTGTCAGTGCTGACATGCGTGTCATAAGTTCGCCATCATGGCCTTAGGGCCTCCCTCCAGGGATCAGCACAACGAGGTGGATCACCCACCACTGCTGCTTATCAAAGGCTCTGAGGAGCAGGGGCCTCCCTGTGTCTGTGGGGTGATCATGGCAGCGGTGCCCACATTGCAGAACTGAGGAATTGTGACAGAGACCACACGGTCCCAAGGCCTAAAGTAATTCACACTGTCTGATCCCTGTTTTGATTCTGTCTTACACCCTCCCGGAACCCTCCCGGCCCCAGGAGATACAATGTCAGAGCCTTCCATCAACACCATGTGCATGTTTTCCCTCCAGGACACTCATCACCAGCCGGCGAACAGCACGAACCACCTGTGTGTCGTGTTTGTTGTCTGTTCTCCGCCCAATGCCACTCCCGGCAGGTGACTTCCTTGGTCTCATTCCTTGGTGTGTCCCCATCGCCACAAAGCGGGGGGGACGGGGCTCAGTAAAATGAATGAGTGAGGATATGGGTGTGCAGGCCTGTTGGCTTCATTTCTGTCTCCCTGAACTCTCAGCTTGTGCTCTCCCAACACTGCAGCGCTGAGAGTGCATAGGGAACCAAGGACGAAAGCTCAGAGCTGAGGGAACCATTGGAAACAGAACTCTGAGCCCTTGTCCTCCATCAGCAGGAATGACACTTGGGACTTGAGCCAGGGTCCCCCAGCTCATGCCCCCCCACTCTAGCTTTCCTCACAGATCTCTAGAAGGCACTCCTGTGGGGGGGAGGGGGGAGACTGACAGTTTGTAAACCATAATGTCCCTTCCTGTCTCACTGCCGCTCTGTGCTGAGCCACACTGCCTCTGAGCCCAGCACCCCCCCCCCCCCAATCCACAGTGCTGCTCCCTCCTCCTCCTCCCCCTCTCTCTCTTCTTCCCTTTCCTCCTCCTCTGAGGCCGCACCCACAGGTGCTGGCACCTAGACAGAGCTGCTCCCCAGCCACCAGCACAAGGTGGCTCCCAGCACCCACATGGGCTGGGGTTAGACTTGGGCAGTGCCTGCCTCAGGAGCCAGCAGGTGGGCAGCAGAAGCCAGAGCCTGGCCAACTGGTACTCGGCGGCGCTGATTGGTGATTCAATGTACAGTCCATATAAGGTACATGGTTAGGCACGCAGGTGTTTCCGGGATGCAGGTCACGTCGTGTTTACTGTTACTCTGCCCCACCAGTTGGGGGAAGGGAGGATCTAGCATAAAAAGCAAACATGTCTCATCCTGAAAGGAATCTGGTCAAGAGCTGCGTTTAAATCGTGACCCAGCACCTCGCGTTTGCACCCGGAAGCCTGGTGCAGAGAACACGCCAGGAAAGGTTCTGTGTGACTCTTCCTTCCTCAGCGGGTGAATTCTGATTTTGGGAACGGCTGTGGCAGCTTTCTCCCAGACCCTAACATGCCCCCCAGGCACTGACAGCGCGCCACCGCCGCCAGCTCCTGGTCTGGTTCAGTCAGTGTGGCGCCCTGCTGGGCCCGAGACAGGCCACGGCCCCCCGCCAGCAGAGCCGGAGGGCAGACTAGAGCGCAATAAAGTTCAGGTTTTAGCAATGGAGGAACCAACACTTGGCCCCTGCCTACAATCTTACCTGACACCTGGGTATCCCTAGGCCTTTGGACCTTTTTAAAGTCTCTCGAGCATTTTACTGTTAAAATAAACACTGGCCCTCGCTGGTTAGCGCAGTGGATAGAGCCCCGGCCTGCAGATTGAACTGGTTTGATTCCAGTTAAAGACACAGCCCTGGGTTTCAGGCTCGATCCCCAGTGCGGGGCGTGCAGGAGGCAGCCGATCAATGATCCTCTCTCATCACTGATGTTTCTATCTCTCTCTCCCTCTCTGAAATCAATAAAAATATATTTTAAAAAAATAAAACACTGGGTTTTAAGTTTTTTTTTTTTTAAGGGAAAATATTGTACCTGCAATAGGAAATTATTTAGAATAAGATGAAGTGTATAATTAACCCATGGGGTTTAAATCTGGTGAATTCATCTCTCATACTTATCTCCTCTTCCTTCCAAACCCACTGAAAACAGTACAGAAGTGAAAAAAGTTAGAAAGGTTCAAGTAGCCCTGCTCTGCCCCTTTCTGTTTTGCTTGTTTTGTGAAGCCGCCGTCTGGCTGTGCTGCTGGCTCCGGTGTTCTGTTCTGTTCTGTTCTGTGGAGCAGAACACACCTGGGCCACAGTGAGGCACAGCCGCAGGCCCCACAGACCCTCACAGGTTCCGGAGCCTCCGCCCAGCCCTGAGAAAATCAAGAGCAGGCACGTGAAGGAATCCTCAACACAAGAGACTGTGACCAAATGAAACAGGTGGAGGAAAAAGAGACAATGCCGGAAAGATAAGAAAAATTCACAGTCACAGTTTATATCCTCAGAGTTAAAAACAGTGCCCACGAAACAAACCAAAACCAAGAGAAGATAATGCATGCTGTAAACGTGGAGCAATTCGTCCAACAATGAGGTGCGAGCGCCCAGTGTGAGCGGCCGGGGATCTGAACAAACACCTCGCAAAAGAGACACACAGCTGGCTGTCAGCCTGTGAAAAGATGCTCCACGTCCTGTCATTAGGGAACTGCAAATTAAAACAACGGGCGACACCCCTCTGGAGGGCGCACACCAGAGCACTGACAGCAGACGCTGCTAGGATGTGGAGCCACGGGGATCCCACTCGCTGCTGGCAGGACTGCTAAATGGCATCGCCACTGGAGAAGGCAGTTTCATAAAACACTAGACTACTCTTACCGTGCAACCCAGCCATCAATCACACTCCTGGGTATTGGCCCAACTGTAGCATCTTTAGTCATAATTGCCAAAACTTGGAAGCAGCCAGGATGTCCTTCAGGAGGTGGACAGACTGTGGTACATCCAGACGACGAAGTATTAGCACTAAAATCAAACGTGCTGTCCAGCCATGAGAAGGCCGAGAGGAGACAGAACGGCATACACCAGGTGCCCGTGGCCAGCCGAAAGGGCGCCTCCTGCGTGATTCCAACGTATGCTACCACGTGGCACTGTGAAGGAAGACCAGGGGTCGCCGGGTGTCCCTCTGCGGGGTGTTGGCGGGGGTCGGCTCGGCATGTGTGATGTGAAAGCCTGTGTGCCTTCTCTTCAGTTTGCTGTGAGCCTGAAAGCGCTCTAAAAGTAAAGGCAATTTGTTTAGAGGAACAATTGTTGAACTGTTCAGTGACAGTGACTAGATTGCTCGCTTTGTGAATTACATCCCCCATAAAGCTTTAAAACAAGGAGGAAATGAAAAATAAAAAATAATATGAAAGCCAATTTTTTTTACATCAATAGGAGTGCTGGACATTAAAGGTATGCTCCAGAAATTAGATTTTAAAACACAGATGGAAAAGATAAGAACAAACTAAGGTTTGGTTTGGGAGGTCCAACATCGAACTAATAAAATTATCAGAAAGAGAACAGAGAAAATGGAAGGGCAGAAAGCAGTGAAAGAAGAGGTGATAGAGAAGATTGTCTCAGAATAAGTTCACAAGCTTCCCCTGTGCAAGGGCCACCAAGCGGCCACACAGTGAGGCGGGGAGACTGCGTCCTCAGCCCCGGAGGGCCTTCCCCAGCTGCACGCCTGCGCTCATCGATGGTGGAGCGCAGGCAGGAGCCCTCATCGCACGTGTTCTCCCCGAGGGCCACAGCCATGGGCTCCCGCCAGCGCCAATACTGAGGGAGACCGGAACGGAGGTGTCTCACACCCCAATCCCAGAGGCCTTCAGGGGGTCTTCCAACCTAGCCCAGTGGCCAGCAAACCACGGCTCGCAAGCCATATGTGGCTCTTTAGCCCCTCGAGTGTGGCTCGGCATTAGAACCACTTCTTTTTTTTTATCTTTATTGTTCCGTTTATTAATTACATTGTTTCCCTTTTTTATCCCCCTATAGCTCCCCTCCACCCTGTACCTATCCCACCCTCCACACTCACCTCCCCCTCCCCACTGTCCTCTCCCATTGTTGCAAGATTTTTGTCCAGTCTCTTGCTGCACTTCCCACAACCCTTTTCTCCCCAAGAATTGTCAGTCCATTCCCTCTCTATGTCCATGTCTCTGTTATATTCACCAGTCTATCCTGTTCAACAGCCTATCAATTCACTTGATTTTTATGTTCATTTGTTGATAGATGTGTATTTGTTGTTCATAATTTTCATCTTTACCTTTTTCTTCTTCCTCTTCTTAAAGAATATCTTTCAGCATTTCATATAATGTTGGTTTGGTGGTGATGAACTCCTTTAGCTTTTTCTTATCTGCGAAGCACTTTATCTGACCTTCAATTCTGAATGACAGCTTTGCTGGATAGAGTAATCTTGGTTGTAGATTCTTGCTGTTCATCACTTTGAATATTTCTTGCCACTCCCGTCTGGCCTGCATCGTTTCTGTTGAGAAATCTGCTGACAATCGTATGGGTGCTCCCTTATAGGTAACCAACTATTTCTCTCTTGCTGCTTTTAATATTCTCTTTGTCTTTTGCTCTTGGCATTTTAATTATGATGTGCCTTGGTGTGGTCCTCTTAGGGTTCCTATATATTGGGATTCGGTGCACTTCTTGGACTCCTAAGTCAATTTCTTTCACCAGGTGTGGGAAGTTTTTGGTCACTATTTCTTCAAATAGGTTTTCATTGTCTTGACCTCTCGCTTTATCTGGCACCCCTATAATTCGGATGTTGGTATGCTTGAGGTTGTCCCAGAGGCCCCTTACACTATCTTCAATTTTTTGGATTCTTTTGGTTTCTTGCTTTTTCAGCTGAGTGGATTTTACCTCTTTGTATTTCAAATCTTTAACTTGGTTCTTGGGGTGCTCCAGAGCACTTTTAGGTCTTTGTATAATATTTTTTGTTTCAGTCAGTGTATGCTTAATTTCTGGTTGGTCCTTTTTCATATCCTTGAGAGTCTCCTTTATATCCTTGAGGGTCTCTTTCATTTCCTTGTAGGACTCATTCATTTCCACGTTGGTCTTGATCATTTCTTTGCAGCTCTCGTTTATATCCTTGAGGGTGTTGTTCATTTTCTTGTAGGACTCATTCATTTCCTTTGCGGTCTTGCTTATTTCCTTATAGGCCTCAATCTTTTGTTGGAGCCTCTTGAAAAACCCTATAACCGTGGTTTTGAATTCCATGTCCAGTCGTTTTTTTTCCTCCATTTCTTTCATATCTGATTTCTTTCCATGTTGCTGCATGGTGGCTGCTTCCCTGAGTTGGTCAATTAGCTTTGTGTGGTAGACTTCCTACTAGGGACAGTGGCTCAGCCTCCCCGGTTATCTGAGGTGGATATGGGCTGCACAGTCTTGCTGAATTTAAGCTCAGTTAATCGTTGTTAGCACTTGGAGGGTTGACCTCCAGGCCAATTGTCTGTGAAGCTCAGCTGTGCTCAGGTTGGGTGGGCGGAGTTTCCGGGCCAAGCAGACAGCGTTAGCTCCACCTTATGCGGCCCTGGGGACTCTGTGCCGGGGGCAATGGCCGCCAGCACCTCTGAGAGAGAGCTGCTGCCGGGCTCCATCGGCTGCTGGGGAATTCAAACTTTCCCAAAATGACTCTGCATGCGCAATGTCTCACCCAGGGTCATAAAACAAAGCAGTCTGACGGTTTTCCGAATGAGAGACAAGTCGCAGAGTGCTCTCTGCGCCGTCACGCAGCCGAGCTGTTAGCGCAGGCTGCCTTCTCCACAAGCTGGCAGACCCGGCAGCACCCGAGCTTCGGCGTGCCCTCCCACTGTCCAGTTTTCACCCCGTGTGATAGTGGGTTCTCTGGACTTCACCCAGAGCTGGAGAATCAGTCCAGTGGGACGCCCCTGTCTCCCCGTTCGAGAAAACTGGCCGGTTTTCAGCCGCCCGCCCTCTCCGCGGCGCACGATCCAAACCTCTCTCTGCGCACGAATCTTTCAATGCTGTTCGCCGCTGCTCCCCCGGGTCACAGTGTCTTATCTTCACTTTTATTTGTGGAATTTTCACTCGGCGAGCTTTTTGGTGATTCTGGAAGGTGTTCTTTCGTTAAGTTGTAGTATTAAAACTGCTGATTATGACGGCAAGATAGGTGTTTTACCTTTGCCGCCATCTTAGTTCTCTCTAGAACCACTTCTTTAAAATAGACTCGCCCAGGACGAAAACCGACTTCTGCACATGGGCCACGAAGTTTCAATTGCACTGTACATGCATCCACGCATGGTATTTTGTGGAAGAGCCACACTCAAGGGGCCAAAGAGCCTCAGTGGCTCACGATCAGCAGTTTGCCGACCACTGCCCTAGCTTGGCATTCAATGCCCACCCGCATCTCCAACCTGCTGCTTCTCTTGGCCACATTCTCAGCTCGAATGAACTAGCCCCAACACTACAAAAAGGTGGGAAGAGACACCGAATTCCTCACAATTTCTCCTTTACAAAGAAGAAAATAGAGGGAGGGAATGTGTTCTCTACCACAAGCTCTCTTCTCCTGGCATGGCCTCTGCGCCCCTCACCACTCCTCCCTTCACAGCCTGGTCATCATCTCCCTCCGCTTCCCTCCCCGCCTAGCTCAGGAGAGCTGAAAGATGTGTCTGTCCGGCGCTGCCTACATAGGGGTACAGTGTCTGAGTCATCTTAGCAGGTGCTTGTTAGGGGCTGAAATGTGTCCCCCAGAAGTCTGTGTTGAAGCCTAACTCCCAGCACCTCAGAACATGACTGACTGTACAGGCCTTTAGAGAGGTCTGCATGTTCCAGTGAGGCCACTGGAGTGGCCCTAATCCTGTCTGCCTGAGGCTCCAGCACTAACTGGACTACACACACTCCGCAGGCCCTCCCTCCATGTGGAGTGCTGTTTCCTGTGCTGTCTCCCCAGGTCCCTCCACTTGCCTCAGGAGCAGCCTTGGGAAGGGCTGGGCTTCGGGGGCTCAGCCACAGTCTCCATCTGGTAAGACACTGTCCCTCCAGAGCCCCTCACTGGCAGAGGCTGAAGACACCCCTCCCCCCGGAATGTTCTCCCTCCTGGGAGTTCCTTCCCAAAGTCCCCGCTGGGCCTCCTCCCACTCAGTGGGGGGACCATCAGAAGAGGAGCTTGGGGTCTTGTCCTCAGCCACTCCACAGGCTTCTGGGCTTTTAGAACAAAACCAATGACCTTGGCAGGAAAGGAAGGCAAACTCAGCTGTTGTTTGTTTTTAAGATACTTTGATGAAGGGACTATTGAGTGTGGGCATCAAAGAACCAGCCCGATGTGAAGCACCCTGGGACCAGCAGGGGAAGGGAAGAGGGCCAGTGGAGGGGTTACAGCAAGAGCCATAATGGGGGAGGGCACAGTCATCACCAAAGTTGCAGGCTGGGTAGATTGGGAGCCAGTGAGAACTAAGGTAGCCTCTCTCCTCTCCCATCTCTGGCCAGTGCCTCCCAGTGGCCAAATCCAGCCAGAAGCCAGGGGCTCTGAAAGCCCAGCGATGCCCTGGGCACAGAGCAGGGCAGAGCAAGGTGGTGGTGGGGGGGAGGCAAGGGACCCAAACAAGGCCAACAGGCAGGGGTGCTCCCACCTGCGAGGCCCCGAAAGCCTCCCAGAGAAGTCCGAGCTGGTAAGCATCACCCGTGTGTCTCTCCAACAGAGTGGCCAGAACCAACCCATTGCCAGGAGGGCTCAGAACCAAGCTCGGGGTGCTGCTGTAGCAAAGCCAGCACTCGCAAAGTCACCCTCACCAGTCAGAGGCCCTAGAACCCAGACACTCCAGAACCATGGATTTTTCATGCCCCTGCTTCTCTAACCAACACCTCCCAAAGTGAAACTGAGGGCAAGGCATTTGATTGGCTAAACCAAGATCAAGTGCCTACAACCGAACTTGAAGAAAGCCTGGGAAAGCAAGCACCCCACACTCCAATTAGGGGGAAACCACAAAGTTGGGAAGAAGTTTCCCAGACTGGGCAGCCAACAATGCCCACAGATAACTTTTTCAAAGTCAGAGTGTCCTTCCGACAGTATTTCCAGACTGGGATTGATGGGGAAAATAAAACATTTTTGGGGTCTAGCAATCTGAATCTGTGCTATTAATCTATACACATTCTTATTAGCCTATAGTCTAGTCTCTGCCCCTTTATTGTCTGGTCCTGCAAAATCTGTTTACTCCCATCTTAAGAGAGGCCATAAACCACCCACAGATGGAGTTATCAGTGCTGGTGCCAGGCCAGGCCTTGGTTGAGGTCTCAAAGCCCCCGCACATGGGGCTCTTAAAGAACTTGCAAAAGGGACCGGAAAAACCCTTATTTGGGAGACAAAGAACTGAAAGAAGTACAAATAGGGAAAACATCCTCCATGTTTTTTTTTTTGCCCAGAAAGTTGAAAGACATTTTTCTCTGGGCCCGGGTGTAATAATAATAAAGTGTAAATCCATTTCTCTAAGCGTTGCTTGGTTTTTCTCTGGTCTTCGGTAACAGGATCCTGGCCCCTGACCTTGGTACATGTCACCGAATTTCTCTTCCTAATGCTCATTCATATGTTGCCCAGTGAGCAGACCACCTGCTTTGCCACAGCCACATACGTTTTTTTAAAAAAAAACTAATAGGCAATCCCCGGCCAGCATTGTTTGGTGGTTGAGCATTGGCCTGTGAACCAGGTCACAGTTCAATTTCTGGTCAGAACACATGGCCGGGTTATGGGGGTCGTGCAGGAGGCAGCCGATCAAGGATTCTCTCTCATCATTGATGTTTCTATCACTTTCTCCTTCTTCTTTCCTTTCCGAAATCAATAAAAACGTATTTTTAAAAAATAACTTAAAAGAACATTAATAGTCAAAATAAGGTTGCTATCTCATTGCTTAATTTTTCTTTCTTTTTTTTTTTGGTTCCTTTATTAGTTGTATTCTGCAAAAGTCTTTGATACTTTACTTAGAACACATTTTATTTTGTTTCAATGGCCGATTTTTCATTATTTCCTTTTTGTAGCCGGTGCTAAAATCAGCTGCCATTTGCACTCAGGTTCCATTCAGCAATGGGAACAGGAAAAAGAGCTTTAACTAGATCCACGTCTCTTTCGCTTGCACGTAAAATAGGCCTAGAGGTCAGGCCAAAGCTGGCCCTGGGCCACTCCATGACGCTGGCAGGACCCTCTCCTCTGGACACCCCACCAGCTTCGTCCTCACTGTCTAAGGTGGCAGCTGGCACTCCTACATCCTGTCCAGTGACAGGACAGGGGCAGAAGCTTCCCTTTACTATACTGCTGTTTGCATCTTGGCAAAATTCAGAAATGTGGCCGTAACAGGGAGGCTAGGCCGTCAGTCTGCTGAAACAGTTGAGTGCTCAGGTCGAGGGAGAAGGGTCCTCAGGACAGGCAGTCGTCTTGGAGGCCAGCTGGGCTTGCCTGCGGGATTCAGAGGGGACCCGAGGCACAGCTACTTTCTTACTTTGTTCTTCTGAATATTCCCTTTGCCCATCCCCTCAACAAAGGTTCTTTCATAACACACTACATTTGCAATGAATTGGCTAATGCGTGTGTTTGCCTCTCCTTGGGGGCAGATATTGTACCCCCAGCAGCCAGCACAGAGTCCCTGCTCAGAAGACATTTGGTCTTTGAATGAGGGCTGTGCCAGTCCTCTGTGCCAGGTTCTGGGAGGAGTGCTGAGGGTGCAGAGTGAGACCTGCTCTTGGCACTCATGGTCAACGGAGGAGGCCAACAGGTGGCCACCAGAGCAGGTGAGGCCGAGCGAGGATTTATGAGCTACAGGCAACAAGGGATAAGGTCCTTAAGGTACACAGACTTCCAAGTTCCTCTCAAGCCCAAGGTGAGGAAGGAATGTAGCCTCAACCTTAAGGATAAAGGAGCCACTGGTGGCTTTCAGCAGCAGAGGGGGGTACGGAGGAGGGCAGAAGAGCAGGGGGACAAAGTGGGGGGACAGAACAGGGTGGGGGAACAGAGCAGAGAGACCAGGAAGAGCTGGGTGAGCAGGCGCTAGGCCAGAAGGAGCCACACAAGGAGCACGGGTCTTCAGGGCAGTTGGCAGCAGACAGGATGGCTCCGTGGGGGCGAGAAGGAAAGATGTGGCTTTTGGGGCTGGGAAATAGTGCGATGGTTGCGAGTGGCCTAGAGGGAAGTCTGATGTTGGATGGGAGCCAAAGTGAGGGGTCTGCGAAAAGGAGGGGTGCAGTTCGGTGGAAGAAGACAAAGGAGGCCCTGTGTTTGTGGGCCCGCCGGCCAGACAGGCCCCAGGGGAGTCTGGGAGGGAAGGAAGGGCTGGAGAGGGCCCTGGCTGGAGCTGGAGCAGACAGCAGTTGGACGCCTGCGAGCCGTGCTCATGGCTTAGAAATGCCCCAGCCCTGCCAGGAGCCTGCGGGCCCTGCCGCCTGCTCGCCCACCCCAGCCTGGCCCGACACGGGGGCTCTGAGGCTGTCCCCCGTGGGCCTCTCCTTTGCACAACCCAGGCACGCGCACCCCCACCCTGACCACCCCAGCTGCCCCACAGCGGGTGACACCGGCGGGGAAGGAGGGAGAAAAGGCAAACCGTCCCTGGCCGAGCCAGTGAGAGTTAACGTCGGCGTCTAGCAGACAGGCCTAATGAGACCCAGGTGGTCCCCTGGCTCCAGCAGATGCTGGTTCGGCGCCGGCTGGGAGAGGGGGCTCTGCAGCTCCAGGGGGCGGGGCCCGGCTGCTGGCGGGGGCCCAGCACATAACTCGGCGCGGTCGCCGTCTGGGGCAGCAGACACCCAGCCGCTCGGAGCTGAACTGGCAGCATGAAGGTACGGGTCCTGGATGGGGGACTGAGTCCTTTTCGGAGAGGACACTAGCCAGAGGGGCCCGGGACAGCCCTGGGGCTGGAGAGCCCCAGCAGCTCGCTGTCCCCAAGGGCGTGGGGCCTGGCCCAGAGCGGGTTTTTGGCGGGGCGGTGTATGATTTGGGGGGCGGGGGAGAGCGAGTGTAGAGAAAACAGGGGGCTCTGTGGCGTCGGAAGGACTGTGTTGAGGACCCCGATTTCCTGCCACCAGACCCTCCTGGCCCTGCTGCTGCTGCTGCTTTCCACTCCTCACTGTGTCCCCCAGAACCCCTTGATCCGAGGAGATGGTAAGCAGCTGGGCCCACAAGCGGGTGGAGGGGCGAGGTTTCGAGCCAGTGTCTGGAGCCCATCAGCTCGCAGGACTCGGCGCCTGCTATAAACGGGCAGGTGGATGAGATGACCTTCGAGCACCCCCTCTCTAAGAACTCTTGCAATTTCTTGTGAGAGTATCCTGCCCCTAGGGACAGAGGCAAATTGTGGGGTGCATGGTGTGAGCTATGCCTTAACCCCTTCCTCCCACTCCCCGGCCCCCAGCTCTGCAGAGGTCCTGCCTTCAGCAACCCCTGGACTGTGACGACATCTACAGCCAGGGCTACCAGACAGATGGCGTGTACCTCATCTACCCCGAGGGGCCCAGCGTGCCGGTGCCCGTCTTCTGCGACATGACCACGGAGGGCGGGAAGTGGACGGTGAGTGGGAGGAGGGAAACAGGCCCAGTTCTGGTCCCAGCATGTGACCAGGCTGCACCTCTGAGAGCCTCAATTTCCTCATCTCTGTCCCCACGGCACAGTTGGTAAGCTCTGTCAGCAGTGAATTCTAGGGGTACGTAATCCCTGAAACCCTGGAAGGTTCCTTTCATAAAGGAACTGAAGCCCAGGTTTCAGGCCCCTGCTCAGCCCTTTGACAACGCCTTAGTACCTCAGGGTCCAGACCTGGATGAGGTCCGTCCACAGAACCTTGAAAACTCAGGCCTGTCATCTCCGCTCCAGGTTTTCCAGAAGCGATTCAATGGCTCAGTGAGTTTCTTCCGGGGCTGGAACGACTACAAGCTGGGCTTCGGCCGCGCAGATGGGGAGTACTGGCTGGGTAAGGCGGGGCCCAAGCAAGTCAGGGGGAGGGGAGGCCTGGGCCAGAACCTGGCTGACCGGCTGCCCCCCCACAGGGCTGCAGAACCTGCACCTCCTCACGCTGAAGCAGAAGTACGAACTGCGAGTGGACCTGGAAGACTTTGAGAACAACACGGCCTATGCCAAATACGCCGACTTCTCCATTGCGCCCAACGCAATCAGCGCCGAGGAGGACGGCTACTCCCTCTATGTGGCAGGCTTCGAGGACGGCGGGGCAGGTACCCTCCTGGCAGGTGGAGGGTGGGGGCAGGAGGGCTGTCCCTGACCCCCTTCGGCCCCCCTTTCCTTTCCCGGTCACAGCTGGCTCCCAACCAGCTCTGCAGCCCTGCGCGCAGCCCCGCCCAGCTGCCTTGGAGCAGCTGCTTCCCTTTGCGCAGCTCAGCACCCAGGCTCTGGCCACGGCGCCCTCCCACTCCCGTAAGTTCAGCCTCCACAGTCATCCCTCTTCCCGCCAGGCGACTCCCTGTCTTACCACAGCGGCCAGAAGTTCTCCACCTTCGACCGCGATCAGGACCTCTTCCTGCAGAACTGCGCAGCCCTCTCCTCGGGAGCCTTCTGGTTCCGAAGCTGCCACTTCGCCAACCTCAATGGCTTCTACCTGGGGGGCTCCCACCTCTCCTACGCCAACGGCATCAACTGGGCCCAGTGGAAGGGCTTCTATTACTCGCTCAAGCGCACCGAGATGAAAATACGCCGGGCCTGAGGCCGGGCCCCAAGCCCGCGCTCCTGGCTGCTGGCCTCCAGGAGGGCTCCCCCGCAGGGCCAACGCGCCCCCCCCCCCCCCCCCCCCCCCCCCCGCCAAGTCAGCCCTGCTTCTCACAGGGCTTTATGGCTCTAGCCCCAGCTCACCCTGTCACACCAGGCATCCACCTGAGCCAGGCTTCTTCCCCTCCACCTGAGGCGAAGTTCCCAGCCAGTTCCCAGGTCTCCGCTGCCTCCGCTCAACACCCAGCCAGGAGCTGCTCGCCCAGGTGGCAGGCTGGTGTTCCCCTTAGCCAGCCTCCTTCCTGTGCTCATCTGTTGGGGTGCACCTGGTGCGATCCGCACCCAGAGTACCTGCATGGCCGCCATCACCACACACCCTAGCAACCCCCTGGCTGTTCTCAGAGAATGTCTCACCCTTCGCTTCTTCCCACCAACTTCTCTAGTGGTGAGCACCATGAGCCCTTGCCCCATCTATCACCTCAGCTTCCCTGCTTCCTGTCCCAGGCCTCCAAAGCTGGATGCCCAAATTGTATTTCACCACAGCTACTGCACGCCCCCAAACAGCCACAACCCGGGAAGGCATAGATGAGGTCCAGCCACCGGCCCAGATTGAAGTCTGGCCACGTGAGGAGCACAGGACGCTATGGGAGGCTGGAAGCAGGAGGGGAGAGGAGGTTTCAGCCTCAGGATGAGCGAGTGGGTTGTGGCTTTGTGCATGCAACTGCATCTGTTGGCCCCTGAACGTGGGGCTTGGCTCCTCCTTCTCCTTACTGACAGCACCCCACCCTCCACTCCAAAAAGACACCCAGAGTTTGCGCCAGATGGAACCTTCTATTTCACAGGCCTCATTTTTATGGCAAAGAGAATGACTAATAATAAAATTACATAATAAAAATAGAATACTGAGAAGGATCGACCAGGGGATAGGGGTTTCCTGATCCTGTTATGGCTCGGTGGTGGCTCAGGTGGCTGCTTAAGGCTGTGGGGTGGGTCTCAGAGGAACCTCAGGATAATCCCAAACCAGGTTTCCCCTGCCGGGCCTGGGACCTGGGTCTTCCCTGGCACCAGGCACAGACTGTGGCCTCAGGGCTCCTGGAGGTCAGGCAGATCAGCCAGCAGCATCGGGGAATCCATCTGGATCTCACGATGCAGAGACTCAATGTCAGCAGGGTTCATGCCGTGGCCCTCAAGCCAATCAGCCAGCAGGGAGGCTGAGAGCGAGGCTGAGTCTGTCTGGCTGCAGGGAAAAGGGAGCAGGAGAGTTGTTACTGGGGCTGGCTCCCCCACTTTCCCCCCACAGGCACGTTCCTCCTGCACCAGGAACCCAGCTCTGCTCCAGTTCAGTCCAGCCAACTCACCCATCCTGTGGTCCATCTGCCACACCCATATCGAAAGACTGGTTTAGGAATTCTTCCAGGTCAAAGCCAACACCATAACCAGCCCCACTGCCCTTTGGAGTGCCTGAGAACGCAGGGGGCAAAGGGTCCTCCACCTGCAGGGCATAATGGCAGGTTACAACGCAGGCACCACCAAGAGCAGACGGAGGTCTACAGGGAACCCCTGACCTGATACTCAAGACTCCGCCTGGATGCCCGCCTGTGGGTGCCAGTGGCGGCCTTGACGGTCCCTGCGAGCTGTCTGGGCCTGTCTCCAGGCCGGCCCTTCCTGGGGAGCATCGTATTTACCTCAATCGCCTGCTCGTCAGCATTATGCTCCTCCTTCGTGCATGGGCATGTGTTCAGAGATAAAGCATCTGCTGCTCATTTTTCATGCAACAAGACATACCACCAAACAGCAAGGACTTCCCACACCCATTTCCCTGGGCCCAGTCCGCAAGGCCGGGCTTCTCCCTCACCTGAGACTTGGATAGCTGCTGGGTCACCAGGTTGACATCAGGTGACTCTGAGGTGGAGGGTTGAGGGGTCCCCCTAGGGTCTGGAGGGGGTAGGCCAGATGGGAAGTAAGGCAGAACACCCAGGGTGCTGGAACCAGGCATCCCAGGGGGTGGCACAAGCGACTGGGGGGCCAGGAGGCTGGAGGTGGTGGTGGTCTGGAGTGCAGCAGGGCCAGGGACAGGCCTAGGAGGGCCAGCAGGGTGGGGAGCAGGGCCAGGGGCTGAGCAGACCGGCTGTGCTGCAGGACCAGGGATGGCGCCTGCAGGTGGCAGTGGGGGTCCAGCGGGCTGAGCTACAGAGGCAGCAGGACTCGTGGGCTGGGCTGGAGGTGGTGTTACTGTGGCAGGGGCTGGTGCAGGAGTGGGGGCTGGGGGCTGGGCCATCCGAGTCCAGCGCTCCAGCAGGCTGCGATCATTGTCACTAAGCACCAGCCCAGCCAGGGGATCGGTGGAGGGACCCCCAGAGGCCCCAGTCCCTCGCTCCTTGCGCTCCCGCTCTTGCCGCCGCTTTTCCCGCTCCTTTGCTCGCTCCTGCCTCCGCCGCCGCTTCTCTTCCCGCTCACGCTGGCGCTCCTGGGCCGTCACTGGCTTCCGAGGTTCAGGTGCTTCTAGGGGGGCACTAGGCCCATCTACAGGGAAGTTGGACAGGGGGAAGAAGGTAAGAGCCTGTGGCCCTCTACAAGCCCAGAGTCCCTCTTCTGCCACCCCATCCCCCAGTCAGCAGCTGCTTCTGGAAGGCACCTCTGAGCCGGCTCCGCAAGGACTTGAGCAGGGCAGCTTTGAGGGCTGCTTTGGTGTTGTCTGAGATGGCACCCTCCTTCTTTGGAGGGGCTGGTTCACTGGCCAACGCCGGGGGTGGCTGCAGGGTCATGTCAATGGTGTCAGGTGCAGGGCCAGGGCAAGTCAGTGGAGCTGGCGGAGGTGACTCCATTGCACAGTCCCCACTGGGAGCCCAGGAACTGGGCATCTCAATGTCGGGGCAGCTAGGCTCACTGGCCACAGGCTGCAGAGAAGGCTGAAAGCGTATCTGCTGGCGGATGCCCTCGCGCCGTGCATGAAAGTCCTCAATCTCAGCCACAATAGCCTCCTTAATCCGCTCCCGGGTGAGGGCTTCCCGGTCAAAGGCAAAATCAAAGGGTGGGGCACAGTCAGGCTCATCATCAGGGTCATGGTACTTGGCCAGAAAGGGGTGGCGAAGGGCAGCAGCTGCTGACAAGCGGGCACTGGGCTCAAAACGAAGCATTCGCCCCAGCAGTGAGAGGGCCTGGCGGTCAGCACCTGGGTACACTGTCTCCCAGGGCACAGGCTGGCGTGGTGGCAGGCTCTGGATATATGCCCGTACCCTTTCAGCCCCTACAGCCTGAATCACAGCTGGCGATGGGGTACCCAACACCATCATGATCAGCTGCAGCTGGTGCACATAGTTTTTGCCTGGGAAGAGCTGGCGCCTGGCCAGCATCTCACCAAAGATACAGCCCACGGACCAAAGGTCGATAGCCTGCGTGTATTCATGCAGCGACAGCATGAGCTCAGGGGCACGGTACCAGCGCGTGGCCACGTATTCGGTCATGAAGTACTGATGCTCAGCAGGCGAGGTGCACAGGCCCCGCGCCATGCCGAAGTCACCGATCTTGAGCTCACAGTTCTCATTCACCAACAAGTTAGAGGGCTTGAGGTCACGGTGGATGACCTGAGCTGAGTGCATGTACTTGAGACCCCGTAGCAGCTGGTACAGGAAGTAGCGCACGTGCTCCAGGGTGAGCGGCTGCGAGGAGTGGATGATCTGGTGCAGGTCACTCTCCATCAGGTCCAGGACCACATAACTAGAAGGGACAGGGAAGAGGCATGGCTGTCTTACTCACACTCCAGCCCCAACCTCACCATGCCCTCCTGACTCCACACACGTAAGGGCCTTACCCTCAGATTCTGTAGGGGGCCAACAACATGGTATAAAGGTCCTAGAGTCTTCAGCTTTTCCATGAACTTAAGTGAATTAAAGCCCTTTCTCTCCAGACTTATTTCCCCATGAGAGAAATGAGGTTGGACTAAACCAGGACTGGCCAATAGTTTTCGTTTGGCAGCGCTTTCCATTATTTGGGAGTGGCTGCTTGAAAGACTAGATGAAAACTGTGGTATCTTGTCCATTTTCTGTAGAAAAGTGTTCTGTGATTGACTAGTGATGTCTGCTGCAGGAAAAGGAGGGTGTGGTTATAGAAGAGTGTCCTACATTTGCCATCCCATATACTGAGTCTATAAAACTGTAGCACCTGTACTCTTCTTGAGGAATCACAGTTGTGCCTGGGAATGCCCTTAAGGCAGTAGTCGGCAAACTCATTCGTCAACAGGGCCAAATAATCAACAGTACAATGATTGAAATTTCTTTTGAGAGCCAAATTTTTGAACTTTAACTTCTTCTAACGCCACTTCTTCAAAATAGACTTGCCCAGGCCGTGGTATTTTGTGGAAGAGCCACACTCAAGGAGCCAAAGAGCCGAATGTGGCTTGCCACTGGTTTGTTGACCACTGCCCTAAGGGAACACTGGTCCTGGAACTGTGGGAGTTTTCCAGCCTGCCTCACATGAGGTTCAGCTGTCCTTCCAGAACTGTGGCAATCCGGTGCCAGCCTTCAGAAAACATCCCACTCCAGCCCCCTCCCAACACCCTTCCTTACACAGATTTGAACTCGCCGTAGGGCACAGTGGGCCTCAGGATGTCCTTGATGGCGATGATGTTGTCATGCTTGAAGTGTTTGAGGATCTTCAGCTCCCTGAGGGTCCGTTTGGCGTTAGTCACCACATCAAAAGCATTAGGAATCTTCTTAATGGCCACCTGCTGGCCTTGGAGCAGAGGAAAGGCAGATACTATAAGGTATCTGGGGCAGCTGCAGTGGCACAAGGCCACCTTCAACACCTCCCATCCAAGATGCAAATTACAATAGTGTGTACTTGGCCACAGGCTGTGCCTGTGGCAGGGGCTGGTGCAGGGGTCGGGGCTGGGGGCAGGAGTGAGCAAAGGAGGGGCCACATACTGAATAACAGCAGCTACTATGTACTAAAAACCTACTAGTGCAAGCCCTGTGCTAAGCACTTTACATACATGATCAGGTTTTCCTCTCTCATCCATCTCCTGAGACAGTTACTAATAGCTCCAAGTTACAGATGAGGAAATCTCATCTCAGTAACTTACTGGGGGTTGCATAGCTAGTTAGCGGTAGTCTAGACTCCATAATGCCTGTGCTCTTTCTACCTCCCTACCTCTACCCAGCACAGGATTTCCAATCTGGTCCAATGGGACTGTCACTTTTAAAGGAGGAAGTCGGCTGATGTGCTGGCAAAACCATCGTGGCAGAGTCTCTGAGACCTATGCCCAACACAGAGCCTGACACCCAGATGGCACCTAACCCATGTTTGACTTAAACCAGAATCTGCATCCTAGCTTTCCTTCCTGGCTATTTGAGATGGGGCAGCTTTCTCGCCCTCAGGAAGCGGTTTCCACATCTGGGAACAGTACATCTAGGGAAGCTTACCGGTGAGGCGACGGCGTGCAGAGGATACCACCCCGTAGGCCCCATTGCCTATGGTCTCGATGATCTCGTATTCATCCCCCACGTCAAAGGTCACATCCAAGGAGCGAGCTTTCAGCAGGGCCAGGTTCTTGGCCGCTACAGAGGCAGCGGTGTTGGCCGGTTCCGCCTTCACTGGCCCGGGGGGCTCCCCAGAACCGTCCTCGCCGTCTTCCTCCTTCAGGGGGTCGGCCATGGCGCCTGCGTGAAAACGCCGCTGAGGCGAGGCCCGCCGCCAAGACCTCAGTTTCCCCTCTGAGGCTGGGGAGCAGGACCAGGAAATTTCCAAGTTCGCTAAGCCGATGGAGACCGGGTAGGAGGCAAAAGAGGGTGGCTGGCATGTGGGAGATGTCCACACCGGGACTCGGAGCTCAGGGCTCAGGTCTTGTGAACACAGGGTCGGGTGGGGGAGGCGCCCGAGGCGCGGTCCAGGAAGAAAGGGAGGGGCGGGGCACCGGCTGTCCCCGCTTTACACTCACCGATCGCGCCTCACCGACGCCCCTCGGGCTCTCGGAAGTCCCCGCGGGCCCCCGGCTTCCGGCACAGTGGAGGGAACCCCAAAGACTCACTTGTTCAAGGCAGCCGCCACCCCCTCAACGTCTTGCTGTTGCCTCTCTGGGCCCTCCGCCCCGCCTCCCAAGACCACGCTCCCTCTAGCCTCTGGCCAATCGCCGGCGGATTCTGAGAAGATCACACCCTTTCTATTTGCTTCGCCCAATACGAGCTCAGCTACCGAGGAAGCCACGCCCTCACGACCCCACCCCTCCGCGCGCCGCTGTCCAGCTCCAGGGCGGTGCCGCCCAGTGTGCGCTCGCTCTCGCCCGGGTGTTCTCAGCGGGCGGCCTCGGCGCGTGCGCCCAGGCAGCCCCGGCCCAGCCGAATGGGAGGCCACGCCCCGTGCGTGCGCGCGCGTCTGGGTCCGCCGACCGTCGGGCCGGTGGTCGCGGGCCTGGGAGCCCCGAGCGGCTGAGACACCGGGGCTGTCCCGGGGATCGGCTCTCGAAACCCCGCCTTGTAGGCCCGTCTCCATCGTCAGCCCCGCGCTCGGGGGTAGTGCCCACCATTTTCCCGTCTTCCGGGGAGCCGGCTCCGGGGCCATAGAGGGAATCCGTAACGTCCACTCAGCTTCCCGGGCCTCAGGATTCTAGAGGGTCCAGCCTGAGGCCGCGTACTCCCGGGGCTGGTCTTCCTCACGGGCCCGGCCTCGCTGGGCCTCGGCTGCTCTTTCCTGCCTCCGGGCGTCACCGCGGCGGCTCTGTCCCTTGGCCGCAGGCTCTGCGGACTGCGGCGAGCGGAGCGGGGGGGGGGGGGGGGGGGGGGGGGGGGGGGTTGAGGGCGGTGAGCAGGGCCATCGAGCCTCTAGCCTCCGCGGTGCCCTCGAGGCCCGGAACCCCAGAGGGCAGAGCCCGTCTGAAGCTCAGGTGTCCGAGCCTCCGCCCCGTGTGCGCGCTCCGCTCATAGCAAAAGCTCAGCTGTGCAGGAGGCGGCGTGGCACCCGAAGAGGAGCTCCCGCGGGGAGTCCGCGGGCCCCGAGGAAGGTTTTGCAGATGGCTGGGTGGGGGCAGTAGAGAGTTCTGGCGGGGGACGCAGCGCCCTGGGTCTAGCTTTGCCCTGAAGAGGAAGGCGCTGGGTTTCCTCCTCAGGCGCACAGCAGGGGCGGAGAGCGGATCCAGGTCAGAATGAGTTTTGGTAAGCCTATATCTACACTTTTAAAACTTTTTGTTATGTTTATATTCCCCACTATTTTTTTAATTTTTTTATTAAAACAGAAATTTCCACTAATTTTTACAAACAATATGCCAGAGTATTGAATTTAGATAAAAGAAAAATACATTAACACACACACACACACTCACACACATTACCAGCCCTTCAGAAAATCCTCTTTTCTAGTGGTGACAGTTATGGGAGAAAAGCGTGGGTGGTCTTCCTCTGTTTCTAGTGGGAGTGGGGCTCTTGGGGTACCGCTGGAATAAGCATTTTTGTAGGCTCCCATGGTAGGATGAGATGAGGTGGAAAGCTTTATTTCTGTGGAATTACAGCCAAGGTTTGCACAGTCCCATTTCCCTTCATCTAATCCTGGAGGATGTGCAGCTGGGGATCCGAGAGCCAAAAGCAAAGCCAGGGTCCAGGTTCCCTCTCCTTGGGGGCGCTGGTCCCATCAGGCTAGTTGCAGTCCTTTAGTCCTTTGTGTGGTGTCCAAGAGAGCGCCAGAAGCCATGAGGGCAAGAGCACAAAAGAGAACTTGTGTAGGAGATTAAGTATCTCTCGGCCTGGCCCGTGTGGCTCAGTGGTTGAGCAGCCTATGAACCAGGAGATCATCAGTCTGAGCAAATGCCTGGGTTGTGGGCTCAGTCCCCAGTAGGGAGCGTGCAGGAGGCAGCTGATCCATGATTCTCATCGTTGATGTTTCTCTCCCTTCCTCTATGAAATAAAAAAAAATATTTTAAAAAATTAATAAAAACCTCTCAAATTATCCTGAGCTTGCAATGGCCACACCTACTCTGGCCAATGACCTGTTCCCTGGTGTGACAAGTACCTTCTGGCACCCAGACTTTACTGCACATGCATCTCTTCTGGCCTGTCCAGTCCCTCCCCCCAGCGATCTGCAGGAGGAATAAACCGGTGCTTCCTGGGGAGTGTTAAGTTGCAGCTTCCTAGCAAAGCTGCACAAGTGGGTGCCCATATGTGGCCTACCCCCTGCTCCTTTCCTGTTACTAGTAACTATGTTGAATTAAAATGGTATCAATAGTTTTTGTTAACTCTTCCTCACTTTTTTTTTTTTGCATTGAATTTTAAGAGTTTTATTGGGATACATTGTCATAGAAAAGTAGATATTACATTTTTTAAAAATCAACATTAGAAAAAAATATATTTAGGTGTACTAATCAGTATCAATATTAGAACAAATAGGTATCTAGTATTTAGACACAAAGATCAGCCCTAGCTGGTTTGGCTCAGTGGCCAGAGTGTCAGCCTACAGACTGAAGAGTCCCAGGTTGGATTCTGGTCCGGGCACATGCGCAGGTTTGGGGCTGGATCCACAGTAGGGGGCATGCAGGATGTTTCTTTGATGTTTCTATCTCCCTCTCCTTCCTTCTCTGAAATCAGTAAAAATATACTTTTGGAAAAAATCATATGGGCCTCCTGAGTTAAAGTTGAACTACAATGGAACCTCGGTTCTCAAGTTTAATTTGTTCCAAAAGTCTGTTTGAGAAACGATTTGTTTGAAAATTGAATCATTTTTAACCATTAGAAGTAATATAAATTGAATCAATCTGTTCCAGACCCCCCAAATGATTCCTGTTTTAATCTTTCTTATATATAGTGCATGTCTAATGTGCTGTTTAATCAATAAATAAACACTTATTTATTGAATGACCCTTACTAGCCTTAAACAAATTTTTTATATATATCTGCTTCTGAAATGCTGTCACCAGCTGCTTTTCCGTTTACCCAGTCACCAGCAGTTTTTCTGCCTGTTCCCTTGGCTGTGCTGGAGAAGTTACCAGGTACGAAAGAAGAAACACTGTATGCTTTAAATTCTCTAAGTATTTCAGTTAGGCTTTTTATATAAGTTACAGAGTTCAACATTCTTCTGGTAAAACTTGCTGATTCTCATTTGCTTTCCACCCTGACTCCTGGAGAAGTCATCACGTACGAAAGAAAAGAAAAAAAATTATTGCATGTGGTTCAAAGGCTTAAGTGGAAAATCTTGGTCCCACTCTAGGGGTCACTTTTATAATTTCTTACTGGAAGTAAGAAACAAGTAATATAAATTCAACACAAGCAAATACTAATACACATTCTTACCCACCTCCCCTTTAATATATACAAGGTAGCATTTTACATACTTTTTCTGAAGATCATTAGGTATCAGTAACCAGAGAGGTCATTCATACTTTTTTAAAAAAATTGATTTCAGAGAGGGAGGGAGAGAGAGAAACATCAGTGATGAGAGAGAATCATTGATCAGCTGCCTCCTGCACGCCCCCCACTGGGGATCAAGCCCACAACCGGACATGTGCCCTGATTGGGAATCAAACCGTGACCTCCTGGTTCATAGGTCGATGCTCAATCACTGAGCCATGCGGCTGGGCTGTTTTGAGATACAATTCATATACTCTGAAACATTGATAATGTGTAATTCAGTGTTTTATAGTATGTTGACAGTTGTGCAACCATCACTACTACATAGTTTGAAAACATTTTCATCATCCCACAAAGAAACCCGTTCATAATCGCTCCTTGCTTCCCTTCTCCCAGTCCCTGGCAACCATTGATGTGGTAGGCAGACAATTGTTAGGGCTTCCCTGCTTCCCTCAGCTGGCTCTCCTGCTCCTTCTCCTGGTGCCACCTATGGGGCAGGGTGGCCTGTGGACTAGCAGATGGGATGCTCCCTCCCGAGAAGGGGGCCGGTTTAAAGAATGAATCTGCAAACATCCTGTCCTCAATGAGAGCATCTCAGGCACCACTGTAACAGGTGGCGAGGGGAGCTTGGCAAGAACTCCCTCTGTGAGAACTTAGAACTCACCTAGAGGTAGCGACTGAGCTGTGACCCCTCGGCTTAGGCAAGCCTCTGCCCCCTGGGAACCTCTTTCTCCTCTGTGAGGTGAGGGTAGTGAGCTATTGCACCATCATGCAGGAAGAGTCTCCTGAAGACAAATAGGAAGTTGATCTAAATTATAACTGGTTCTAGGCCTGATCTGAACTTGGAACTGCTATTAACCACACAAACAGCAGGGGCTGGGAGTGGGCAGGACTCAGCAGGCTGGAGGGAGCGGTGGGGGTGGGAGCATGGCATGCCTGGCAATCTGCTCTCCTGCCCTCAGCCTGGAGTGATCAGTTAAGACTGCATCAGGCTGCAAGTAACAGAAACCCACCAACCTAGATTAAACACAAATGGAGATTTCTTTTTCTTTCATCATAAGAAATCCAGAGGACTTTATTGGCCTTGGTTTTGCTCTCAGTAATGCTTGTTGGGGACTAAGGCTCTATCTTTCTGCATTACCAGTATCCTACTGACAGTTGGCCTCTCTTAACTCATGGCTGCAAGATGGCTGCTGCCCTCCAGCCATCAGATTGAAGCTTCAAACACAAGGAGGGAGGCTGCTATATCTGTCCTCTGTCATCACAAGAGCACGCCTTCCTGGTAGCCCCCAGCAGACATGCACTTACATCTCCTTAGAACTATGCCACCTCCAGCTGCCAGGAAGGCCCAGAAATAAAGGGCTTCGATAGGTACATTGTGGGGAAGCACGGAACTTGATTGGAATGTCTGTAAGGAGGATTCTCCGAGAGGTTGGGGGCCCCTGCCTTGACTTTTCCAAACAAGTCAGATCCCCCAGGTGTTTTGCTAGAATCTCTATGTTTAGTCTTTAAAGACCGACCTTGTAGAAGCACATAGTTTCTCAATGATGCTTACCCTGCTGATTGTATCTAAAGGTTAATTTGAGTTCAAGCTGTTAGGACAATAAAAGCCAAAGGAGGCAGGCAAATAGGGTTGCTTTTTATTTTTAAAGCAAAACAGTCCCTTAGCCTCTCTTTCACAGAAATGTGTGTCAGAGCAATCTGTTCATCCATTGGTCAGCCCCAGCAGTACATTGTCTCCCCAAATCAAGGTTAGGAAGGAATGCATGGAGAACAGATATTGAATAGGTAAAAGGCAAAGCCAGAACTACTGGTTAAGAGGACAGGTGGGAGGTTCCCTAGTGCCCAAGACCAAGAGGGCCAGGCCCCTTCTAGGAGACCCTGAAGGCTGGCAGGTTGAGGGAGTTGAAGGTTAGGGTAGACTCCCCAACCCATGGTCCATCTTCTCCCCAGTGCAACCAGCCTCCTCATCTTGTCCTGCCCTGGGGGCTCCCATGCTCTTTCTAAAAGGTGGCGGGTGCCAAGGCTTCACTTAGTCCAGAGCCTAGTGTCTCCCAGGTGATAAGCAATATGGCCACAGGTGGTGTGAGGCAGGTACTGGTTGGCAGCTTCAGCCTGTCTCTCTGTGACACAGTCACAGCACAGTGCTCACAGTCCACTTCGGGTCACAGGAACAAGGACATGCTTATACCCACATGGTACACAAAATTCAGGGGGCATAACTATGCACGCATGTGCATGTGCATGGGGAGTCAGGAATACACAACTCACATGCAGATTTGCACAAACATGCACAGAGGTTTACACACAGGAACAGTACACAGGGACACATGCAGATAGAACACACACACAACCTTTCCTCCCTTCCATTGCTTCTACTTGGTCTGTTTTTGCCTCAGCACATGGAGTGCCCAGAACCACCTTTCTCCCCACAGTCCTGAGGGAAAGGAATGGGGAAGTACCTTCCACACAGGAGGTTGCTAAGTCTGATCAAATATTTGAATCGATATCCCATCCCCTGGGAACTGACCTTTAGGCCACTTCACGGTGGACATTCCACTTGCTTAGACCACATTCCACTTGCTAAGACCATTATCTCTCCCCTCCGGAGTTTCTCAGAATCCAGACCCATCCAGAGAATTCTCTGTCCAGAAAAAGTCCTCCTAGAATCCTCTAAAAACCTCCGACGAGCTGGTTTGGCTCAGTGGATAGAGTGTCAGACTGTGGGCTGAAGGGTCCCAGGTTGGATTCCAGTCAAGAGCACATGCCTGGGTTGCGGGCTCCATCCCCATTTGGGGGTGTGCAGGAGGCAGCCAATCAATGATTCTCATCATTGGTGTTGCTCTCTCTCTCCCTCTCCTTTCCCCTCTGAAATCAATAAAAATATATTTAAAAAACGAAAACCTCTGACTCTGTCTTGGGGCTGGTGCCATTTTGGGGCTTAGCCCATCTGGTATGCAGATGATCTAATCCTATCTAATAAAGAGGGAATCTGCTAATTGACTATCCCACCCTCAAACATGGTGGCACCCACAGCCAATAAGGAGAAAATATGCTAATTGACTGCCCCGCCTTCAAAGGTGGCGGTGCCCATAGCCACAAAATGGCGGTGCCCGTTTCCCTCAGCCCCACCAGGGCTGCAGGAGCATGGCACGGCTGGGCTCGCTCAGCGCCTGCCTCCGGAGTCCCCCAGTCCCCTCAGCCCTCCAGCTGCTTAGGGCTGGCCGAGGCCCAGGCAAGCCTAGAATGGCAGCTGTCTAGTTGCCCAGGGCTGCCCAAGGCTCAGGTAACCAGGGCTGGCCAAGGCTTGCACTGCCAGCAGTGGCAGCAGTAGAGGTGTGATGGGGCATCACCTTCCCGATTGCCGGGTCACCTCCTGCCCCTGACGGCTCCTGGACTGAGAGGGGTGCAGGCAGGGCTGAGGGACCTCCCTTCAGTGCATGAATTTTCATGCACCTGGCCTCTAGTAAATTTATACTCCTTTACCACTTTGACTTCGTGCATTCCTCCTTTGGTGACCCTAACAGGGACTTTGGTGGGCACTGCTTAACCTGGAGAGACCAGGGCTTGCTGAGACAGGGAGAGCTTATAAATTCCCAGAGCCAGGAGGAGCTCCAAGGGATTGCTGCCTGGGACCCAACAACCAGGCAGTGTGGCTCAATGGTAGGGCAGACCTGCCCGTAGGACACTGAACATGGCAGATCCAAGCCTTGCTCCAGTACACACCTTTGGCTCATCCAGCAGCATTTGCACGCCAGTGCCTCCTCAGGAAGGGGCTACCCCAAGGGCAACTGTGAGATGCAGTTTTGGTGAAGGGACAGCAGAAAACCCACTGGGAAGTGGCTGTCCCTGGCTTCCGGAGCCTGCGTGGGCGGGCTGAGCTCAGGTCACTGGCTCCAGCATGGGGCCATGTGTGGTTTTCAGTGAGCCCCTCCTTACCACTGCTTCCATCCTCAGCACACCCAATCCCCCTGCAGAGCTGAGTGGGAAGGCCACAGTGCCTGGACTTCTGCCATTGTCTCCACAGTCCTTCGTAGTCCCAGGAGCTGAGCAAACATTGAAGTGGTGTTGCCCGAGGCCTGCCTGTGCTTGCCTGGAGTCCCAGGACAGACGCTCTCTGTCCTCAGGTCTGCGAGAGAGATTGACACAAAATGAATGTCATCATGGATGTCAATCACATGGCCACACACCTTTCCTGATTCCCACTCCTTCAGGTCTTCTGTCCTTCTCTGGAACTTTGGTATCTTGAGGCTGGACCAGGGGCCCTCTCCTCACTCTGCTCCTTCTCCCCACGTCTGCACTGACATCCTGCTCCAGCCCAGCTCTCTCCCCTGGGATCCAGATCCAATACCGAGTGCTCCTCAGACATCCCCCAGGGAATACACCCAGGCCGGCCCATTCCTGTGACTGATACCATGCTCACCATCCCAGGCCCCATCTCAGTAAATGGCACCTCCAACCCAGCCAGGCACCTGGAATTCACCCTCCCCTTATCTATCACTCCAACTTACAACTCCAAAGCAGGGCCCAAGTCCAAATCTTTAGTTCATCCAACAATACTGAGCACCTGTATGTACCAGGCACTATTCCAGGTGCTGGGGATTTGAAAAAGACAGTCACAAACTCTGCCTTGGAGGAACTGAGGTTTTGGTTGGGAGAAAGCAACCAGAGAAATCACTCAATTACAGCGTCTTAGAAGGTGATGTGCACCATGCTGCAAACTAAAGCAGGGAAGGAGATGGGAAGTGCTTATCATTTTAAATAGAATGGTCAGAGAAAGATGACAGGGATGGTGACATTGTAGCAAGGACTTCATGGAAGACAGGAATGAGCCCCAGGGAGAGATTTGAGGGAATGGTGTTCTGGGCAGAGGAGAGAGAAGTGCAAAGGCCCTGCGGTGTGTTCGAGAAACAGCAAGGAAACTGGCTGGAGCAGAATGAGTTGGGAAGACTGGGTAGGAGAAGCACCATTTTCATTGCTAATGCCTGATCCCAGCCACCATAACGCCTCACCAGGACTATTACAGTCACCTCCTACCATCCTCTTGATTTCTTCTCTTGCTCCTATAATCTACTAGAGGCCCAGCACATGAAATTCATGTGCGGGTATGGTCCCTAGGCCTGGCCTGAAATCAGGGCCATCTTCCCCAACTGCCGCAGTCGGCCCTGCCCCCTGCTGCCACCCACCCCCGGTTCCCCGTTTGCTATCGGTGATCGGTGCCCAACTCCTGGGGGAAAGGACAAAGAATTCGGCTGTTCCTGCCTGTTCACTGGCCCCACACCCATCACGGGTGGCCATCAGGCAATTGGAGCTTGCCAGCCAGGGAAAGGAACCAAAAGGTGGTCAGTGTGCCTCATAGTGACTAGTCCAGAGGTTGTTCTACCATTAGGGTCAATTTACATATTACCCTTTTATTACATAGGATTCTCTGCTCAGCAGCTAGTGACCTTTCGAAAACGCAGTCAGATCATGTCCCCACAATAGTACCAGTACCCTCATCTCACAGAATCAAGTCATCACCTTGCTCATGAAGAATGGAGATGTGGCAGAAGAGTGAGAAACTAGAAAATTCCTGGCCACGTAGAATGAGAAACTGAGACAATAAAATTAAACAAGGCCAAATAGTTTGTGTAGCTTGAAGCCAGTTTGTGAATAATGAGATCTTCCCCAACCAAGGACACTTGAGAGCAAATGATTAATACCTCTCTCCTTAACCAGACTATATGTATAACTTAAATCACCCTAGCCTGGGAAAATAGAGAACAATGACCCAATTAATGCCATTTGTGCCAGCTAAACCCAAGGGCAATTATCACTTGGAAGATGTTAGGAAGGTAACTGCGAAGGCAGGAGGAGGGTAAGGGGAAAGGGGGGAAAGTTTATCTCACCCACTGAACCAAGAAGTCAGCCATCTTAGGATTTGCCAAATAAGATGACAGCTGTGGACACAAACATTCTGAGATGAGCCACAACAATATAGAAGGAGACTTTGAAATTTAGTCTGCTACCCAAGATGTCCAGCAGGGGAGCTTTGAAACTTACAAGGAAAAGGATATAAAGTCTCCTTGACCCCCCACCAGGCACGTGTTCAGACTAGCTGGGTTACCCACTTGTGCTTTAGGCCAAGTGTATTTTTTTTCTTTTCCTTTTAAAAAATATCTTTATTGTTGAGTATTACAGATGTTCTCCTTTCTTCACCCGATTATCCCCCTCCACCTGGTTCTTGCCAGGTCTTTAACACCCCATTGTCTGTCCCTGGCTTCCAGAGGCCTGTGTGGGTGGGCTGAGTCTATAGGTAATGCATGTATGCATATAAATTCTTTGGTTAATCTCTTCCCACACCCTCCCCTCTTCCCTCTGGGATTCATCAATCTGTTCCATGTTTCCATGCCTCTGATTCTAGTTTATTCATCGGTTTATTTTGTTCATTAGATTCTTTATTTTTATTTTGAAGTGTTGATATTATGCATTTATTGCCGTTTTATTGTTCATATTTTTATTTTTTCTCCTCCGCTTCCTTCTCCCCATCCTCCTCTTCCTCCCCCTCCTCCTTTTTCCTTCTTCTTCTTCTTCTTCCCTTCAACATTTCATATAACACTGGTTTGGTGCTGATGAACTCCTTTACCCTTTTCTTGTCTATGAAGATCCTTATCTGACCACTTCTTTTTTTTAATCTTTATTGTTCAGTTTATTAATTACATTGTTTCCCCTTTTTATCCCCCTATAGCTCCCCTCCACCCAGTACCTATGCCACCCTCCACACTCACCTCCCCCTCCCCACTGTCCTCTCCCATTGTTGCAAGATTTTTGTCCAGTCTCTTGCTGCACTTCCCACAACCCTTTTCTCCCCAAGAATTGTCAGTCCATTCCCTCTCTATGTCCATGTCTCTGTTATATTCACCAGTCTATCCTGTTCAACAGCCTATCAATTCACTTGATTTTTATGTTCATTTGTTGATAGATGTGTATTTGTTGTTCATAATTTTCATCTTTACCATTTTCTTCTTCTTCTTCTTAAAGAATATCTTTCAGCATTTCATATAATGTTGGTTTGGTGGTGATGAACTCCTTTAGCTTTTTCTTATCTGCGAAGCACTTCATCTGACCTTCAATTCTGAATGACAGCTTTGCTGGATAGAGTAATCTTGGTTGTAGATTCTTGCTGTTCATCACTTTGAATATTTCTTGCCACTCCCGTCTGGCCTGCATCGTTTCTGTTGAGAAATCTGCTGACAATCGTATGGGTGCTCTCTTATAGGTAACCAACTGTTTCTCTCTTGCTGCTTTTATTATTCTCTCTTTGTCTTTTGCTCTTGGCATTTTAATTATGATGTGCCTTGGTGTGGTTCTCTTAGGGTTCCTATATATTGGGGTTCGGTGCACTTCTTGGACTCCTAAGTCAATTTCTTTCACCAGGTGTGGGAAGTTTTCGGTCACTATTTCATCAAATAGGTTTTCATTGTCTTGGCCTCTCTCTTTTTCTGGCACCCCTATAATTCAGATGTTGGTATGCTTGAGGTTGTCCCAGAGGCCCCTTACACTACCTTCAATTTTTTGGATTCTTTTGGTTTCTTGCTTTTTCAGCTGAGTGAATTTTACCTCTTTGTATTTCAAATCTTTAACTTGGTTCTTGGGGGTGCTCCAGAGCACTTTTAGGTCTTTGTATAATATTTTTTGTTTCAGTCAGTGTATGCTTAATTTCTGGTTGGTCCTTTTTCATATCCTTGAGAGTCTCCTTTATATCCTTGAGGGTTTCTTTCATTTCCTTGTAGGACTCGTTCATTTCCACGTTGGTCTTGATCATTTCCTTGCAGGTCTCATTTATATCCTTGAGAGTCTCATTCATTTCCTTGTAGGACTCATTCATTTCCTTTGTGGTCTTGCTTATTTCCTTATAGGCCTCGACCTTTTGTTGGAGCCTCTTGAAAAACCCTATAACCGTGGTTTTGAATTCCATGTCCAGTCGTTTTTTTTCCTCCATTTCTTTCACATCTGATTTCTTTCCATGTAGCTGCATGGTGGCTGCTTCCCTGAGTTGGTCAATTAGCTTTGTGTGGTAGACTTCCTACTACGGATAGTGGCTCAGCCTCCCTGGTTACCTGAGGTGGATATGGGCTGCACAGTCTTGCTGAAGTTAAGCTCAGTTAATCGTTGTTAGCACTTGGAGGGTTGACCTCCAGGCCAATTGTCTGTGAAGTTCAGCTGTGCTCAGGTTGGATGGGCGGAGTCTCCGGGCCAAGCAGACAGCGTTAGCTCTGCCCTATGTGGCCCCGGGGACTCTGTGCCGGGGGCAATGGCTGCCAGCCCCTCCGAGAGAGAGCCGCTGCCGAGCTCCACCGGCTGCCGGGGAATTCAGACTCTCCCCAAATGACTTTGCATGCGCAATGTCTCACCCAGGGTCGTAAAACAAAGCAGTCTGACAGTTTTCCGAATGAGAGACAAGTTGCAGAGCGCTCTCTGTGCCGTCACACAGCTGAGCTGTTCGCGCGCAAGCTGCCTTCTCCACAAGCCAGCAGACCCGCAGCACCCGAGTTTCGGCGTGCCCTCCCACTGTCCAGTTTCACCCCGTGTGATAGTGGGTTCCCTGGACTTTGCCCAGAGCTGGAGATTCAGTCCAGTGGGACGCCTGCGTCTCCCCGTTCGAGAAAACTGGCCGGTTTTCAGCCGCCTGCCCTCTCCGCCACGCGCTCCAAACCTCTCTCCGCGCAAATCTTTCAACGCCGTCTGCCACCGCTCCTCCGAGTCACAGTGTCTTATTTTCACTTTTATTTGTGGAATTTTCACTCGGCCAGCTTTCTGGTGATTCTGGAAGGTGTTTGTTCTTTCATTAAGTTGTAGTATTAAAATTGCTGATTATGACGGCAAGATAGGTGTTTTACCTTTGCCGCCATCTTAGTTCTCCTGACCACTTCTAAATGACAGCTTTGCTGGTAATCCTCATTGTAGGTCTTTGCTACTCATCCCTTTGAATATTTCTTGCTTATCCCTGCTGGCCTGCAAAATTTCTGTTGTGAAATCACCTGACAGTCCTTTGTATGCTTCCTTGCAAGTAACTAACTGCTTTTCTATTGCTACTTTTAAGATTCTCTCTGTCCTTAACCTTTGGCATTTTAATTATGATGTGCCTTGGTGTGGTGTGGCTTTTTTGGGCTCATCTTTTTTTCTTTTTTAATAATTTTATTTTTGTTAATCCTCACCTGAGGATATTTCTCCATTGAATTTTAGAGAGAGTGGGAGAGGGAGAGACACAGAGAAACATCAATGTAAGAGAGACACATCAATTGGTTGCCTCCTGCATGCACCCTGACCACAGGTGGGGAATCTGCAACCAATCCTCGACTAGGATCAAACCCAGGACCATTCAGTCTATGGGCCAATGCTCTATTCACTGAGCCAAACCAGCTAGGGCAGGGTCCATCTTGTTTGGAGCTCTCTGCGCTTCCTGGACTTGTAAGTCTATTTCTTTCACCAGGTAGGGGAAGTTTTCTGTCGTTATTTCTTCAAATAGGTTTTCAATATCTGGCTCTCTCTTCTCCTTCTGGCACCTTCATGATGCGAATGTTGGTATGTCTGAAGTTGTCCCAGAGATTTTGGATTCTTTTTGCTTTTTTGCTTGGGTGTTTTTTGTTTCCTCATATTCCAAATCTTTGATTTGATTCTCAGCATCCTCCACTCTACTGTCGATCCCCTGTAAGTTATTCTTCATTTCAGTTAGTGTATCCTTAATTTCTGATGGGTACTTTTTCATGTCTTTGGTGTTCTCACTAAGATCATTGAAATTTTCATTAAGTGGAGAACTAAGATGGTGGCAAAGGTAAAACACCTATCTTGCCGTCATAATCAGCAATTTTAATACTACAACTTAACGAAAGAACAAATACCTTCCAGAATCACCAGAAAGCTGGCCGAGTGAAAATTCCACAAATAAAAGTGAAGACAAGACACTGTGACTCGGAGGAGCTGCGGCGAACAGTGCTGAAAGATTTGCGTGGAGAGAGGTTTGGAGTGTGCGCCGCGGAGAGGGCGGGCGGCTGAAAACCGGCCAGTTTTCTCGAACGGGGAGACAAAGACGTCCCACTGGACTGATTCTCCAGCTCTGGGCGAAGTCCAGAGAACCCACTATCACACGGGGTGAAAACTGGACAGTGGGAGGGCACGCCGAAGCTCGGGTGCTGCCGGGTCTGCTGGCTTGTGGAGAAGGCAGCTTGCGCGCGAACAGCTCGGCTGCGTGACGGCGCAGAGAGCGCACCGCGACTTGTCTCTCATTCGGAAAACTGTCAGACTGCTTTGTTTTACGACCCTGGGTGAGACATTGCGCATGCAAAGTCATTTGGGGAGAGTCTGAATTCCCCGGCATGCCAGCAGCCGGTGGAGCTCGGCAGCGGCTCTCTCTCAGAGGGGCTGGCGGCCATTGCCCCCGGCACAGAGTCCCTGGGGCCGCATAGGGCGGAGCTAACGCTGTCTGCTTGGCCCGGAGACTCCGCCCATCCAACCTGAGCACAGCTGAACTTCACAGACAATTGGCCTGGAGGTCAACCCTCCAAGTGCTAACAACTATTAACTGAGCTTAACTTCAGCAAGACTGTGCAGCCCATATCCACCTCAGGTAACCGGGGAGGCTGAGCCACTATCCCTAGTAGGAAGTCTACCACACAAAGCTAATTGACCAACTCAGGGAAGCAGCCACCCTGCAGCAACATGGAAAGAAATCAGATGTGAAAGAAATGGAGGAAAAAAAAACGACTGGACATGGAATTCAAAACCACGGTTATAGGGTTTTTTAACAGGCTCCAACAAAAGATCGAGGCCTATAAGGAAATAAGCAAGATCACAAAGGAAATGAATGAGTCCTACAAGAAAATGAACAAAACCCTCAATGATATAAACGAGAGCTGCAAAGAAATGATCAAGACCAACGTGGAAATGAATGAGTCCTACAAGGAAATGAAAGAAACCCTCAAGGATATAAAGCAGACTCTCAAGGATATGAAAAAGGACCAACCAGAAATTAAGCATACACTGACTGAAACAAAAAATATTATACAAAGACCTAAAAGTGCTCTGGAGCACCCCAAGAACCAAGTTAAAGATTTGAAATACAAAGAGGTAAAATCCACTCAGCTGAAAAAGCAAGAAACCAAAAGAATCCAAAAAATTGAAGATAGTGTAAGGGCCTCTGGGACAACCTCAAGCATACCAACATCCGAATTATAGGGGTGCCAGAAAAAGCGAGAGGCCAAGACAATGAAAACCTATTTGAAGAAATAGTGACCAAAAACTTCCCACACCTGGTGAAAGAAATTGACTTAGGAATCCAAGAAGTGCACCGAATCCCAATATATAGGAACCCTAAGAGGACCACACCAAGGCACATCATAATTAAAATGCCAAGAGCAAAAGACAAAGAGAGAATATTAAAAGCAGCAAGAGAGAAATAGTTGGTTACCTATAAGGGAGTACCCATACGATTGTCAGCAGATTTCTCAACAGAAACGATGCAGGCCAGATGGGAGTGGCAAGAAATATTCAAAGTGATGAACAGCAAGAATCTACAACCAAGATTACTCTATCCAGCAAAGCTGTCATTCAGAATTGAAGGTCAGATGAAGTGCTTCGCAGATAAGAAAAAGCTAAAGGAGTTCATCACCACCAAACCAACATTATATGAAATGCTGAAAGATATTCTTTAAGAAGAGGAAGAAGAAAAAGGTAAAGATGAAAATTATGAACAACAAATACACATCTATCAACAAATGAACATAAAAATCAAGTGAATTGATAGGCTGTTGAACAGGATAGACTGGTGAATATAACAGAGACATGGACATAGAGAGGGAATGGACTGACAATTCTTGGGGAGAAAAGGGTTGTGGGAAGTGCAGCAAGAGACTGGACAAAAATCTTGCAACAATGGGAGAGGACAGTGGGGAGGGGGAGGTGAGTGTGGAGGGTGGGATAGGTACAGGGTGGAGGGGAGCTATAGGGGGATAAAAAGGGGAAACAATGTAATTAATAAACTGAACAATAAAGATTAAAAAAAAACAAAAAAAAAAGAAATTTTCATTAAGTCTCTTGAGGCCCTCATTAAGATCCTTGAACATCCTTATAACCATTGTTTTGAACTCTGTTTCTGGTAGTTTTCTAGCTTCCATTTCATTTAGTTCTTTTTCTGAAGATTTCTTCTGTTCTGATTTTGTAACATGTTTCTTTGTCTCTGTATTTTGGCTGATTCCCTGTGTTTGTTTCTATGAATTAGCTAGAGCTGCTGTGTCTCCTGGAATTGGTAGCGTGCCCTTGTGTAGTAGGTGTCCTGTAAGACCCAGTGCCTCCTCAGTCAACTGAGCTGGGAACCCTAGTGCACACCCATGTGGGCTATGTGCACTGTATTGTAGTTGAGTCTTGACTGCTGTTCGTATCACTGGGAGGAGGTGATATCCAGGCCAATTGGCTGTGAGGAATAGCCACAACTATAGTGGAAGAGCTGCTGTACAGAAGACACCCTTATGGAGCAGGACCTGCTTCATTGGGACTTTGGTGCTCAATGAGTCTGCCCCTTGAGTGTGTAATTTGTGGATGTGTAGAACTATAATCTGGTATGGTCTGAAGCTGTCCACCAGGTGCACTGGCTCTGGGGCTTCCCAGGAGGTGCAAAGTCAGCCGCTGCTTGTGCTTTGTTTGGGGCCACCCGTCAGTAACTACAGAGCAACTTGTTACTTGTGTTGGGCTTGGAAGTACCCAGGAGAGGCCAAGCTGTGAAGCAAGGCAAGCTGCTGCCAGTGCCCAGCCTGGAGCCTCTTTTTGAATGGTATGAGGTACACTGATACCAATTGCTGTTTGAGAGATTTTAGGAAAGTATGAAGCCTGAGCTAGGATAGGCCATTCATATGGGAAAGCCATTGTGAATAGTTTGGGTGGGGCTGCAAATTTGGTGGGTTGGGGTCTCAGGGAATCACCAGGTGGGGCGAACAGTGTGAGTTAGATTGATGGAGATTCAGATATGGCCCCTGCAAGTCAGCTCTGTGACAGAGGAGCTTTCAGTATAGGAACAACGACCATCTGGAAGGATGCTGCTCCCAAGTTCTTGCTTTGACACCAGACAATCCAGTTCCTTCCCATAGGTTCCTGGATTCCTCTAAGTTACTGTCCCAGTGCTAGAACTCAGAGGTAGCAAGTCCAAGTAAGTCCATGTGCTGGCCCTTTAAGAGGAACTGCATGGGATTCCATAAAAAAAAAAATCTGTGCCACTAAACCACTATCCCTGATGGTTTATAGCCTGGAGTTCTGAGGACTTTTCTTCCCAGCTCTGGAACCCTTGACTGGAGGGTCTGTTGTAGGGCTAAGGCCCCTTGCTCTTCATGGGAGATCTCAGCCAAGATATCCCTTCCAATTAAAAAAAATCACATGTGGATATTGGCACAGCTCGTTCCATGCCTCCACCCCTCCTACCAGTCTCAATATGCTTTCTTTACTTCTCTAGTTGTAGGATTTCCATTCAGCCAGATTTCAGGTGGTTTTGAATAATGGTTGTTGTGTTTTAATTGTACTTTTAATGTGATTGGGAGAAAGGGAGTACCTCATTTATATACTGCTACCATCTTGGTATACTACCAAGTGTATTCTTAATAAATTTGCTTGCTTTGCCCTAACTGGTTTGACTCAGTGGATAGAGCATTGGCCTGTGTACTGAAGGATCCCAGGTTTGATTCTGGATTGTGGGATTGATCCCCAGTAGGTGTTCATGCAGGAGGCAGCCAATCAATGATTCTCTCTCATCACTGATGTTTCTAGCTCTCTCTCCCTCTCCCTTCCTCTCTGAAATCAATAAAAAATGTATTTTAAAAATTTGCTTGCTTTGCTTCAATGCTTCTGTCACTCATCTGAAACCCTTTTTTTATGAGATTGACAAGCCAAGAAGGGGACAGCCCTCCCTCCTACTCAGGGGGCTGTCTGGTAACAGAGACAGAGGTGGGGACAGTCAGTGAAGGGACCATCTTCTCTGAGGCTGAGTCCAGAGTGTGGCAACAACTCCAGCTTGTTTTGTTTCCTGTGAGATTAGCCCTTTCATTCATCTGTGCTCTACCCCCTGCTTGTTTCCTCTTTCAGATATGCTGGAAAGCACAGAGGAAATGGCTGAGGGGTATGGGGTCCAGGGTCAGTTGTGGTGTGGGCTGTGGGGTGGGGTTGGTACAGATCTTGCTCTGAACATCCCAGGAGGAGGGAATGGCCATGAAGGAGGCTCCATCCCAAGGACTGGGGTGGGGGTGGGGCATAATCAAGCAATAAGCCTTCCAGAAGCAGTGTGGACCTCATCTCTCTTACATGGCCCCTACAGGTAGAGTTGCCAAATAAAATATAGAATGCCAATTTCAATTAGCATTTCACATAAACATATTTTTTTTGGTTATGTATATCCCAAATATTGTATGGAACCAGTATTTACATTTGCTGTATCTGCTACTCCTACCTGGAAGACTACTTCTGCCTCCTCACTGGCCTCCCAGTTATCCCCTGGCCCCCCATATGGTGGCCAAAGAGACCCTGTTAAAACCCAATTGTTTTACATCCTTCCTCAGCGTTTTGCTTCAAAACCCTCTAGCCACTCTGAGGTCCTGGGTGATCTGGGCTTAGTGAGCTCTCTAAACCCATCTCCTATCCCCATGGGTCTGCTGGTACAGTGGTTCTCTAAAAAAAATAAAAAATAAAAAATCGAAAGCCCTGATTTTAGCATTTGCTGATTTTCATGGTGTAAATATTTCCTCCATGGCTGACTTCAAGCCACCAACGTGACAACTGAAGGCAGGTTGTCTCATGTGAGCCAGTGCAAGCAGGCTGCAGTCTGCCTCTTGGTTCCTCAAACCTATTCCACTCCAGGACCTTTGCATTTACTGTGTTCTGTCTGGAAGTGCTCACCCCTTTGTTAGATAGGGTAAGAGCCTAGGCCATTCTTATTAAATGCTGTTCTTGCTGAATGCTAAAATGTAGCACAGTATTTTTCAGATCAGGTGGGAACAGAATGAGTTGGACAGGAACCCAACCTGTTAAGTACAGTCAACTGCAAAGAAGAAATCAACATGTAATTGACCAAACAGTGTGTGTAAGCCATGGCAACTATGTCCTGTTTTTGAATAGAGCACCCCAGGCAGCAAATCCCTTGAGTTTGGTAAACTCAGGTGAGGATTTAAAAAAAAAAAAAGAGCTGAAACCGGTTTGGCTCAGTGGATAGAGTGTCAGACTGTGGACTGAAAGGTCCCAGGTTCGATTCCGATCAAGGCCATGTACCTTGGCTGTGGGCACAGCCCCAGTAAAGGGCGTGCAAGAGGCAGCTGACCGATGTTTCTGACTTTCTATGCCTCTCCCTTCTGCTCTGCAAAAAATCAATAAAATATATTTTTAAAAAATTAAAAAATGTAGAGTGTTCCTCTTGAAAAGTAGCGTGTTGTTCATTAAAAAAAAATAATAAGCTTTTTGAGATGAAGGTCTTAAAGGTCACAGCGAGCGCTGCTGGTGCTCCTCAGACCCCGGGCGGCCCCAGCTCCCAGCACTAGCTCACGCTGTACCTGGATTATCGTCGCCGGGCCCCGAAGGCTCCCGGCGCCCGGGCTCGCTGTAGCGCCATAGCGCCGCCTCGTGGCCCGGGGCTGCCTGCATCACTTGGCCTCCCAAGTCCTGCCCCAGTTGGGCGCGTCTCCGCGCGGGGCGCGCAGTCCGCGGCCGAGCGGACTCACCCACGAAACACCCGACCGGCTTCTCCCTCTCGCCCGCCGCGCGCATCCTCTCCCAGCATTCCTGAGAAGAGAGCCGCCGGCTGCGCCTGCGCACCGCCGCCACGCCCACGTCCAGGCGTCTGCGCAGAAGCTCCATGTCTAAGGCGTGAGCCCGCGTGCCACGCCGTCTGTTTCCAGGGCAACTAAGGCGCCTCTTTGCAATTGCATGTGCCACTCGGCTGGTTTTCCCCGCACCCCCTACCATGGCGGCCGCCGGCCCCAGCGTCTTCCTGCTCATGGTCAGCGGGCAGGTGGAGAGCGCCCAGGTGAGCGGCCAGGGTCCCGACCGGCCCGTCCCCCAAACCCCCTGGGGCCGCCCAACAGCCTCCCGGGCTGCTATGTGGCCTGAAGAGGCTCATCATTCCTCAGGCGGGGAGGGGGTCAGCATTTGAGAAGCTTGGCGCGAGGTTGCCGGCCATCCTTAAACGTGATGTGCGGGTGTGAAACGCCGAGGGCCGGGCCTAGTGGGCCAGGCTGTGGCCGGCTCTGGTCATGCGCACTGTGTTGAGCCTAACGAGGTAGGAGCGGTGGAGCCCGCACTGGAGCGGAGGAGTCTGCCCCACTCCTCCTGCGCAGTGCCCAACTGCGCACCCTAAACTCTCAGATCCTTGAGCTTGGGTTAGAATGGAGATGATTTGGTCACTCCAGTGGTGGGCAAACTCTTTAGTCAACAGAGCCAAATTTCTTAAACTTAAACTTCTTCTAACGCCACTTCTTCAAAATAGACTCGCCCAGGCCATGGTATTTTGTGGAAGAGCCACACTCAAGGGGCCAAAGAGCCGCAGTTTGCTGACAACAGGGTTACTCTAATCCTATGATGGTAGTGCCTTGAAATGGTCCAGGGAGGACGTGTCTGTCAGACACAGGGGATGCTACTCTCCACCCCCCCTCCCACATTATGAGAACCATTTGTTTATATATGTGTGTTTATAAATAACTTTCTTAAAAGTTCACCAGCTGTTTGCTATGTGCCGAGCTCTGTGCTCAGCACTGCTCATTCAACCCTCACAATGACCCTGTGAAGTAGTTATATCTCTAACATCCCAATTTACAGATGGGAAAACTTGCCCAAAGGAAGTGGCAAAAGGGATTTGAACCGGGTCTTTGTGGCGCCAGAGCTTGGCAACACTGCCCTTTCGGACTGCTGAGGGGCTCTCACTGGGCTCTGTCATGTGTCCACACTCTAAGCACCCATCCAGCCTCTGCCCCTACCCCCACTCCAGGCTTTCCGCTGCAGCTGTGCGTACGGTGCCCTAACAGCACCTGGGTTCAGTTCCCACCATTTCCTCTGTGCCCACCCCGTGTAAGGCGCTGGGGCACAGAAAGCCATCAACCTGTTCCTTGATTACAGTCTGATAGGATCAACAAGAATAAACACAGGCAAATGCTTCGATGGAAGGAAGCCCCGGGGGCCAAAGGAGCCAGGAGGTGGCCCTAAGATAGCCTGGGAGTTGGAGCAGCTCCCTGAGGTGAGCAGGAGTTTGCCAGAGGGAGGGCTGGGAAAGGCGTGTCAGGTGGAAGGCAGAGCCGAGCAAAGGCCCAGGGGCCGTAGCCCAGGGGTTCTACTGCCGAGGGACTCTCCCTTGAACTCCCGCACCCCAGCCCCAGTGTTGAACCCCGTCCACAGCCATGGTTGCCGCTCAGATGCTAGCCCACATCTCAAGTTCAGAATTGCTGTTGGCTATCCCTGTGCAGCCAATGCATTGGCTCAGTGTGCGCTCCCTGAACAACCTGTGTGTGTTTGTCTCCACAGTTTCCCGAGTATGATGACCTCTACTGCAAGTACTGCTTTGTGTATGGCCATGACTGGGCCCCCACTGCGGTAAGCGGCCCCCACCGTGGTCACCTGGTCCCCACCACAGTCAGCTGGCCCCCTACCACGGTCAGCGGTGGGGGGAGGGGCCCACCGCAGTCAGCTTGTCCCAGGCCCACCTCACACCTTCGAAACCTGGAGTTTCTGAAGGCCAGACATACCCCTTTCCTTCCCAGTTCAGAACCTTTGGAAAGACAGACTTCGAGTTTAGAGGGCATTCCAAATGAGCTTGTTCCTGGTAAAGCTGGAGTGGGGAATGCAAGCACCTCTGGTTCCTGGCTCCGCCCCCAGGGCTGTGCTTGCTCAGGGGCCCTGTCCTGGAAGCTGCACATGGCAGCAAACAGAAGCGGAGGGGCAGTGCAGACAGGCCAGCGTGCTGACTTGAGCTGTAGACATTCTGGCTGGCCCTTCACTGTTTGGCCTCAGCCTGTGGGGACTCTGGAGCTCTCCCTTCAGGACTTTCCCAGGGTCAGCCTGTCTCCCCCAGGCCAGGGCCGTGGCCGCTCCCCGGCTTACTGTTGGCAGAGTCTCGTTTGAGCATACAGCAGTTGAGGAAATGGAAGCCAAATGTCTTGAACCTCTTGGAGTCGAGAACTCATCTGCAGAGCCGAGGAGACAGGACTTGTTTTCCGCGGGCCCGCTGACTGCGGCTTTATGAAGGGCCTCCATGTTGGGGCTGCCACCCCTGTCTTCCTGGGGTGCACATTCTTGGGGACAAACAGTGAGTGGCGACCATCTAGCATGTTAGCAAGTTGCAGTGCTGAGGAGCAAGTGAAGTTAGGAAGGGGAGCTGGGGAAGATGACTCTAATATATTTTATTGATTTTTCACAGAGAGGACGAGAGAGGGGTAGAAAGTCAGAAACGTCGATGAGAGAGAAAAACATCAACCAGCTGCCTCCTGCACACCCCCAACTGGGGATGTGCCTGCAGCCAAGGTACATGCCCTTGACCGGAATCGAACCCGGGACCCTTCCGTCCGCAGGCCGACGCTCTATCCACTGAGCCAAACCGGTCTCTGCAAGGGGGCGGGGGATGACTCTAGATCGATCAGTGGTGAGGGTGGTAGGAAGATGAATCTAGATCGGTGGTGAGACAAGGCCTCGCCAAGAAGGGAGCCCTGAAGGAAGTGAGGGGACAGTCCATGTGGACATTTGTGGCAGGAGTGTGCCAGGGAGACGGAGCAGTGTGTGGGGCAGGAGTGTGCCTGGCAGGTGGGAGCAGTGAGGCGGCCTGGAGCAGCAGTGTGCGGGGCAGGAGTGTGCCTGGCAGGTGGGAGCAGTGAGGCGGCCTGGAGCAGCAGTGTGCGGGGCAGGAGTGTGCCTGGCAGGTGGGAGCAGTGAGGCGGCCTGGAGCAGCAGTGTGCGGGGCAGGAGTGTGCCTGGCAGGTGGGAGCAGTGAGGCGGCCGGTGGACAGTGAGCAAGGAGAAGGCTTGGGGACGAGCAGGTCCCAGGGAGGTCTTGGAGGACCATTGACTTCCCCCGGGTAGGCGAGGGCTCCCTCTGAGCGCTGTGAGCAGAGAGAAAGGCCACCTGACTTGTGTTTTTAAAAGAGACTTTGACTTCTTTGTTGAGAGTGGACTGTGGGGAACCGGAGCCAAAGCAGGGAACCATCAACTCTAAACAGGTGGGGCAATGGCAGTGTGGAGGGGGAGGCGGTGGAGGGGTGAGAGGTGGTTGAATTTCAAGTATATTTTGAAGATAGTGCCAACAGGCTTTCCTGTGGGCACATGTGGGTGTGAGAAAAAGAGGAGGTGGGAGTAACACCACGCTTGCCCTTGCCGGTTTGGCCCAGTGCTTAGAGCGTCTGCCCATAGACCAAAGGGTCACCAAGGCTATTCCTGGTCAAGGGCATGTGCCTCTGCTCCCCAGCTCCCGCTGCGGAGGCAACCAATTGCCTCCCTCGTTCCTTCCCGCCTTCCTTTCCTCTCTAGAAATCAATGGCAGCAATATCCTCGGGTAAGGATTTAAAGAGAGCAAGGCCACACTTTGTAGCTGGGGAGCTTGGGCGTGGAGTTGCTGTGGGTAGAACGGACTGGAGCACTCTCTGAGCTGGGCCTGGCCTGTGGAAGGTTCCCACTGGAGTCCAGATGGAGACGTGAGGTGCCCCAGGAGGCAGGCGGAGGAGGGGTGAGGAAGTGCTGGCTGTATCAGAGGCTGACCGTGGCCAGATAAAGCGAGGAGGAGACACCACCAATGCCGAGGTCGCTGGTATTGCTTACAAAAGCCCTTTGGTGGAGGGGGACCAGTGGTCAGATTGGAGTGGGTTTGCAAAAGCAAAGCAAAGAAGGACCTGGAGCCCTGAGTCTGGACAGCTCTTCCAAGGTTGCTCTGGAAGGGGAGCAAGCCTTCCTGGGGGGAGGGAGAGTGGAGTCCAGCAGGTGGTGTTTTGTGTAGGGAAAAGAACACTCGGCTCAACACCACTGGAGGCGCTTCCTTTGGGAAGGCCGGGGCAAGGTCTCAGCACCGGCAGAAGGTGGCGCCTGAAGGTGCCGGTCTAATGAAACGCAGGCTCCACAGGCGAACTGCTCCGGTGTCTCGGTTCCCTTTGTTTGGAAGTTAGTGCTTTGGCAGAAGATGGTGAGAAAAAACAGCCCTCCCGGCTGCCAGCCCAGGTGAGGGGCCTGGCTGCCGGCGCTGGGACACAGGGCGGCGTCTGTCCTCAGGGGCTGGAGGAGGGCATCTCCCAGATCACATCGAAGAGCCAAAATGTGCTGGTGTGGAACTTCCCCATCGACGTCACCTTCCAGAGCACCAACCCCTTCGGCTGTGAGTCTGCAGGGGCTGTGGGGACAGAGGGGGCGTGGCGGGGAGGGGCCAGGCTGTGAGTCTGCAGGGCCTGTGGGGACAGAGGGGCGTGGTGGGGAGGGGCCAGGCTGTGAGTCTGCAGGGCCTGTGGGGGCAGAGGGGCGTGGTGGGGAGGGGCCAGGCTGTGAGTCTGCAGGGCCTGTGGGGGCAGAGGGGCGTGGTGGGGAGGGGCCAGGCTGTGAGTCTGCAGGGCCTGTGGGGACAGAGGGGCGTGGTGGGGAGGGGCCAGGCTGTGAGTCTGCAGGGCCTGCGGGGACAGAGGGGCGTGGTGGGGAGGGGCCAGGCTGTGAGTCTGCAGGGCCTGCGGGGACAGGGGGCGTGGCGGGGAGGGGCCAGGCTGTGAGTCTGCAGGGCCTGTGGGGACAGAGGGGCGTGGCGGGGAGGGGCCACTTATTTTATTTGTCAAGTCTTTGGAAACAATTTACTGATTTTCTTGGTGGCTTTATTTTTTTTATTATTATTTTTTTAAATATATATTTTATTGATTTTTCACAGAGAAGAAGGGAGAGGGATAGAAAGTCAGAAACATCGATGGGAGAGAAACATCGATCAGCTGCCTCTTGCACACCCACTACTGGGGATGTGCCCGCAGCCAAGGTACATGCCCTTGCCGGAATTGAACCCGGGACCTTTCAGTCCGCAGGCCTACGCTCTATCCACTGAGCCAAACCGGTTCGGCTCTTGGTGGCTTTAATGTTAACTTTTGAAAGCAGTTCATTAGCATTTTAAAAACTACTCTTTATTATGGAAATACCAATCTTGTTGCTTAGAACCTAGTGTATATTTTTCCATGGGTCAAATTTACCATCTTTCTGAGGGAAAAAAAAAGTCTTTGGGATTTGATTGTATAGCATTTGTAATGAGAGTAAAGTTTAGCTCAAAACTCTAAAATCCAAAATCGGATGATGTTCGCTTTTGTTTTTAAGCTAGCTTTTCTCTGTATGAGCACAGAGATCCCAGACGCATTTCTAAATGTTGTAAAACTTCATGGCGAGAAGGAGACTTTAAATGAGCACATTGAGGGAGGGGCACCTGTATTTCAGGGTCACCTGTGTCTCCCTTCCCCCGAGTTTCTTCATGCTTAATAAAGACATTTTACATTGTTCCCATTTCGCTTTCCAAAGTAATGACTAGCACTTAAGGTAATTTTTGCCAAATTTTGGTTTTCCCAGTGCCTTCTTCTATAGTTCTTAACGCATTAGGGAATATTTTTGCAGCAGAGCTGATAGCTCCGCTCTCTCCAGCTGTTTTTGAGATAAAAAATGGAGGATCTGGCAGCTTTTTAGAAATTAGGTTTTCAATCCTCAAAACAAATTAGATATTGTATTATTTGAACAAGAAACCACATTAAAGACCACAGCCCTCTTTTTTCCAGCCTGATTTTAAAAAGTACCTTTTAATATTCCAATTTCTTTATAATTTTTGCCTTTTAACCAAATTCCCCATTATAATCTGACTTAAACAAAAAGTATCACCCGCACACAGATCTGCGGACTTCTGAAGCTGACATGGGCTTTATGCATAGTTAATCTTACCACCATCACTGGTGCTGTTTCATCCACTCAGGCGAATACTTCATCTCCAAATTGTCCTTATTTCGGGCGCCAATAATGCCGGTGGTCTGGATCCAGCACCTAGAAGGGTTCAGCAATCTGGAGAAGGCACTGTGCATGAGTTAAGTAAGATTCCAGAGACGAAACATAATTTTGAAAGGCATTATAGGAAGTCAGAGAAGACTTAGCTAAACGAACTAAGTTCTCCTCATCTCAGGACCCCTTGCTTTTTATTAACACAATTTGTCCTAAGGTGAGGTAGATAGACACATCAAAAGGAAGGGTTTCTTAGACAGAGTCCATTGTCAGAATGGAAGAATTTGCCCATGGCTGTTCAGGTGTTTGGCCAACAGGAGGCAATAACATGTAGATTAAGATGCTCTGAGCTGTCTGGCAGCAGACAATCATTTAATGCGTCCTTTTCCGGTTTGGGGAAACGTTTCAGCCGTCCCAGATGATTCAGCCCTGCTGACATGCTGGAATTGGCTTTTGACAGCAGGCTTCTGGTCAGAAGAGAGTGAGGAGAGTGCGGATTTCACACATTCCAACCCCACGAGAAAGACCGTCCTGTAGCGAAAGGGCGGGAGACGAACAGGCACGAGTGGCCAAGAGCCAGGACAAGGTCTCCAGCCGACTTCAGTGAGAGCAGTCCGCTCAGACTAAAGACTAAAGAAGCTGGGTACAGGATTCACTTCCAGAAAGTTCAGTAAAGGGACAGAACCAAAGGACCCGCCTGCTGGATGCACTCTCTGGCAGTCAAACCTTAAAGGAGTGGTTTCATGAGTTCTGGGCGGTGGTGGCCTTTAAGGCGAGTGAGGGGAAGGCACAGGCCTCCTCACACTCGCCGACAGTGGGCCTCGGCCTGCTCCAGGCCCCAAGGAGGCGGGAGCTGCCCGTGGCCAGTGCTGGTGGCCGCCGGGTCAGCCCCACTGCCATCCTCAGGGGCCATGTCGACATGCCTCGATATAAATAGGGAACAGGAGTAATTGTTAATGTTTTTTTGAGAGGAAGAGAGAAACATCCATCAGCTGCATATTGCACACCCCTTACCAGGGCCCAAGCCTGCAACCCCCGCAGTGCCCTGCCTGGAAATCGAACCAGCAGCCTTTTGTGCTAAGCCCCACGGGCCTGGGCGTGATTGCTAACATGTAAAGGGAGGTGAAGGAAGGCCTCTGCTTTCTCTCTGACGTTTCCCCAGACAGAAACCAGCCTCCCGGCCCGGCCCTGAAGGGCTCCGGAGCCACTTCCATGAGTTTAATTACGGGCCCACGCAGGCAGCACCCTGGCTCTTCTCCGGTGTCGGCCAAGCGAGGGGCCTGCCCCGCAGGTTCTGGTTTCCCTCATCTGGACCTGGGCTGCAAGAGCCGTAGGTGCTGCAGGGGTCCCAGGTCTGCACCTGCTGCCAGGCCCCTCCTCCGGGCTTGAGCACTCTCCTCTGCCTGCACCTCCCCCACGGTCCCCGCGTGCTGACTTCCCTTGTCTTCCCAGGGCCACAGATTGTGCTCAGCGTGTACGGACCCGATGTGTTTGGGAACGACGTGGTCCGAGGCTACGGGGCAGTGCATGTGCCTTTCTCACCTGGCAGGTAGGCGCTCGCTCCTGCCCTCCGGCACAGCCGCCCTCACTGGGCCGTTCTGGCGTAGGAACTGGCCTCAGCAGGGCCTTTCTGGCAGACTTCCCCTCTGGGCCTGGAATGTGCTGTTGCCCAGGGTTCTAAGCTGCTCATATCTGGAAGGAGACCTAAGTGGGCGAGGTTCATGCTGCCGCCTGAACACCAGGGGGAAGGGAGTGCTGGGCATCTGAGGGGCTGCGCCTGCTCCGAGGGCCTTGGGCAGTTAGGGTCGGAGTGCCCGCAGCCCTTCATGTCTCCCTCCCGCAGTGCGCTGCGGCCCAGTGCTCCTGGCAGCAGGGGACACAGACATGTGAGGCCCAGGAGCCCCTAGAGCCGTGCCATGGAGGTGCAGCCTGGCAGGCACCGTTGGGAGAGGGTGGACGGTGGACTGGCGCACAGAGCAGGCCGAGGTCGCTGGCCTGGAGGCGGGAGTGGATCTGGGGAAGGCCAAGCGAGGAGGCGCTGGGTGCGCTGCTCCGAGTTCTGCTGTTAGAACAGGGCCAGACTCCGAGGCCGGGAGAGAGGAGGGGGGACAGGCCCTGGCCTCTGCGGCTGGGACTGGCCTGGGGCAGGCACCAGGGTGGGGCCGAGCTCCAGGGTTTGCCAGGGCCTCCTGGAGGAAGGCACCGTGCTGGGCCTGAAGATGGCAGAGCATTTGGAGGGCGGGGACGTGGGCGCCCGCCCCTCAGGTTGAGGTTTGTGACTTTAGCGCCCTCTGACCGCCTACAAGAACAAAAGGCTCACGAGGTGCCGCTCGGCGAGGCTGGCTTGGTGCCCACGCCGCGTCTGCGCTGCCGGCCGCCGCTCGCTGGAGGCTTCTCCCCCTCAGCACGCCTCTCAACACGTGTTCCAGGCACAAAAGGACCATCCCCATGTTTGTCCCAGAATCGACATCTAAGCTGCAGAAGTTCACCAGGTGAGCTTTCTACGCGTCGCCCCAACCCCTCCTCCTGCCCCCGGATGCAGTAGAGGGCTGTCACCTCTGTCCTCTCTTGTGCCAGGTGACCTTGCCGGTCGCCCGGCTTCCCGGCTTTGGGGTACACGGAAGCGGGTCCCAGCAGCACACGGCTGCGCGGCTCCATCTGGGCGCTGCCGGAAGTTTAGCTGGGAAGGCTCAGACGTGCCATTCAGGTGGTGGCAGGTGGGCCACCGCAGTGAGAGCCAGCCGCCCGCATCGCACGGCCTTCCGCCAGGGGCTCCAGGAGGTGGCGTCTGAGCAGCGCCCTGAGCCGAGGGTAGGGGCTGGCGAGGGTGGATCTGGAAGGGCGTTCTAGACACAGGAAAGCAGTGCAAGGCCCTAGGAGACCGTGCACTCAGTCGGTAGGAGCAGCCAGGCTTGCAGCTGATGAGCGAGGGGATGGTGGAGGAGCTGGGGAGGGACGCAGGAAGCAGGGGAGCAGAGCCTACAGGGAGTGCTGGTGGCGGATGTCAAGAGAGGCTGAACCTCAGGCCTTGGCCCTTACTACCTCCAAGTGGGAGTGGGGAAGCAGCTAGGCTCTGGCTGACTGGCTAGTGGGTGAGGACAGAAGCCTCCATCAGCTCAGCTCAGCCACGGCCACCGCTGCTCCCCAGCAGGTCAGCAGGCTCGGACCCTCTGTTCACCAGCAGGACAAGGGGAAGCTCACGACCAGCGAGGCTCTGGGATGGCAGCTGGCACGCTGCCCCTGTGGGCTGGGCCGGGGAGATGGGGCCACATGGGGCCAAGACCGGGTCGGCCTCGTGAGGTCTGAGGGCTGGGGGGCGGGAGTTTGGGTGCCTCCTGCCCCTAGAGACCCCTCAGAGGCCATCATGATGGGTGGGGGCGTGACAGCACCATCCCTGGGCTGCTGGGGAAGCAGGGCAGTGCCCATCAGCAGCACAGGAAGGCCAAGGGCTGAGGCCGGGCGGCTGGCAGAACAGTCAGGCCCTTGCCTCCCCGTGCCTCGGGGCAGGAGCTCGGGCCTGGGCGAGGCCAAGCCGGAGAGGTCTAAGGGGTGAGGCAGACCTCCGAGGGCCCAGTTCCAGCAGCCCCCTTTGCTCAGGCCCGAGACGTTGGGTGGCCAGTCCCCTCTCGGCCTGTCCCGGCATTCTCCCGCGCCCTTGCTCTCCCGCAGCCTCTGTTCTCTGTCCTCAGCTCCCCAGCCTGCTGTTTGCATTCTCTTCTGCCCAGTGTTACTCTCCCTGGCCGCTGCGAACAAGCCACCGCGGCCTGTGGCCTAACACCGCAGGATCCCCTCCAGCTCTGCACCCAAAAGTGCGGGCAGCACCGCGGGGCTGGGCGGTGTCGGTGGGCTGCACACCCGTTCCAGGCCCGCCCGGGGGAGACCCCTTCTCCAGCTGCTGGCTGTGGCCATGTCACTAGTCCCTGCCACTCACGAGGACCTTCCTGGTGGCATTGAAGGCCCCACGGGAGGCCAAAGCGTGCCTGTCCTCGGCTCCCCCGTCACCTGCGCAAGGGTCCCATCTTCCAGATGAGGCCGCGTGCCCAGGGCCGGGCCAGGACCTGCATCGTGGGGCCAGCCTTCAGCCTGTGACGGGACCTCTGGCCTGGTCTTCACCCAGCAACGAGGAAGGGGTTCCTGAGGCACAGCTTCAGAAACCGCAGAGGCACATCTAAGGTCTGGGCGCACTTCACCTGGCCCCTGCCTGGCCCTCCAGCCAGGCCGGCCCTTCCTGCTCTGTGCCCTCCCGGCACCTCCGCCCCGCGCAGCCCCCAGCGCCCCCAGGGCCCCCGAGAAGCGGTGGTGCTGGCTCTGCGTTCCCACGCGGGTCGTGCCTGGCTCCGGGGCTGCTGTTAGAGCCCCACTCCTCAGATGGAGAAACTGAGGCACAGAGCGGTGACTCACCCGTCAGTCCCAGCTGGAGCTCGGCTCCATCTCCCTCCCTGACCCCTTCCCGGGGGCTGAGAGCCCATGTGCCCCTCACTGGGCCTCCCTGCAGCCTGTGGAGCTGGCAGCCAGTGGGCGCTGGCACCCTCAAACAGGTGGACGCAGGGTGGCTGAGCTGGGGAGCCCCCGCCTCCTGCAGGCCAGCTGCTGTCCAGGAGGCTGAGGACAGGCCTCTCCAGGACGCAGGAATCTTGCGCCATGGTGCCTTGTGCCTTCACACCGGAGGCCTGTGACACCCCCCCCCCCCCCCCCCCCCGCCAAGGGCAGGAGGCTCTGGAAGCCCTGGTCAGGCGGCCCTGCCCAGCTGCTGGTGCGGGGTTGTGGGCTCAGTGGGTGTCAGGGCCAGTCAAGCCAGCTCCACGCCCTGTGGCGGCTTTCCGACAGGCCGAGAGGGGAGGCTGCTGGTTTCGGAAGCCAGGAGCGCGACACTTTAGTCTGTTTGTGGGCCCCCGGCACTGCGGCTCACCTGGCTTCCTGTCTTCTCAGCTGGTTCATGGGACGGAGGCCTGAGTACACGGACCCCAAGGTGGTGGCTCAGGGTGAAGGCCGGGAAGGTAAAGCTTGATCCCCCAATCCCACCCCTGGCCCCGCAGACAGGTTGGAGCCCGGGAGGGACTAGGTAAACCCCTAAGAACAGTTGGACGGCGCCAGGGACCTGCCAGCCCCGAGATGTGGGGCTGCGGGTTGTCTCCCAGACTGGCCTGGTGGGAGCCCGGGGCTGCCCCTCTGCCCAGCCCCACACGGCCCTCCACTTGCCAGTGAGCACGCAGCTTCTCCGGGGGGGCGAGGGCGCGCTGTGGCTGACGCTCCCTTCTGTCCCCAGTGACCCGCGTCCGCTCCCAGGGCTTTGTCACTCTCCTCTTCAACGTGGTGACCAAGGACATGAGGAAGCTGGGCTATGACACCGGGCCCTCGGACATGCAGGGGGTCCCAGGGTCCAGCCTGCTCCAGGGCCTTCCCCAGTGACGCCTTGCCCCTCCGCCCAGAGAGCCTGGCCGAGCAGTGTGCGGACTGAGCGGCTCACAACGCCAGGCAGCCCCCCCGACTCACCTGCCTGACCCCCGTGCAGTTGGGGGTGGGGGGGTATTTTCATAAAATAAATTGTTGCTTTGTCACAGAATCCAGGCCTCGGCTGCCTCCTTGCCCCTTCAGCACTGCACCCACCAGGCCTGAGCAGGGCCGAGGCCTGTCTCGCACGCTGTCCCCAGGCAGTACCTGTCACCACGTCATGCTCCGACCACCAGCCTTCCTTGGCAACAGGAGAATACCGTTAGGAGGGGGTGGGTGAGAGATTCCACTGCCACCGCAGCCCTGGCCAGCCTCAGCAAGAGGGGGGTGCACGCGGCGCCCAACGCCCTGGGCTGAGTGAGTTCACCCAAGGCCGGGCCTTCTTACCCCCTCCCCTCCAGACCCTGGGCCCGCAGTGACTGCGTCCTCCCCACCCCCCAGCTTCAAGTGGGATGGGATGGGGTGTGCCCAGCCTGCACCCCAGGATTTCCGGGGAGCCACAGTGCCTGCTTCCGGCTCCTCAGCCCGAAGACCATGGCCCTGGTGCTCTGCGGCCTTGCCGCGTTGGAACTTGTCCGAAGACTGCCCCTGCCTCTGCTCTCACCAGAGGTGTGACTGCAGAGGGACCCTCCGCCTCCCGCCCCCTCACGCCCTGGAGCTCCATCACAGGGCTCCGACGTGATCCCTGCTGATGGGGACTGCCTTCCCCGCTGGCCCTGCTGCAGCCCTGGCCCCCCAGCCCTCAGGCTCCACAGGGGCACCAGGGGCTTAGCAGTGGGGTTTGTGCCCTTGCTTCCTGTGAGCACTTCCTCCTCTCCATCTCAGCTCCCCGACCCCCGGGCCATAGGACCTCACCTCTGATGTCCACCAAAGGGCATGGCCTTGTCTTCCTTCAGCTGTCATGGCAACGCCACTGTCCAACTTGTCTTGCCCAGCCTTGCAGTGAATTTGACCTGTGTCCTCTCTAGCCACCCATGGTCAGAGCCTGTTTCTCGTGACCAGTGATGGCATCCTCTGAAATGTTGATCCAAGCGTCCCCCCCAGGGGCAGTTCCTTTCCTGTGGTCCCCACTCCAGCCGCCACTCCATCCAGGCCCTCGGGCCAGCACCCAAACCGCCTGCTGTGCACTAAGCCGGCCCCTTCCTTCCTCCTGGGATCCCAATTTAGAATTCCGCCCTTAGCACCCCCCATCTCTCTTTCAAATAAGGTTGCAGATTTATTGTAAAGATGGAGATTTGCCCTAGCCAGTGTGCTACCATGGTACAGTGGGGGTCTGTGCACTGAATGGTCCCAAGTTCAGTTCAGGTCAAGGGCACGTATCTCGGTTGCAGGCTGGATCCCGGGGTCACGTGCAGAAGCAGCCGATTGATGTGTGTCTCACAGTGATGTTCTCTGCCCTCCCATCCTCCCACCCTAAAAATCAATGGGAAATACGCTCGGGTGAGGATTAACAACAAACGAACAAGTAGGGCCATCTCCAGTAACGTGCCGTCCGGTGTCTGGTGCTGGCTGTGCTGACACGCCGGCCACAGGTTGCTGTGGAGACGGGCGGCGTCAGCAGGGCCAGCACCAGCAGTGACAGGCACAGCACTGCCGGGCGCTTGTGAGGGGGAGGCGTGCGTCTGTTCAGGGAGCACGGGTGACGCTCTGGACAGGGAGCGTGCCTGCAGCCGCTCAGGGCACTGGTCCGTTCTGATGGTGAGTGGTAGTGCAAAAGCGCGCCAGACTTGGCAAGACCCTGAACGCAGGCCCTGCCTCAGCTTTACGGGGAGCTCCCGGATGGTGCTGCTCAGTGCGGGCAGGCCTCGCCTGCTGGGCCGGGCGCTGCTTCCCACGCCCAAGCCAGTCCTGGGGACCTGTGTGTCTCTTCCGTCCCATGGCATAGAAACGAGTTACTATAAAATTCTATGGCCACCAACAAATATATATTTTGCTGATCTGACAAAAAATAGGTATGATTTTTATTGGTTCAGACCGGACGGCTGGTGTCCGTTTGGTGCCCAAGGGAGAAGGCAGCGGCCTGCCAGGCACTGCTGTTCTAGGGGCTCCGGCGGCGCTGGGGAAGCCAGCCCCCCCGTCACCGGGCAGGGGCCTCGCAGCAGGACCCTCTTCGAAGTCAAACTTCCAGGGTAAGGGGGGTGACCTCAGCTTGCTCACCCGTGGGTCCTGCAAGCCCACTCCGGTTGGTGCACATCTGCTCCCCCCGCAGGTCCCACCCTGCCCCTGGCTTTATTCTTGCCCGGCCAACCTTGTCTTGGGGAACCCGGAGCCGCCTGCTGAGGACCAGGGCCTGGGCAGAGCGTCCAGCTGAGGGCTGCCTCCCTCGCATAGCTGCCAAGCGGTCCCCCTATTTTCTTAGCCCCTCACACATCTGAGGAAGCTCATTCACAGTTTCTCCTTTCAAGCCTTCCTGTCTCCTTTGCCCTCACCCGAAATACTCATGAGGAAATGGGGGGATCAGAGCTCCTCACCTTCCCCATCTGGCACCAACCAACCTTTGTGCCAGAGATGCCTGCGGGGGATGAGGCCCCGCCCCTGCCTCCTTGCTGGAGCAGCTGCGGGTGAATGTGCGCTGGGCCTCCACATCTCCACCCCTGCCCCCCCCCCCCCCCCCCCCCCCCCCGCAGCGCCCGTCCCGCCCGCCCGGCACTGCCAGACCCGGTCCAGTGCGGTTTCAGGCTGCCAGAGCCGGCCTGTCAGCTCCTTTAACACAGCAGTTCACCCTTACGTTTAACTTCCTACTTTTCAACACTTTATTAAATGTTTGAAACTAGAAAAGTTGAAATACCTTTACAGTGAGCGCCGTCACACCCGCCCGTCTCCCATCCCCGTTTCCCGGTGCGCTCCCTCTGCCCCGCTCGCCTCCGGCACGCCTTCCCCTTCCTGGTGCATGCCAGTCAGTGGCGACACGGGCACGCCTTGCACACGCCAGCCTGCCTGCCACCAGCCAGAGCTTGCGGTTTGTTCTCCCTTGGAGGGAACACTTCCATACCATGAAATGCGTACAACTGAGGGTATTGCCTGGAGTTGTGCCAATGCATGCCCACGCTTGGCAGGCGCAGAACATTGCCCCCCCCCTCCGCCCCCCGAGAGCGCCGCTGCCTTTGCCGTCAGCAGCAGAATATTGGTTCGGGACTCCCGGTGGTTGTGCCTGGGGAGTGGAGTGTGATCTGTGACCAGCTACACCAGAGGGGGGGAAGTCAGGCCTGTGGGCTGTGTAAGGCCCGAGAAATCACATGGTCTGGCCCTGCCAACGCAGTAGGGGTTTGTTAATTGACCAAACAGAGCAGGCCAATTTTTAAGCTAATAATTTTGTATGGCCATGAATGATGTTGTAAATATCCAAATAGCCCTTGGCAGAAAAAAGTTCCCCACCCCTGACCATGAACAGCCAAGGCGTATGGCCCCGAGCCCACCCCTTGCTGTTGATCCCATCCCGTTTCGAAGCTGTGTCACAGGCCGGCTCTTCTGAGCTGATGGGAGTCTGCATCCCAAGGCCCCACATCTAAGTGGGTCCAGCGGCCAGCTGGCTAGGAAACTGGGTGGAAAGGATGTTCCCCACGTAGAGATCTGACCACTTAGACCTCCTGGAGCAATGCCCTCACTCTGCCTTTCCCACGGCCCCCGAGGCTGGCTGGTGAAGACGGTACATCGAGAGGGGGCTGCCAGGAACATCCCCACTGGGCATTTTGTAAGCGAGAAACAGGGCATGCAGCCAGCGGAACCTATTCTGTTCTGACAGGGAAATCGGTCTCCGAGTTTCTGCTGTAACCGAAACAAAACCAGCGATGTGCACTGGCTGCGCGGGAGGGTGCGGGAGGACACGAACGGGACCCTGGGCAGCGGGCTTGGTGACTGCCTCGCTTGCCTGGGTAGGGCAGCTGCAGGAGGCAGGTGTGGGGCCACCTGAAAGCTACCACAGCAAAGGGATGTGCTCAGCAAAGAAGTGGCCAGTTTGTAAGCAGAAGTGACAGGAAATGAAGAGAATCCAAAACTTATCCAAAGGTTGGAAAAGGAAACTCCTAGAGCTCACACAGGAAGGGCTAAGCCTGAAGCGTGCTTTGGCCACAGAGGCTTCTGACGGGCAGTCACTGGGCGTGGGCAGGCCTCAGGCTGAGCAGGCTCCACAGGCACTGCAGCTAGCCCCGAGGCGAAGAGAGCGAGAAACAGGGAGGGCTTTGGTGAGTGCTCATTACCTACTGCTGTTAACCAGTTACCCCAAACTTGGCGGCCTACCCAGCATCTACTCTCTCATGGCCCTCAGTGACTGACTGGATGGGGCACGGTCCATGTGTGGGAAACAGGGAAGTACTTGGTGACGCTAAGGAGCCATGTGACTGACCGGCCACAAGCTAACCAAACCCACTTCCGGTCCCCTGGGCACAAGGAGCCTGCGTTTCCTCCGCCGGGAACAGATCCGGTGTGGGGACGAGGAAGTCGTGTGCTGCAGGCCGGACCCAGAGCCTGTGTGGAAGGGACAGTGTCACAGAGGCCATCGATGTGCCAGGCAGACAGGGGCCGAGGTCCCACCAGGAGCACCCTGGACCCCACTCCTGTCCTGAGTGGATCCCCAGCTGCTGCAGGCCCTACAAACCCACCCCAGGGCCCTGTTAAGTCCTGCTCCCTGAGGGTCCGAGGCCAGGGCTTCAGCACAGAAAGGTGGGTGGCAGACAGCCCCGAGCAGAGGCTGGGTCCCAGGCCCTCCCAAGAGAAGCACAGGCCTGCCCCGCGCCCTCCCCACCCGCCTCTTTGCTCCCCTGCCTGTCACTACCCTTGTGGTACTCCCTCCCCTTCTGGTCTTGGGTCCTGGAAGGGGACAGGGCCCTGCACCAGCCACCAATCTGGCAGCTGTGAGTTACCCTATGGTGTTCGGCTGGCTGGTGCCTCTGAAGGGGCAGCTCTGGTGGCATGGAGCAAGCCCACAAGCACCTAGTGGAGTGCACCCCCAAGACCCAGTGAGGGGGAAAGACAAGGTCAGCACCTCCACCTCCATGCCTGCAGACCAGTTCCTCTCTGGCCAGGATATCAGAGGCCCTCGGCCACCGGGACAGCAGCTTGTCAACCGCAGGCCAAACTGGGCTCCAGGCAGGACCTGGCTCCCAGCCTGCCCACCCCTCCTGTCAGGGGATTGATCAAGACGGGGGAGGGCAAAGGACAGAGTCAGAGACCGCATCATGATACAAATGATAAATTATATTTATACAGTAAATAAGTATCAATAGTGACACAAATTCAAAACCAGCTACCGGCCCCTGGGGCTGAGAAAACAGCGGGGGGGACCCCCACCCGGAGCCCTCAGGAGGAAGCGAGGGCCTGTGTTCAGCTAGCGTGTCAGTGGCTGGCAGTAGCATGATCAGTGCAGGCAACTGACAGAGTGCCTGGGGCCAGCTGTGCTGGGCAGGCATCCAGGTGTCCTGGGGCTGTACTGCAGGGGCATCCGTGCTGGGGGCACTGGGAGGTGGCACCTGCCCCAGTCCACTGCCTCTCCCCACCCCAGGCCCAGCCTGAGGCCCCAGGAGCCTCAGGGACAGCACTGGTGAGTAGGAAGCAGGAAACGGGAGGGACCAGTGGCAGTCAGCACGGCCTGTGCGTCTCTCCAGGCCCAGGGCCGCGGCAGATCCCTCCCAGAGGCAGGCAGGGGCCGAGGCCACCTGCTCAGAGGGCCCACCGGTGGCCCGCCGCTGGGGTGAGGGCTAGGGCACCCACGGTGGAATGTGAGGGAGAACAGAATGCCCCTTCCCTAGGGAAAGGCAAGTCTTTTCTGGGCCTTAGTTCATGACCTAATACTTGTTTATGTGGTGGCCGGGCGAGGGGTGCGGGGGGGGGAGAGCTGATATAAGGGCATGTTTGTTAACCATCTGTCCTGGGTGAAGATGGTTTTTTCTTCTTCAAAATAAGAGACGATGGATTTTAAGTCTGTGCGTGTGGAGTTAGCAGAGTTAGGGCCAGCTCTGGCCCCTCATCTGTCTCAGCCACGAGCCCCAGGGAGCCACTGCCCCAGCCACCTGCATCTCCACACCCCGCCCCCACTTTACCTGAGCGAGTATCAGACAGGAGATCACAGACAAGTGGTCCGAGATGTCTCTTCCATCTCACGCTCCCATCGTGAGCGGAAGCCCGGCTGACCGGGCCGCCCTCCGTTAAAAAGAAATCGGCTAATAAACATTGGGGAGTCACATTCACACAGTAGACTTTTTTCTTTAACTTTCTTGATGCTGGTGTATCAGTAAGAAAAATAGTTCTTTCTTAGCATCTAGCCGAAAAGGCTGAAAGTTAATCAGTTTGGTAATTTACCAAAAAAGGGAATTAAAGGAAAAGGCAACTGGAGGCTAGAGTTTTTGTTGCTGTTGTAGTGCTTTTTAAAATAAACATCATCGTTTAAGAGTAACCAAACTCACATTTTTTCCCTATAAAGAATTTGCTTTAGTTTCCCATAAGGCATTTTTTGTCTCTTCCTATTTAAATTTTCTTATAGAGTTAAAACCATAAATAAGAGAATTTAAACTACTAACATAACATGTGCCAATATCTTAATTCAGCCAGACCTGGTAAATTCTATCAAAACTAGACAGTTAAATAAGAACCACGTTATAAAAATATTAGCCAAAAAGACTGTTAGATAATTCTGCAAACTCAAATATGAAACTGTACTAAACAAAACGTGTGCAAACATTCACAAGCCTCCTGCTGCATGGAGGGTTATGCTCAGGTTAGTTTAAAGCTCGCTCTAGTGGCCTGAACGCAACGTCCACGGTGGCGTTTGCTTTGAACTCACACTCGAGCCAAAGGAAAAGATGCACAACCACTTCCCCTAAAGATGTGTGTCTAACGGAACCAGCACTTCCTTCCAACCACACCTGGGCCGGCCGGGCTGGGGTGAAGGGCAAAGCAAGGCAGCTGTCCCAGGTCCTGGGCGAGGCCGTGTCCCCGAGACCCTCAGGCCGAGGCTAATGGCAAGGGCAACATTTAGGACTCCTGCCCCTGACCAAGGTCCTGCAGAGTTGGGTGACCCCCGAGCCGGGACCCCGCACTTGGGAGGAGGTGAGGGCGCCCAGGCGGGGTCAGGGCGAGCGGGCGCCAGAGGGTGCACAGAGCCCCTCACGCCCGAGGACAGGGCTGCGTGGACGGCCCTTCTACCAGGAAGCAGACTGGAACCGACTCCCTGGCCCTGACACCACTGCTAGCGAGTCTCTGCTGGCGGGCGTCCTGGGCACAGGTGCTTGGGCATTCGCTCTGGGCGGTCCCAGGCCTGGGCACTAGAGAAGGAAGGGGTTGGTTGTGCCAGTAGCTTGAGCTGCCGCCGGGGGCATGCCCACGCTGCCCACCATGTTCACTGTGGCAGGGCCCAGTGGCGCTAGGGCGGAGCTGCCGGCCCCGAGGGCTGGGTGTGAGGCTGCGGAGGTCACGGCGGCCACGGCCACGGGCTCCACACTTGGGCCAGGCCCGAAGGACGCGCTGGTCCCCAGCACGGGGCTCCCCCGCAGCTGGTTCAGCGTCAGCGGCTGGGGCTGGTTCACCTGGAATGGGTTGACAGGGCTGGAAGCCGCAGCTGCACCTGGGAGAGAGCAGGAGGGATGGTGGGTGGTCAGAACAGCATCCTCCCCCAAGGCCGGGGCCGCAGAGCCTCTGGCAGCCCCTCCGGCACATGGAGACATGTCTGCTTATGGGACGAATCTCCACTGTTTGGGTGAGGGGACTCAGGCTGTCACTTGGAGAGGCGATGTGACTTGTCCAAGGTCACAAGCCTAAATGAGGCAGTGCCAGGAATGTGCCAGGCTGGAGGCCCAGCTCCTCCGCGGGGCTGGCCAGACTCCCTCAGCTGCCAACCCCTGGCACTGCCCTGTGACAACGGGTGCCTGGGAGGGAGAAGAGCAAAGAGGGAGGTGGGAGCCACAGTGCGTGGCTTGAGAGTGGCATTATTCCAAAGGCTCTGAGAAGTCCTCATGCAGCCCAGCTCCTCCTCACAAAGGCTCCCCCCGACACACTGGGGCGGGCAGGCTCGGAGGGCACCCCGGACATCCCTGCCTCAGCCCGCCCCCCTAGTCATCCCAGGAGGCAGCCCTGCAGATCACCCGTGAGAGATGACCGAACCGAGACTCCAACACGGGACAGGGACTCGACTGAGGCTCAGCTTAGAAGGGCAGGAGCCAGACCCCAATAACAACAGCCCACGCCCCCTGTGCGGCCAGGGAAACGGCCTGGAGGCCCAGCAGGGCCTGGGAGACAGACCTGTTTGCAGACAGCACAACTCTTCCCGCCCCCTCTGCCCCCCCAGTCCCTCCCTGAAAGCCTGGGAGACGGTGATGCCATAACTGCCAGGGGGACTCTGGGCCGCCCGGCTCTCTGGGCAGGGGTGACAGGAGGACTTCGGGGGTAGGGACAGGGTTTGTGTTGCTCAGGAAACTGGGTTCTGATCTAGCTCCAGGGAGCAAGGGGCCCTGGAGTCACCTCCTGGGGGATGCAGGGTGGCAAGACCAAGGCTCCCCACACCCCCACTTCTGCCCCGAACCCCCAACCCCCACCCCTAAGTCCTGGATCCTTCTCTGCAGGCTCACATGAGGGGTCATGGTCCAGCCTTCAGATCCCTTCACCACGGGACAGGTCAGGGGCTGAACCCCTTGAACATGACAAGCTCTTGCCCTCGGGGAACCCAAGGGCCACTGGGAAATCTGTGGGAGGGCGGACGGTCTCTAGGGAGTGTTGTCTGGGATGGGCTGAGGGAGGGAGGGGGGCAAGGCATTGGAATGGGGAGTGTCAGCAGCTGGGCACAGAGGGCGGGCTCTAAAGCAAGGGGGGCTTGCCCTGTAGCCCAGGGAGCAGAGGGTGGAGTGCAGGTCTTTGAGCACCCCCCCCCCCCACTCACCCCGCCCAGGAAGAATGAATGGAGGGGGTGGGAGGGTGGGGTTCCTAGCCCCGGGGAAGACAGAACCCAGCAGCAGAGGTCAAGTGAGGGTCGCTGGGTCCCTGAGGATGGCCCAGTTAAGGGCCCAGTGACATTACACTTGACGGGATGCGGGCCGCAAACTGCACTCCCACCCCAGCACCACCAGATGGTCTCCACTGGAAGAAAGGAGGGGCCGTTTCACTCTCCCTCTGCCCCGAGGTGGGAGGCGAGGACAGGCCTCCCACAAGCCCCTTCTCAGGAGGAGCCACCAGCGCACAAAGGCCGGGAAGCCGCTTACCTGGTGCCAGGAAAGGGTTGAGGGACGGGGCCGGCGGGGCCGGCCTGGTCACCAGGGAGTCCAGGTTCACCAGGGCCGCGTTGGGGCCCAGGAAGGACTCTGGGGTTTTCCGGGCGCTGCTGGGCTTGCTCGCGGTCATGGTCAGGGGCTGAGACTCAAAGGGGTCCGGGCTTGTAGTTCCACTTTTCTGGGCCGGCAGAGAGGCCCCCGCCTCGGCTACAAGACAATGAGAGGCGCCGTGGTGAGCCGGAGGGCTGCTGCGGCTCCCGTGCCCACGCTGCAGGGGCCAGGCCTCTGAGTCACAGCCGTGCCTGGACCCGCAGCTCCCGTGGGCTGTGGGGGAGGGACCTCATTGCAAGGTTGTTTCCCACAGCCCCGAGCTGGAGACAGGGCAGGTCAGAGCCTGCCCCCCCCCCCCCCCCATGCAGGGACAGAGCCCAGGGGGAGGGTGCTCCTCCCTCCAATGAGAGGTGGGGACTAACGGTCAGGACAGCTTATGCTTCAAGCTCCGGAAAATGATGTTTTGGGCTGGTGGCAAGGCACGGCAATTTGTTTCTGTAACGTTTTCGTTTTCTACTAGTAAATTTTCTACGCTGAGCAGGAATCTGATAGCCAGAAGGGAGCAAATTATCGTTTTAAATTCAGCCAACAGAGGGTGTGCGGAGACAGGCTGTGGGTATGTGTTGCTGGGCCCAGATGCAAGGTGGCAACGTGGTGCAGAAGCGCCGAGAAATGGGCTCTCCCCGCACACACGGTCCGTTTCCAGGAAGCTGGTCAGGAAGCAATGCGCGGCGAGCTGTCCTCAGGCAGCATCCCTTCCTGCAGAGCCAGCCGACCCAGCGTCCCCCGTTACTGCTGAGCGGGACGAGGCGCCCCAGACGAGAGTCTTCTCTGAAGGACTCAGTGTTGTGAGAACCTGTTCTCAATCTGCTCTCCCCTACAAGGGGGGTGGGAGGCAGTTTCACTCCGACATGTGAGCCAGACTGTATTTAAGAGCTCAAGGCATACTGGAAGGAAACAGGGCAGGAAGAATGGGGGGTGATTTTTATTTTCTCCCCATTACTCGTCCAGTCTCCCCCGACAGGCCATGCGGGCCGGGCGGCGCCGCAGGAGCGTGGCCGGAAGGACCGTCAGGGGGCACTGTGGCCTGCCCCGGAGACACATGGAGACCGGCTTTCTGAACGCGGCAAAGACCCACCCCGCAAAGCGGCACGGTCTACTCTGCCTCTGACCCGAGCTGAGGGCCAGGCCGCCCACACCTTAGACCAGGCCAGCCGGGCCTATGGCTGCAGCGGGGGGCAGAGAGGGGGAGGGGAGTGGAGAGTAGGGAGGAGCTGAGGAGAGAGAAGAGAAGGTGCGGCCCTGACAGGGAGAGGCTGCCAGCGGCCTCCTCCTCCTGCTCCCCCCAGGCCCCTCCGCACCTCACTGACCCCTCCCGGCCAGGGGCACCCAGGGAAGAGCTGGGCCTGCAGCCTTAACGGTGGGTCTCCTGGTGGGGCCTCTGACGGGCGACCTGGGGGTGACACGGGGCATGCCCAAAGCGACAGCCTGGAAAAGCTGGTACCCTTGGGGAGTGGGCTGCTGGGAGGAGGAAAGTCAGTCCTGAAGGTGGGGCTCCCACTCTGAGCTGGGGGGTGGGGGAGTGCCCAGAGAGGAAACATGGGCCCAGTACAGGAGAGGGAGAAAGGAGAGTCAGCGCAGGCCTGCTCACTGTGACGTTTGATTTCTTGTGACTAGACGCTCCTGGCTCCCAAATCAAAGCGCAGAGGAAATGCTGTGGGGTTCTAGGCTCTGGACTTGGTCATTGTTTCTGCAGTAAGTGGGCCTGTCAAATGCGCAGAACTTTATGGGCACCCCTCCCCGTCTTTACATACCTGTGTTTTTTGAAGTTCGGAGGTTGTCAAATTCAGAAAAGTCATCTTTAATTGTCCCGTTCAAATTACTGAAGAGATCGAAGGCCCCTGAGTGAACACAGGCCAGTGACTGGGAGCACCTTGTGGCTCTCCACATCCCACATCTCCTCTGGGGAGACACTGAGAGCAAGGGGCCTGCTCGGTTCAGGGTCACTGGTGGGCTGGAACTGAACTTGGCCTCCCAGTGCACAGAGTGGGGTATTTGCCTGCCCATGCTCCCACCATCCCCGACACTGAAGGGGGCCGCTGGAGGGGAAGACGGTGGGGCTGGGGCACGGCCTGCAGGAAGTGTCCGGAGGGTAGCGGCCCGGGCCTGGAGGCTCCCTCTGGAGGAGGTGCGGTGCCAGAGGCCGGTGAGCGTGCCTCAGAGTGGGTGTGTGGCTGGGGGCCAGGAGCAGAAGCTGCGGGAGGAGGGGAGCGGGAGGAGGGTGGCGAGTGAAGGCAAACTGAGAGGCCCCATGCCCAGGAGGCAGGAGGGGAGAGTGGCGGGCCGGAGGGCTCCCGGGTCCCGGAGGAAGGAGGGTGGCTCACCAGAGGCAGCTGCAGGCTTGGTGGCAGAGGCTGCCGCCCAGGCGTCCGCTGCCCTCTCGGCGCCGTGGGCAGGCTGCTGCGGGGCCGCCCAGGAATCCGAGCTCGTGGAGCTGGAGTGTGTGCTGGTTCCGGGGGGGCCTCCCCACGGGTCCACAGAGGAAGCTGGCTTGGCACCTGCAGGAAGGCAGGGAGGGCTCAGAGATGCCTCACGAAGTTGTAGGCAGCTGGGGTGAGAGGGCCATGTGAACCACACCAGGGCTGTGCCCCGTGTCAGGAGAGGCGCTATCCCACACCAGCCACGCCAGACAGAGCCGAAGCCAGGGCTGCGAGAGGCCCGCCAGGCCGGCCGGGCACATCCCGGGAGGGGCCAGAGAGGGACGGCCGAGAGCCTGCCGCCTCCGGGCCACAGAGGCCTCCCGGGAGCGCGAGGCCCCGGACAGGCTCTGCCGGGAGCGCCCGCCCCATCTTTTTGGAGCGGTTTCTGCCTCTGAAGGAGGGAAACTGCCCAACGAGAGTGCACGGCCCAGCCTCAGCAAGGAAACACCGCCAACTGACTGACCACCCATCAATGGCCACCCACCTCGGGTTTTGAAGGACAGGACAGAAAACACTGGTGCAAACTAACGTAAGGGTCAATCTGTTGCGTGAGTCTCCATTCTGGGTACATGTGTACCTGTATACACAAATTCAGGCACATGTAGATGCATGTGCACACACATCTGGGTAGGTGTAGACACGTGCACACACACATTTGGGTATATGAAGATATGCGCACACACGGGATACATGTAGACATATGTTTGTCTACATGTACACACAGAATATGTGTAAATACTAACATGTGTACACACATTTAAGTATGTGTAGATAAGTGTGTGTGTATATACACACACTGGGATACATGTAGATACATGTGTACACATATTTGGGCACATATAAATGTGTGTGTGCAGCCGAAACTGGTTTGGCTCAGTGGATAGAGCGTCGGCCTGCGAACTGAAAGGTCCCAGGTTCAATTCCGGTCAAGGGCATGTACCTTGGCTGCGGGCACATCCCCAGTGGGGGATATGCAGGAGGCAGCTGATCCATGTTTCTCTCTCATTGATATTTCTGGCTTTCTATTCCTCTCCCTTCCTCTCTGTAAAAAAATCAATAAAATATATATCGAATAAATAAATAAACAAATAAATAAATGTGCGTGGGCATACCCATTCAGGTACATGTGGATACATGTACACACTCATATTCAGGTATGTGTAGACATACACGCACACACACAGGTGGGTACATGCACACATGTATACGTACACATGTACACACAGTGCACATTCAGGTATGCATAGGTACATGTATACACACATTTTGGCACATGCACACACACATGTACACACACATACACATATGTCTCCTTCCCTCCAGTGGAGCATCACAGGAATGTTTAAAAACCACTGCTGCTTTTCAGGGACCAGAGAGGGCCTCCCCCAGTGGCACTCTCACCCCCATCAGCGAGGATACAGTCCTGTGACAGACTGTGCTGACTCGGTGTTTTATTCGGGAGTCACCTGTGTGAGGTGTGGCCGAGTGTGTCTGTCGTTCTAGAAAAGGCCACACTGAGCAGTCTGTGGCGGGCGCTGGTCTGGCCTGCTACCGCACTGCTTTGTCCTTGTTCCACCCCAGGTGCCCGTGTGCACTGTCCCCATCACCGGGCAATGCCAGCTGCCACCCCCACTGTTCTCCTCTCCTAGAAAGATGGGCACCCCAGCCGCCATCACCTTCCTTGGGCTGCCTTTTCTCGGACCCGACATGCTTTCCATGTCCCACATGCCGCGTCTCTCCATTGTGCTGCAAATACCCTGCCTCCCTCTCCTTCGGGCGAGTGAGCAGATGAGCAGATGAGCTCTTCCCGGAGCGCAGCAGAGCCGTCAGAATTTCCGTGGTGCTTCATGCTTTGCCTGCCGTTCAGAAACTCCTCCCTCACGGGCCTCGGAGCTCTTCTGTACTAACGCTGACGGTCTCCAGTGCCTTCCGTGTTTCCATCTGCGGCGTTGGTAACTGGCTTGCATGTGGCTCCTGCTTTTCTCCGTGAAAGGTGACCTCGCACAGCGCCTCCTCTGTCCCCAGGCAAGTCTTCACGGGCTCATTCCTGGGCTCCGCTCTGTTCCACTGACCCGTTTCTGTCTCCATCGCTGCATTTTCTGTATTGTCCTCACATATTATTGTGTAACCGACCTTGACATGTGGTAGAGCGAGTTCCAACTCTGATCCTGTTCTCCAGGAGTATCTCGGTCATTTCTGGTCCCTTACTTTTTCACACTCATTTTTAAATCATCTTGCAGGTTAAAAAAATTAAAACCTTGTTGAAATTTTGAGCAGAATTGCACTGAATCTCAGATCAATTTGAGGAAAACTGTTACTAATAGCAAGCCTTCCAAACAAAAATCACACAATAGCTCCCATTTACTTAAGTCTTCTTTAATATCTTTCAGTAAAATGTAATCTTTTAAAAATGTTATCCTTTATTTCCACGAGGGATTTATACAACTCTTATAAAATTTATTCCTAGGAACTGGTATATTTTTAAATTTTCATTTTCTATTTTTTTGTTATGCAGAAAACAATTTAATTTTGAATACTGATTTTTTATCCTGAAATCTTGCTACTCTTAATTCTAATACTGAAATTCATCCTTATTTTTAAAATTCTAACAACTTTTAAAAAATGTATTTTCATTGACTTCAGAGAGGAAGGGAGAGGAAGAGAGGTAAAACATCAACGAGAGGGAATCATCCATTGGCTGCCCCTGCATGTTGGACTGAACCCGCAACCCAGGCATGCACCCTTGACAGAAATCGAACCTGGGACCCTTCCATCCAAAAGCCAACTCTATCCCCTGAGCCAACCTGGCCAGGGCTCTGCTAACTCTTAATTCTAGTAAACGCATCTGTAGAAATGTTTTTATATTCCACGTACATGACCATGTAACTTACAAATGACAACAGTTTAGTCTTTCTAATCCTTATACTTTTTCTTTCGTTTTCCTACCTCACTGCATTGGCTGGGACCTCTAGTCCCAACATAAAGCTGGAAGGCAGAGTAACCTTGTCTTGCTCTCACAGGATCAACTGCCAACGTTTCACTATTAAACGGGCTGGGGGGCTCAGTTGGTTGGAGCATCGTCTGACACCAAGGGTTGCAGTTTCAATTCCTGTAAGGGCATGTTCGGGAGGCAACTGATCAATGTTTCTCTCCCACCTCCTCTCTCTCTAAAAACCAATAATAATAAAAAGAGGTACCAATTGCAATCATTTTTCTTCCTTTTAGAAGCCCTTATGCAAGTTCCCCATCATTCCAAGTTTGCTAACATTTTTGCAATGAATAACTGATGAACTAAAAAAACCGTAATTCTTATTTATTTTTAAAGTTGATTTTAGAGTGAGAGGAAGGGAGGGAGAGACAGAAACATCAATTGGTTGCCTCGCATACACCCCCGAGGAGGGACCAGGAATCGAACTAGTGAGCTTTTGGCACACAGGACACTCAATCTTCTGAGCCACAGGGCCAGAGCTAGCCTATGAATTTTGTCAACCTGTTCGTGACTCTATTAAGATGATCACATGATTTTTCTCTGTGGGTCTGTTAAAATGGTGCATATACATTAAGACATTTTCTAATGACCTGGTCCTTGAAAACCAAGTAAGTTTTCATGATGTGCTATATCATTTTTATATTTTTCTCATGTTGGTTTTGCTACTGTTTCTTTGCTTATCCTTTTTGCATCTATATTCATCACTGGGACTGGCCTGACATGTCTGTTCTCACATGTCTTTTGTCTGGTGTGGTGTTAAGGTTATGTTAGCCTCATCAAATGAGTAGGAATACTTCCTATTTTCCTGTCCTCCAAAGGACTGTGTATAAAAGTGGAATTGTTTCTTGAATGATGTTAGAACTTGCTAGTAAAGCCCTTTGGGTAGATTTGAGGGGTGAGAGGAATTTTAAAGTAACTGATTCAATTTCTTTTTTGTTAAGTCTTACCCAAAGGTATTTTTGTCATTGATTTTGAGAGAGAAACATCTATTGATTGCCTCCCACTGGTGCCTCGAGGGGGCAGGAAACGAGCCTGCTGCCCAAGTACATGCCCTTGACCAGGAATTGGACCCGTGACCGTTTGGTGTGTGGGTCAACACTCTCACCACTGAGAAACACCAGCCAGGGCACTGATTCAACTTCTTTAATGACTACAGGATTATCCCTATTTATAGGTCTTCTTTAGTCAACTGTGCTAAGTAGTCTTTTTTTTTTTTTTAATATATTTTATTGATTTTTTACAGAGTGGAAGGGAGAGGGATAGAAAGTCAGAAACATCGATGAGAGAGAAACATCGATCAGCTGCCTCTTGCACGCCCCCCACTGGGGATGTGCCCACAGCCAAGGTACATGCCCTTGCCGGAATCGAACCCGGGACCCTTCAGTCCGCAGTCCGACGCTCTATCCACTGAGCCAAACCGGTTTCGGCATGTGCTAAGTAGTCTTTAGTTAACTGCCACGTGTCCAAAACGGAAACCATCCCCATTTCTTCCAGATGTGCTAGAATGTTTATGAATTTAAGTTACCATAATTTTCTTTACAAACCCAGAGATGTCACTAACAAGTCTGATTTTAGAACTGGGTAACCGGAGCTGACATGCGAGGTTTGCAGCTCTAGATCCAGCTAGGACGATTTGGTGCTGGTGCCTAAATTCGGACACAGTTTATTAGTTTAGAGAAAAATAACTTTATCTCTCTAGCATTTTTAGTGGAGAATTCAATTTAGTGGTGTGTGTCGAAGGCCCGTCGCTTGCATCCAGACATGCTTATGGCGTACGAAGGGCTAACGCCCACCGCGTCTAGGTTTTCAGACTGAAGGCAGAGCTGACCGCACAGCCTCTGCTCTGTTCCGAATCGTGGCCGTTTCTGATGTGTCCTCCCCCATGCCGCCTGTGCTTCCCTCTGTTGTCACAGTACTCAGAGGTTTGTCCATTTGACTATGCTTTCCAATATCCAACTTCCGACTTTGTGGGTATTACTAGTCTGTGCGCTAATTCATTTCTGTACTTATCCTATTTCATTCCTCCTACTAATTTGGGTGTAATGCTATTCTACCCCTAATGTCACCTCATTAATCTTGTGCCTTTCTTCTTGATGAATGTAAACACCTTAAGCTGTAAATTTCCCTTGTACTATTGCTTCAGTTGTCCCACAAATTATGATATGAAAATATTTATATTATTTGATTCTAAATATTTCTGATTTTCATATTTTCTTCTTTGACTCAAGAATTTAGAAATGTTTTAAAATATCAAGTGTATGGAGTTTTTCCAGTTATCTCTTTGTTACTGACTTTTAACTTGAATGTATTATGGTCAGAAAATATATCCTATGTAATCCCAATTTTCTGAAATTTGTGGTAGCTAGCATCTTTGCCTAGTCCATGATCAATTTTTGTTAGGCAAAGATGTAATTGAAAATAATGTGTATTCTTCAAGTTCACAGGCTGAGGAATTATGCTGCTCATGTTTTCTTATATGCTTTAAAACTGTTCTCCCACCTCTGGCCCGTGTGACTCAGTTGGTCAGACGCCCAGTCAGGGCACATGTTTCTCTCTCTTTCTCTCTCTCCCTCAGCATGTCCTCTGGTGAGGACTGAAAAATAAGTAAGTAAAATAAAAAGGTCCTTCCACATGATTGCCAGTTCTGAGGGTCCCATGTCCTCCTTGAGGCCTGTTCCCACTGCGTTCCGTCTGCACCTGACAAGCAGCCCGTCCCACGGCCCTGGCAGAGTGCTGGCTGCAGGCTCTCTTCGCTCTGTGACTCGGAAGGTTACTATCGCCATCACTGTGGAAGGAAACCTTCACAGAACGTAGACTTCTTGGAGGAAAGAAGACGTTGCTGGAGCCCTAGCTGGTTTGGCTCAATGGACAGAGTGTCAGCCTGAGGACTGAAAGGTCCCAGGTTCGATTCCGGCCAGAGGCACGTGCCCGGGTTGCGAGCTCGATCCCCAAGTAGAGGGCGTGCAGGAGGCAGCCGGTCAGTGATTCTCTCATCAGATGTTTCTCTCTCCCCCCCTCTCCCTTCCTCTCTGAAGTCAATAAAGAAATGTATTTTAAAAAATAAGATGTTGCTGAAATGGAATTCCAGGGGACAGAGCGTTCCTCGGGCCCTGTTGTCGCTGGGAGGTCAGCAGTCATCTGGCTGCCATTCCTTTGCGTCCATTTAAGATGTCCTCTTTCTCTGGCTTTCTGGGGATTTCTCTTATCCTGCTTATGATTCACTAGGCTTCCTGGATCCGAGAAGAAGCACCTTAAAAAGCCTTTGTCATAATCTTTTCAAATATTGCTTTTCTGGAACTCACCCAGATGTGTTAGATATCTTCATTCTGCCTCCACGCTTCCCGCCACACTGACCTCTCTATGGTCCCAAACACACCGGAGGGCACACTCACCAGCTGCCGCCTCTGGCCCGAGTCCCTCCACCCTTCCCTTCTCCCTGGTTCTCCACTCGCTTCCTTCAGAGCACTTACCACGCAGCCCCATCACCACGTTTGCCCCAGAGCAGCTGAGGGAGGGCAGGAGGCCGCTACTTCCCAGCTTGCGAGCTGGAAATACACCTGCAAGCTTCATTGCCACCACCCCTTGGGCACACGTGCCTGTCCTTTAACTCCGGGCCTGTCAACTCCTGTGTGAACTTAGGGCTTCTCCCACCGCTGCCCCAAACCCACAGCCTCCAGAAGCCCCTCCTTGTCTCCCAGCCCCTCTGCAGAACAAGCTCTGTGACTGAGCCCGCTCTCCCCGGCCACTCCGCTGGGTGCACCAAGGGCCTATCAGGACACGGGACCTGGTCCCAGCTGGAATCACAGCCTCACAGGCCTTGGTCTCCATCTCGACTGGGGGAAGTGACGTGGTGCCAGCTGCATCAGGAACAGAGCTGGGGAGTATCTTCAGGGACCCTGTGTTGACATGGGGAGGACCCAGCACGTAGACCACGGGAAGACCCGGCCTGGAGGCAGCCAGAGGAATAGACACAGCCTCCTCCTCCACCTCCCCTCGCTCCCCCACGGCAGCAAAAACTGAACAAGCTCGGTCAGAGGGACCCCGCTGCGTGGCCCGCACCCTCTTGCAGACAGAGCTGCCGTCCATCCTACCTCCTTCCCCTCTAACAGAAGGCGCTCTCCAGTCCTCTCCAGCACCACCCCTCCTGAGGGGCTCGCCCGTCTCTCCGAGTGCCTAACCCTGCCCTGGCAGCCGGGGAGGCTTTTCAACAACTACAGTCCATCTGCAAAGTCCCCCAACCCCACCCTCACCGCAAACCCTAGAAAGAGTACGGGAGCCACAGAGACACCCTCTCCATCCCTGGGCTATGACCTGGGGACAGGAGGCGGGCACCTACGACAGCAGGACCTCAAGCTCTGAGGCTGGAGGGAGAGGGGACCAGCGTCCTGGTGATCATCTGAGCACTGAATCCTGATGAACTGCTTACAGCACAGCATCCAGACCAGACTGCATCCCAGCTCACTCCACGTACGTGTCTGTGTGTACGTGTCTGTGTGTACGTGTCTGTGTGTACATGCGTGTGAGGATGTGTGTGTGTGTGTGCATGTAGGAGTGCACATATGTGTGCACAAATGGGACTGCTGGGAAAGCAGTTTCCACCCTACAGCCTCATGTCATTCTGTCTGTCACAGGGTATGCTTACTTTCCTGTCTAAACCCAGACCAGAGGCCCTCACAGGACTATGCATCCCCTGCCCTGGCTCCTGTGAGAATCTGCCTGTCTCCCTAGCTACAGCGTGAGTCCCCAGGAGCAGGGCTGGTCTGCTCTGCCCATCTGCTGCCCTGAGCCTGACACACAGAAGGAGCTCAGTAACTCCTGGGGACTGATGGGAACCAATGAAGGTAACCACAGACCCTCATGGCTGCAGTCTATCTACCCCCTCCAGAGAGGCAGCTTTGAACACTGAGGTCAGTGGCACCTCTAGAGCTCCGGTAAGTGTCTGGTTCAGGCGCTGGGAACACACACAGGTAAGGCCTGCTCCTGAGCTCTGACAGCCCACACAGGAAGCGCCCCAATGCCGTAGATTTAGCGGGGCTTCTCTCACCGTGCGACTGGGGCACCGGCCCGAGCTTTTCATCTGGGGCTGTCCGGGGCTCTCCTGCGGGACTTGAGTAACATACCAGTGCTGCCCCTCCCCTTCCCAATCCACCCCACCTCACTGCCCCCAGATTCTGGGGCGGCCCCAGGCACTTGGGTTTTTGAAGTTGCCCAGGTGACTGGAATGGGAACCTGGATGTGGGAGAATCACTGAGCCCCTGGAGCACTCGTGTTTTGGGTCACGCCCTCCTCAGACATGAGGCCCACTGTCGGATGCCCAGCTTGGACATACAGGCCGAAATGGAGGGACATCTATGGGGTCCAGCCTTGCCTCCCACAGACAGGTGACCCATGGAGTCTCCTCACGCTTTCTGAGCAACCCCTGGAGAGCATTCCCTAGGCCCAGGCCAGGCATTCCCCCAAGAGAGAAGACACAGGTGAGCCACAGCAGCCGGTGGCCACGGGATGGGGTACAGTAGGGCTGGCCGCGGCTGCCCAAGCTGGAACATCTGAGCATGTTTTCAAGAATAAACTAGAGTTTGCTAGGCAGACAGCAAGATACAAAACAAAGTAAGGACCAGGCCTTTAGGGAATCCAAGCTGCCCCCAAGCAGGCAAACCTGGGAGCTCTCCTTCCCCACCCACTAGCCGGGGGCCGGGCGAGCCCTCCTGACCTAAGACAGGCAGGTCCGCAGTGACTCACACAGCTGCACGTGCAAGACACCAGAAGCAAAGGCCTGCTTCACTCCCGGGCCTACTCTTGGGCCACAAGAATCTGAAAACACTATTTTCCTTTCCCCCCCCAACTGCTAAATTCCTGTCACTCTGGGTTACTATGAAGTATCGCAACTTTTCTGGAAGGACTCTCTCTGTACCAACGCTCTGACCTGTGATGCTGGGTAAACGCTCTCCAGACAGGCTTCTGCTGAGAGCCATCATCCTGGCTCTCAGGCAAGGCCCCCCCCCCCAGGTGCCCCGCCCTGGAATCAAGAGCCTTTTCTGACACCTCCAGTTAGTTCCCATGGGCTCTGCTCCCCTTTAGAAACTGCTGAAACAACAGCATGGACAAGAACTTGAAAAACCAGCATTTTACATGCTGCCCCGTGCTGCAGCCCACACGCTGGGCCTGAGGGGAAGCCAGCACAGGACAGACCTGGTCACAGCGCGGAGCTTTGGATGGGAAATGCCAGACAAGTTCAGTCCAAACCCTGCTGACCCCGCATCAGCCAGAGGACCGAGGATAAGCTGCTTAGCTTTCGAGAGGCCAGGACCCGACGCCGACTCTCTGCGCCACCAGGCGCCTGAGGAGGCACACACATTCCTCAGCTAACCGGGCTCAGACCCTGTTTCCGCCACCCTCCGAAACCCCAGGCTGAGAAAGCGGGCAGCAGGGCACAGTCCCCGTGAGGGCTTGCTGACAGCACTGCCTTCCCCGTGGAGGCACAGGGATTCGCGGCGAGGCCGCTGTGTGCTCTGCTCCCATGTCCTCGGGAGGCCCCGGTCTCCATACACCGATAAAGAAATGTTGGGGAAAGTTCATGAATGCAGGGAAAGGGGGATGAACCAAGGATAGAAAGATCAAGCAGCGTCCGGCCGACTTCTCTGAGAGCCCTTTCATGGTTTGCACATTAATATTCATGTGTACCAGGAGGAAGTCACAGCAAGAGCCAAGCCCCCTCGGAGGGCATCACCAAGAAGCCAGCAGCACCACCTGCCACTGGCAGGAGCCAGCAGGGCCTGAGTCACAGGTGTGCGCCCACCTCATGCCAGGCAGGCTGCTTTGTGTCGGACGGTGGGGGAAGTGCCCGCTGACCTGGCAGGCTGTTTCCTCCTCTCAGTCCTTACAATTTCCTCCCAAGGCCGCGCTGCCCCATGCTACTTGGGAAGAAACGGGAATGGCAGGGCTCGCTACAAACAGAGGCTTTCAAAACTGCGTTTCTTTCATGCAGAGGGTGCAGCTAACAATGTCTGAAAAAGACCCTCTGATCTTTCCAATTTGTGAGGGTATTCAGGACAGCGGGCAGCCCCGAAAGCACGTACCAATGTGTGAGGGTATTCAGGACAGCGGGCAGCCCCGAAAACACGTACCAATGTGTGAGGGTATTCAGGACAGCGGGCAGCCCCGAAAACACGTACCAATGTGTGAGGGTATTCAGGACAGCGGGCAGCCCTGAAAACACATACCAGTTTGTGAGGGTATTCAGGACAGCGGGCAGCCCTGAAAACACGTACCAGTTTGTGAGGGTATTCAGGACAGCGGGCAGCCCTGAAAACACGTACCAGTTTGTGAGGGTATTCAGGACAGCGGGCAGCCCTGAAAACACGTACCAGCGGACTTTACTAGAGACTAATCCGTGAGCCTGATGCCACAGGTGCTCGGGGCTGTCTTGGGAGATGAAGGTCAGGGGCTGCTCCCATGCTCGGGGGAGCTCGGTAGCTGGCATCACACTCTCTCCTGCAGAGCCATGGGAGCGGAATACCGAGAGGGCAAAGCCACCCCGTCCAACGGGGTCTAGCCCAGCATGGTCCCCTGGAGCCACGCTGTGTAGGGTGTTCACATGTCTGGCAATGCTCATCATGTGGTACAAATGGAAATCAATCTCTCTCTCTCCTCCCTCCCCTTACACGTAACACATACACACAATTGTATATACACTGCGACCCAACCGCATCACAAGCTAAGTGCCCAGAGAAAAGAGGAAACAGACCAGCGAGCATTTTCACCCAGTCACTGCCAGGGCTGGCTGCTGAGATGGCTCTCCCCGACCTGCTCCCGCAGAAGGCCTCGCAGCAGTCCAGGACCGTGTGACGACTCGCGCACCGAGGACAGAGCATGGGCCTGCCTCTAACCAGCCGTGGGGCCCACAGCACAAAGAGCCTCTCTACCTGTAGGGGCCTGTTTTCTCCCAAGTCGCTGGGGAATGCCAAAGTATCAGAACCAAAGAGAGGGCCCTGGGTCAGGAAGCAGAAGACAGATAGTAGTCCATGAACCTCCTGTGGGCACCTGCGGATATATTTTGATTAGCCCCAAACATTGTCAACATTTAAATATTAATTATTTCAAAAATGCAGGTTTCAATTATTTCTTTTGAAAATTAGATTCATAACAGCCCCAAAGTGGAAGTGACCCAAATTTCCATCTACTGCTAAGTGGCTAAACAAAATGTGGCATTATCTATAAAATGGGGTATTATTCAGCCATAAAAAGGAATGCAATAGGGATACATGCTAGTATGTGGGTGAACTTTGAAAACACTTGAAGTGAAAGAAACCAGTCACAAGGGCCACATGTGTGATTCCATTACACACATGAAATGTCCAGAACGGACAATCCCAGAGCCGGCTGGGGAGGGGTATCAGGGAGGGACTGCTGAAGGGGACGGCTGACAGCACACCCTGGAATCGGTGCTGATGAGGGGCTAAGAACCAGGAACTGCCCACTTTCAATAGTTAAAATCTTATGCTATGTGAGTTCTATCTTGACTAAAGGTGAATTAGAAGAGCAAACATCTGCCTCTGGGCACTAGTTGCCTTTCCCCAACTGCACCCACCTCTGGTCAGCCAGGCTGTGAGAACTAGTGAGAACCCCAACTGCCCCACAACAGGAGACTCCCCAGTTCTCCGTGAGGGTCACATCCCCGGCTCAACCATTTATTCCAGGACAGCCCTGTCCACCAGCCAAAGGAAGGGCTGGGCAGCCTTGTTCATTTACAGAATATTTATTCTACCGCTTCCAAACATGTTCAACATTTAAATATTAATATATTTCAAAAACATATTAACAGGGTAGAAGGGAAAGCTGTCTCCGTCCCACCACAGGGCCCCCAAGCCCCGCCCCAGAATCAGCCGCTGACTCAGCATAATTCAGTTGCCTTCCTCTCCCAGGCCCCTTCGGAAAAGATCGCCCATCTGTACAGTGATCAGTTACCGTTCTGAAAGGGACTGATAGTCTTTCCTGAAGAATGTTCTTATCCATAACTTAGGGTGGCCAATACCACTGCTGTCCCCACAGGCAGTGCCAAGTGGGCACCTCCAGCAGACCCGCCTTCGCTGCCCACGTGCACTCAGGAAGACAGTCCACTACAGGCTGGGCACCACACACAACCACGGACCACACAAACCAAGCTCCTGGCAGCCTGGTGCTGGCCAAGGTGAACAGGAACTGTGGGCCATTTGGCCTAGGGTTTGTCCCAAGGCCCAGAGGGCTCCTGCCAGGGAGGGTGGGGCTCTGCCTGTCTAAGTCTCTGAAGCCAACAACATCACCCAAGGACACCTGGTGCCAACACTGACTTCTGGACATGTCCAAGCACTTGGCAAAGCTGCCAGGTCCTGAGTAAGCAGGAAGCCACCATCCCGCTTTCCAGTCCTCATTCTGCCCACCCCCACCTCAAGCCCTGGCTGCCCAATGTACACCAGGAAGGCGCCAGGCCTGTACCAGCTCCACCACTGCATGCCCTCCTGCGCCTCACAGCGAGCCTTCTGCTGGGAACACTCGTGCCTCTTCCCAGCCTGGCCGCTCCTCCTCTCCCTTGAAAATTTTTCCAACAGGCCTTTCCTCATCCCCCACCCCAACTCCTGATAAGCCCCATCTCCTGAGCCCAGCTCTGCCCTCCGCTGCCTGAGCTCTGCACTGCCACCACGGCCCAGCCCACACCTGACCGGAACCTTGGTTGTGTCTGGGTCCCTGCATGACAGGATGGAGCCTGGCATTTGATACACTTCAGCAAGCATCCAGGGAACCCAGCTGAATACAAAAGATGGTTCTAGTTGGGAAAATGGAGATCCCAGCAGATACAGGCAAATTGCTACAAAATACACAACTCAAAGTTAATAAGCAGAAAACCAGAGACCACCATGGCCCGCGGGGCCCACAGCACCCAGAGTGAGGCTGCTGCCCGTCCCAGAGTGCAGGCGGGTGGGAAGCCACTGCCTGCCGGTTAAGCCGAGTGCCAAGCGATCCGGAAACCCATGTGCCCAAGATCTCCACCACATTAAACCAATCATGCTACACTCAGCATCCCCCAGGGCTCTCTTCTTACAAGTTCTCTTACATTTGGCATTAAACAGAACTTCAAAATGATCGTGTAAACTGACTTACTATTGTATTAACTAGTAAGAACAATTACAGCAAATGTATCCCCTTTCATTAACGGTCATGTAAGTACATCATAGCAACTTGATCTCCACATTTCATGTTGTACATTACAGTTTGTTAACCTGGGTGCTGGGTGCAATTCTGAGGCTGAGAGGGCTGACGTGTCCCGGTGGGGGGACAAGCCATTTCTGACGCACGTGGGAAGCAGAGAGGAAGGCTGCTTTCCCTCCACCAAAGCAGAAACCATTCAAAGCAGAATGAAAGAGCGTGCGGCACTAACGTCCTCAGGAGGAGAGCAGCATCCTGAGCCCCCACCAGGGGCCAGACTCACCCCACCTCGGCCAGATGAGAAAGGGCAAGCAGCTCTGCCCTGCTACCCTCACCCATTCAACAAGCATGCAGGAGACAGACGAGGGGATCTTTACCGCATGGCCAGGGATTCGAAGTGCTGGCTGGGGCTGTGGGCCCGCCCCAGGGGTTGGTCTGGTTAGCTGAGGCTGATGGGCCCCAGGGCTCAGCTTGCTGGGCAGCAGGGCCTGAGCTGGGGAGGGCATCCATTAAATCCAACAGAGTGGTCTGCTGTGGGTAGGAGCTGGGCTTTTGAGAAAAAGAGAAGGGGACAAGTTTTACTTTGCAACAGTCCAGCAAACATCCACCTGTCAGCCATAAATATTGCCCGTGCTTCTTACTAGAGTAGAGTCCCTCTTGAGGGGCGAGAAGCCTTGGTATTGAGCATCCCCAAATCCTGCCCTGCCCACGTCCCTCTGCCTCGGCATTACCATAGCCACACTGAGCTACTTACTATGTGCCTAATGACCCTCCCTAGGGCTTTCCTGCATGACCCCAGGCTTCCTCCTCCTTCCAGAACACATACCACATCGCCTTGTTCCCTAGCTGCCAGGGATGCTTTTAGGACTGTGATACAGGTGGCCAGCGGAGCCCCTGGCCCTGTGGTTGGAGGGGCTGAATCCTGGTTGGATGATGAGTTTGTTGGGAACAGAGCCATGTCCTGGTCACCTTGAGGTACGAAGCAGGAAGCCTGGCATAGAAATGATGACAGCAAGGAAGACCAGCACTACGAGGGCTGATCCTGTGCCAGGAAATGGTTCCGAAGCCCCTGACATTTAGCTTACGTAACCAACGGCCACCATCACTGCATGAGGCGGGCTGTGCTACCTGCTGTTTCACAGGGTGGGCTGAGGTCCATACCAACTAGCATGGGGAATGGGAACCTAGGCAACTAGTCCCCTTCTCCATGCCCATTTCACTCGGGTGGTCTCAAGAGGCCAAAACATACTGTCAATTCCATCCCCACCTCCTTCCTGCTCATTCCAGGCTCAGGACTCCACAGGGCACTCACCTCCAGCTTTTGTGGAACTTGAGAGGTGTCTCTCCGGCTTTCTTCCAGGGCCATCTGCAGTCTGAGGTCGTCACCCCGCCGGAGGCGCTCTTCCTGGAGAGGACAATGAACTTGAAGCTGGGGCAACTGCAATGACATCACTCTACAGAACAAAGCAACCGGGCCAGAACCAGGAAACGCAAGATTGTATCATGTGCTATTTCAAAAGAGGACTCGGGAAATACTTGGACACAGTAACTCTTCTGTGACTCCCTGCTCACTCCCAACCCGCCTTGGGGACCCAGGGAGACTGGGGCACAGGCACCACAAATTGGGAAAGGGAATACTTATTCTCAAATGTTGTTGTTTTTTTATCAAAATGAAAATGGCTTTATAATTCCATAGTAGCAATAGGTCAGCTTATAAAAGTAGAAAATCCCAACAACCCAGAAAGGAATTCAAGAGGAAAATCACACATTATCCCCCTCTCTGCTGTGCATTTCTCCAGAAATGACTGTTTATTTTCTATGCTTTTTAACAAAATGATTCCTTATAGCCACCATATGCAAAAGACTGGGTCATCCTAGCTTTTACATAATGATTAAATATTAGTAAATAAATCCGTTATATTTTATTACAAATATAACAAATCATAGACATGCTATGAACTAAAATGGGCCCAGAAGATGCACTGTAATTTCAGATGTCTCACTGTAGTCTTTTTCTTGTGTTTAGGTGCGGCTGGCTCATCTCACCAGACGGCCCAGGGCTAAGCAGGTGGGGAGCCACACACCAGCATCAAGGAAGCCGCGGACACCAGCTTGTGCAGAGCCAGCCCGTGAGGCTTGGCCATGTCGGCAAAAGGGTTTCTGGGAAGCACTTTTGACTGGTTTGTCCCTTGGCACAGCCTTCCTTCCCTGAAAACCTTTCCTAAATGTAACTTTTCGTAGAACCCCGCCCTAACTGGGGACAGGAGGTGACAGAACACACAGGTGGCAACACAAGTCATTTGCAGAGCGTGGGGACAGGGCAGGTGTTTGTCCTCCCTGGGGTCCCTGCCCCCCAGCACAGGGCAGCACACAGTGGGCCTGGGCACAACCTGCTCAGCTACTTCTCTGCTCATGGCAAGCGCCAGCTGCAGCTGCAGTTCCTCTTCTCCGCTAGTCTGGGGCCGGGCCTGCTCCAGCTCGGAGGACACCCGAGGGGAAGTGGCTGTGGGAAAGGCAAAGCACAGGTTCATGCTCAGTAGGTACCCAGGCAAATCACAGCCCATTCCCACCTCACACCCACAGGTCTGGCAATACCCCAGCAATATGGGAACTGAAAGGTTTGTGAACATTTCAAGGTTTCAATCAAGCAGTGTCAAATGTGGTTTCACAACTGCCACAGGGCGGAGTCCACGGGAGAAGATGCCTCAGGCACACGCCCAGGCCCAGCCCTCGGGCCCCAAGGATCTGCCCCTCAGCCTGCAGTGCAGAGCTGCCCTGCTTCGGAGCAGAACTCGCTTTGTAAAAGATGGCGAGTACAGCTCCTGAAAAGCTGGATCGAAAAGCATCAAACAGTGCAGGGCACCTATGGACAAGCGCCACTGAGACACCCGGCACGAGCGCTCCCTTTGCAGCTACGGCTCTAAGGGTCATGGACAATGACAGCTAGACATGTCTGCAGTAACCCTGAAAACTTTTGTTTTTTTAAGTGAAACTGTACACGGACTTGAAAAAAACACACAACACCAAGCATATGCTTCTTTAAACTCCTGTAAGCAGCTCCTAGAAAGACAGCTTTCACTGAAGGGCTGAGACAGCTCCTAGCTGGTGTGACAAAGCCCAGGGAAAGAAGGATAAGGGAGGCTAGCCCCCCTGTGAACAAACCGTGCTGCTCTCAGGCTCTCCCGGTGTCTGTGTGTCCGGGAGGCTCAGCGCCTCTAGAAATTAGTTATAAAGCTCTGGGAGCATGTGCCTAAGTGTGCGGCCATCTCTGCACTCCCCCGAGGACGGGATCCACACTTCTCTGAAATTCTCCAAGGGAGTTCTGCCATCTGAGAGGATTGGAACCCCTGTCAAAGACTGCTCTGGGTCTCCATACATGCGGTTCCTCAGCCCACCCACTCCCCTTCAGGTCTCAGAGCTCAGCTTCCCGGTGCCAGGGCTTCCAGGGCAGCCCTCCCGCTGGGGTTGGGTCAGCGTCTCCTCTCTCACTGCCCCCCCCCCCCCCTCCCATTCTGCACTTTGGTAGGTGAAAGCCAGAAGACATACTATTTGGGGAAGACCCAGGCCAGCCTTCTCACTTACAACTACTAACAAGATTGACAGAGCAGCTGGCAAATCAACAGCCACTGAGTGGATGGATGTTGCGGGCACATGGATGGACAGAGGTAGAGAACTCAACTTCATGGCGGATGGTAACTGTCTGAAAAGGCTTTAACTGTGTATTAGCTTGCTCCTTCTTTCCTTGCGTCCACTCTAACAAACCCAATCATCAGGACTCACCAAAATCCTGGTTTTGCCTAAATCTTCAATCTTAACTTAGCACTTAGGACCTGCTGCTGGGAGAAAGTAAGGGGTGAGGAATGATTTCTGACAGATGAGGTTTCTAAATGGCTGGGTTCTTGGCTGCAATGTATTAAACAGGAGAAGACGGCTGGGTACAGCTGGGGTCATGAAGGAATCCACAGAAGAACCAGGTGAGGCTGGGGCTGCTTCGGGCACAGGCTGGCATAGTGCAGGGTAGAAGACTCTAAGTGGCATTGCTTTGTCACACAATTAAGAAAAAAACACAGCCGAAACCGGTTTGGCTCAGTGGATAGAGCGTCGGCCTGCGGACTGAAGGGTCCCAGTTTCGATTCCGGTCAAGGGCATGTACCTTGGTTGCAGGCAAATCCCCAGTAGGGGGTGGGCAAGAGGCAGCTGACTGATGTTTCTCTCACATCGATGTTTCTGACTTTCTATCCCTCTCCCTTCCTCTCTGTAAAAAATCAATAAAATATATTAAAAAAAAGAAAAAGAAAAAACACATAAAATATACCTCGGCAAGATTTCATTCAGAACAATTCAGTGGTGTTTGCTATGATTTATTATCAGCCAAAGAACCATCCAAAAAATGCTGCCATTATTAAAAAAAAAAAAAAAAGATATTCTTCTAGATAAAATCAAGTCAAATCCACACCTAGTGCATCACCACAATATTTTACAAAGCATTTATTTAGAAATAAAGCTAGATGGCATCCAAATGTCCTCAAGTCCATCTTAATAATTTGATTTCTTAATAACATACCAAAACAAAAAGTACCTATTTTGTTCTCAAATATCACTTAGCCCGTCCTAGTACTTGAGTCAGGGCTTTATTGTGCTCTGGAAGCAGAGCTGTTTTCATCCAAATGGTGGAAACAGAGCCAGATGCTTCAGGGGGCTCTCGTGGGGGACAGTTCCGGAGACGTCTGAGAGACAGTTCTTGGGGGGCTCTACTGGACTGAATGCAGCTCTTCTGTCCAGGCCACCAACCATTCAGCCTCTTTCCTGATAAAGAATCTCTCAAGCCTGCTTCACAAAACATTCCATTTGAAACCAACACAGTGCATCTGACACCCTTCATTTACTACCAAATGGAAATGAAAAGTGAAAAAAGACGACTTCATATCCTACCTCACATCCCAAAAAGTGCTCAGAGCACAGCCCCATCTTGGCAGGGAAAGCGGCCTTGGCAGCAGCGCCACAGGCCCGATTCAGCCCGGGATGAATGGCCAGGGCTCCGAACAGTGACCTCCCAGAGCAATGAGCCTCCCTGTGCTCTGCGCCTTTCAGCACATCCGCACATCTGCGAGGCCAGACTGGCTTCAAATGCAAATGCACCTGCTTTATCTACCAGTGACACCCGTTAGAATGATGCACAGCTGCCACCACGGAAATAGCTTCCCACATCAATGTGGGACTTAAAGACAAAGGGTGTTCCCCTAAAAGCTGTGGCTTTTATGAATGGAGGCACAACTCTCAGTTCCGCAGGTGGCGGAATTCACAGCCACTAGCCCTGAGCATCAGCTGAGCTCACACAGATGTCTCAGCTGTGAGGAGGAGTCCAACAGAGATGTTTCTGCATTAGTGACAGCATCTCGGCCCCACAAAAGGCCTCTGTGTCATGCACTTGACAGTGAACACAGACATGGTTGTGAGATGGGCCTGAATGGATCCTTCTGACTACCTGAGCATGGCCCTGGGCCTACTCTGAGGACCTGAAGGCCCACAGCTCAGAGGGACCAGTGGGAAAAACAAGTGTCCAAGAACTGCCCATTCTTGGGTGAGTCAAGTGCCTGCTCAGCCAGCGCCTACGGAAGGAGACGAGCACTTGCCATTAGTTAGTGGATCACAGGAGGACACCATCGCCCTTGTCCTGCCACTAAGATCCCACTGGAAGAGCTCAAAGCCAGAGGGTATCAACACAGGCCTCACTTTGTCCTTCCCAGTCTGGTGCCTTGCCTAGGAAAGCCTGAGGGGAGAGGTGGGCTTGAGAGTTGGAAAAGCCCAACTTTCCCCTGAAAGCACAGGCGCAGAGGCCCCGGTGCAGGAGACAAGGACCCCCGGCCCTCACGCCTCTGCTCCCAGGGCCTGCAGACCCTGTGCTGCGGGAAGGCCCTCGTGCCCAAACATGCTCCCCAAACAGAGACCGGAAGATGTCATGGTGGGGTCATTTTTAAGGAAGCAGGCAAAGCAGTCAAGGTAAGAGAAAAGCAGAAAGCTGCTTCTTCTCATCGTTAGGTTTTGCGATTTTCCTAGAGAGATTGCAGCTTCTACAATCACACATGCTGATGGATGGGGACACACACAGTGGGACATGACTTGCCTTTCAAGTGGCTCTCTGAGGTGACAGCATGACTCGGGTGAAGTTCTCAGGCACGTGGGCCTCCTGCAGGCCAAGGGGCTCAAGTCTGTGTCCCCAGTGGAAGCTGGACACACAGGCATAGGAGACATTTCGCCAGGCCTCAGGGGGCCAAGAAGACCTCACTGGGCTCAAGCACTGCTGCCACCATTCATGGCCCTGTGCCCCTCACTGACCAGGGTTCGAATCCTGTCACCACCATTCACTAGCAGTGAGACCGCCTCCACATGGCCTGACTCCACTGGGCTCCTTCCCTCTTTATGAAATGGAGACCAGTGGGGCTTGTGCCTCTGACACAGCGGCTCTCCCCGGAGGATGTACCTGGCCCGGGACTGCTCTCTGTCCCACCCCATAACCGCCAGACCCTGGGGACCAAAACTCTTTTGGGCACTCCTATCTCACACAGTGGAACCATAAATGGGTAGCTGTGGTGGCCCAGGCCTTCATGGGAACATAGGCTGTGGTCTCCACCTCCTCTTTCTGCTGCTGAGGTCCTGAGGGAGGGGGAGCCCACACTGAGTCCAGGGCATCTGCCTCTAGAGACCATTCCCAGTCCAGCCAAATTCCTTCCTCACGACTAAATGACAGCGAAGTGCCCACAGTCTTTTCCCACAGGCAGCACCTTCCTGCAGATGCACAGGCCATTTCCGGTGCCAGTCCCCTCGATGTGAGGACACCCCACACTCGACTGGGCCTGAGCAGAGGCTTCTAATGCGCTCCCCCTGGGAGAAGCTCCAGGCCCGAACTACCACTTCACAGGGAGGAGCAGGAAAGGCTACCTTTAGTTTAATGAGGCAAATTACGAGAAAGTAAGTTCAGATTGCCTCAGGTAGAATGAAAAGAGGAAAAAAGATATAAATCCACGGGGGAAGGCCCAAGAGGCATAAAATGAGAAGTATAGCAAAGCACCATCACCCAGTTCACTCTCAGGCTGCCAGGGAAGTCTGCACAGCAGAGGGACAAACCGAAGACACCTGACGCTATGGCAATCCTTGCCTATCAGATGACATCACCTACCAGCCATGATGCTCCTGCAACACCTCTAACTTGACTCCAATCCAGACCCCGGATCTGTTTTCCACTTCACAGACCGAGTAGAATGAGAACTGAGCCAAGCACTGCACAAGGCAGGGCATGAACCAACCCGGACCCAGGGACGCTGCAGCTGCGGGCCCTATAGAGTAGGGTCAAGAGAAAAAGGGAATTCACTGCAACGCGACTACAGGGACAGCACAGGCAGATGCGACACGTAGTCCTGGGTGGTCTAGGGTTCGACAGAAGAGCTGGAAGACACTTTCAGGACAGCTGGCAACGGCTCACCTTCAGGAGGCATGCTGAGTGTGCTGGGAGAACCTCTTAAAACACTCAGCACCAAAGGAAGTGAGAACCGCTCCTCTCCCAGAGGAAACAAGTGTTGGCATTTTCTTATGATTCCACCCAGAAAAACTTTCTAATGCATGCTCTGTGTGGACGTGTGGGTGCGCCTTTCTGGCATGTACCCTCAGGGAACCTCGTCCATTCCTTGTGTGTGTGATGCCTTATGTGTATGTGTGTCTCACCTCGGGCAGACCTATGCAGAGTGTTTTCAACCTGAGAGGCAGCCCAATGTGGAGGGCAACCCCAAACACCTGGGCTCAGATCGGGGCTCTGCCACCTCTCAATATGTGACCTTGGTCTAGGCAGGTAATTGTCTGCGCCTCAGCTTTCTCATCTGCAGAAGAGAGACAGAGTACCTGCCTCCTAGGATGGCAGTGAGGATTGAATGAGTTAATATGTGACAAGCAAGCACTTAGTCCAACGCCTCTCCCATACAATACTTACTAGCATCTCAAAGAACCCTCAGTCTAGGAGGAAATATTGCTCCCAAACCCCCTAACTTATAGACCATGGCTGCTGGGTCTCGCGCTTGCTCCTAGCAACCTTCAGGGCTTGGAGACCACAGCCCTTTCCATGGAAGCTCAGCCTGGGCAAAGGCCCCACTCTCCTGAGCTAGTGTGCATTCCACCTAAGTGACAAGGGGGAGGAGAGGGCCAGGACAAAGGAGGCTTCTGTGTTCAGAGGTCAGGGAGTAGATATGACATGAGATATTGGAGCAGAGGTGCGGGGAACAGAGGCCAGACACAGAGCAGGTGGGAGTTTCGCTCAGGGGCTGTAGGACTGAGGCTGGTATGGGCAGAAGATGACCCAGGGGTCAGATGGAAGAGCCTTGGTCATTCCAGAGGCCCCTGGAGGCTTTGGGAAGGTCCACACAGAGAAGTGATGCAATAGGACCAGTCCAGGAGCAATGGACTGCAGCTTTGCAGGGGCTGAAAAGGGGCCAGGTTCTGATACCTGGAGACATTGCTGACCATCCAGCCAGAGGCCTGGCTCATGATGACCTTCAGCAGCAAGGCTCCCCGCCAACAGGGGCAGCTGTGACCTCAGCTGTGCGAGTGGACTCAGCACTCTGCAGTGCTTTCTTCTGACCAGGGCCATCAGCACTGGCCCTCTGGATGACATGCTGAAGACCTCACCTCAGCACCTCAGCACCTCAGCACCTCAGCACCTCAGCATGGGGCCGTATGTGAAAATGCCGTTGCAGATGTAATCCGGTAAAATGAGGCCACACTGAAGCAGGGTGGGCCCTGATCCAGAGATAAAGTTGCATCTACACCAAGCATGTCAAACTTGCAGCCTGCATGTGGCTCACAATGAGGATTTTTGTGACCCAGTCAATATAACGGTACATAAGAAACATTTTAATAAAAATTTGTAACTTAATTTTTACAATATCCTGTTATACATAATTTTTAAAAACGAACTACCACATTCGCTAATTACTATAATCATGTTGCATTCATTTCCCTTATGTACCTTATGCACAGGCGTACCATTTCTCTCCACTAATACCAGCAGCGAATATTTTAGCAGCCGATGGCCACGTCATTAGTCTTGGACTGACTTGTTTGGTGTGTACAACAGGAAATATTTCACTTTCGGAGAACAAGAAAAATAGGTTTATTTGCATTACACTTACTAATTTGTGCAGTTATTCAATGTCTGATAAGTTAAGGTTCAAGAAAAATATGTTAATTTTTATTAAAATGTTCTATTATTTTATGTTGACATTTATTTCAGCCCTTTGTAGTCAGAATGTCTCTACTGAAATAAACCCATGTCTCTATGAAAAGTGAAGCTTTTGTTTTTTTGTGGCCCACATAAACTTAAATTTTGCTTATTTGGCCTATGTTAGCCTTTTGAGTTTAATGTGCTTGATCTATACTGTAACTGCAACCCTGAAAAAGAAAATGCTTAAAAAAAAAAGAAGAAGAAGAAGAAGAAAAAGTCCAGCTCTGGACAGTGTTTTCAGTGGTTAGACCATCAGGCTGAACACCAAAGAGTCTTGGGTGGACTCCCAGGCAAAGGCACGGACCGCAGTTGCAGCTCCAGTCAGGGTGCGTGCGGAGCAACCCAATGGACGTGCCTCTCACACTGATGACTCTCTCCCCCGCCTTCCACTCTAAAATCAACGGGAAAACATCCTGGGGTGAGGGTTAACAACAACATAAAAAGTCCAGAAGGAAATACATTAACACGTGAACAACAGTTGTCTTTGTGTAATAAGATTATGGGATACTTCTTGCATTTTCTACACTATCATAAGTGAACATGTATCCCTTTAGATAATGGAAAAACTGGCAGAGTTATTTCAACAGAACAAAGCCGCACACTGCATCGGCCACTGGCGCTCAGGGGAGCGCACTGTACTCGCCAGAGCCTTTACTCCCCAGTGACAGCTTTACTCTTCTTGGGCCTAACCCAGAGGCTCCCACAATTTGTCAGGCCTGTGGCCCAGGCTGCGGGGCAGGCGGGACATTAAACAGCTCCTGGGCAGACAACCTGAGAGCCAGCCAGTGGCTTAGGAAAAAAAGGAAGCTGGCAAATGAGGAACAGCATTTATTACTAAGCAATAACTACAACTATGAATCATACCACTGCTAAACTCAACTTTAAAGCATCCAGAAACTACACAGATATGTATAATGTTTCTATATTTATATTGCAGGGGCAGGGGGAACCTACAAAGTAAATTTTCAAAAGATGAATGCTCATGCCAGAGGTGAACACATCACATAAAAATACTCCTCCCCCCCAAATTAGGTTTGTTTAGCAACTGCTCATGCAGTAAGTGCGTGACGAACACCTCTCCAGGGTCAGACTGCACACAGCACAGACAGGCTCCCACTCCTACAGTGTATTTCAGCATAGCGAGCCTGAAAATACAGGAACTACTAACTTCAGATGGTGAAAAGTACTTTAAGACAGTGGTCAGCAAACTGCAGCTTGCGAGCCACATGCAGCTCTTTGGACCCTTGAGTGTGGCTCTTCCACAAAATACCACGTGCGGGTGCACATGTGCAGTGCGACTGAAACTTCGTGACCCATGTGCAAGTCTGTTTTCAGCTCTCAAAAGAAATTTCAATTGTTGTACTGTTGATATTTGGCTCTGTTGACTAATGAGTTTGCCTACCATTGCTCTAAGACAATAGAATAACCTGGTACAGAGATGTTATATGATTACTAGAGGCCTGGTGCACAAAATGTGTGCACAGGGGTGTGTGTCCCTCAGTCAGCCTGCACCCTCTCCAATCTGGAACCCCTCGAGGGATGTCTGACTGCCCATTTAGGCCAGGATCAGGCCTAAACGGGCATCCAGACATCCCTCTCACAACCCACGACTGCTGGTTCCCAACTGCTCACCTACCTGCCTTCCTGATTGCCCCTAACCACTTCTGCCTGCCAGCCTGATCACCCCCTAACCACTCCCCTGTCAGTCTGATTGCCCCTAACTGCCCTTCCCTGCAGGCCCAGTTGCCCCCAACTTTCCTCCTCTGCCGGCCTGGTCAACCCTAACTGCCCTTTCCTGCCAGCTTGTTTGCCCCCAACTTCCCTCCTCCACTGGACTAGTCACCTCTAAATGCCCTCCCCTGCAGGCTTGATCGCCCCTAATTGCCCTCCCTTGCAGGCTTGGTCCCTTCCAACTACCCTCTCCTGCTGGCCTGATCACCCACAACTGCCCTCCCTTGCAGGCTTGGTCCCTCCCAATTGCCCTCCCATGTTGGCCATCTTGTGTCTACATGGGGACAGCCATCTTTGACCACATGGGGGCAGCCATTTTGTGTGTTGGAGTGACAGTCAATTTGCATATTACTATTTTATTAGATAGGACTAGAGGCCAAATGCACGAAATTCACGCAAGGGGCTTGGCCCTCGAAGCCCTGGCTTCATCCAGAAGGTTGCCAGTCTAATTAACATATTATGCTTTAGACCTATCCCTCTATCTTTAGGCCTTCCCTCTCAGTTTTATTCACATCTTTTGCAACTGCTCCCTTACAGCTGACCACTTGAAATCAGCCATAATGCAGCCATGAATCAAACATTGTACCAGCAGAGGAGCTGTGTTACAGAGCCTGACTTAAACTCCCTTCCCCTTTTTCATTCCCCATTCTTGACAATTTGTTTAAAAATAGTTTACTACCCATGCTACAAAGGACACTTTAAAGATAAATTGGTATATTATATTCATAACTTCAATTTTCTATGGCATAAGTCAACATCAATCATCCTATCTAATAAAGAGGGAATATGCTAATCGTTGCCACACCCTCACAAAGATGGCAACGTCCACAGCCAATAAGGAGGAAATATGCTAATTGACTGACTGCCAAGCCTTCAAAGATACAACGCTTACGGCCACAAGGTGGCAATACCCAGTCCCCTCAACCCTGCCAGGCTCCGGAGTCCCCCAGTCCTCTCAGCCCCCCAGCCGCCCAGGGCTGGCCTGAGGCACAGACAAGCCTCAGATGGCAGCTGCCCAGCCACCCAGGGCTGCCTGAGGCTCAGGTAACCAGGGCCGGCCGAGGCTTGCACTGCCGGCAATGGCAACAGCAGAGATGTGATGGGGGTGTCTCCTTTCCCTGATTGCTGGGTTGCCTCCCACCCCTGAGGGCTCCTGGACTGCGAGAGGGGGCAGGCCAGGTTGTGGGGCCCCCCCCCCCCCGCTTCAGTGCATGAATTTCCATGCACTGGGCCTCTAGTATAACATAATTAATAATGATCAAAACTGCCCTAAACAGCTCTGCAGGTGTGGCTCAGTGACTGAGAACCTACCCATGAACCATGAGGTCACCCGTTCGACTCCAGTCAGGGCACGTGCCCAGGGTGTGGGCCTGATCCCATGTAGAGGGCATGCAAGAGGCAATCGATGTTTCTCTCTAATCAATATTTTTATATCTCTATCCCTCTCTTTTCTTCTCGCAAATCAATAAAAACAGTAAAAGAAACCCTGCTTTATCTGCACTTTTTTAATATATATTTTTCATTATTATTTTTTTTTTTACAGAGAGGAAGGGAAAGAGAGAGAAACATCAATGAGAGGGAAACATCGATCAGCTGCCTCCTGCACACCCCCCAGTGGGGATGTGGTCGCAACCAAGGTACACACCCTTGAAGGGAATCGAACCTGGGACCCTTCAGTCTGCAGGCTGATGGTCTATCCACTGAGCCAAACTGGTTAGGGCTCTAATCAATATTTTTGATGGTTGTGTTGTGCGGGGGGGAGGGGGGGGGGCGGGGGGGGGTCCACAACCTGGCCTGCCCCCTCACAGTCCAGGAGCCCTCAGGGGTGGGAGGCAACCCAGCAATCAGGGAAAGGAGACACCCCCATCACATCTCTGCTATTGCCATTGCCGGCAGTGCAAGCCTCAGGGCTCCCTGGGACCTGGGTTCCCATTAAATAATCACTGAAATAGGAATTCCTGCTTTTAACAACCATGCAAGTAAGGAAAAAAGCATCACACAGGATGGACCCCACACAAGCGTGACATTTCAATAGGTGTACACTGTATATTCAAATGGTTTACAGAACAATTTAAAAACTACTTTAAAAAAATTTTTATATTTTTACTGAGTTCAGAGAGGAAGGCGGGGGGAGAGAAAGAGAGAATCACCGATCGGCTGTCTCCTGCACATCCCCCACTGAGGGTCGAGCCCTCCAACCCGGGCATGTGCCCTGGACCGGAATCAAATCCAGGACCCTTCAGTCCACAGGCTGATGCTCTGGCCACTGAGTCAAACCAGCTCGGGCTCCCCATTGATTTTCAGAGAGAGAGAAGGGAAGGAGAAGAGGGGAAGAAGGAGTGTGACAAGGGAAACATCAATGTGAGAGAGACATGGATCGGTTGCCTCCGCATGTGCCCTGACTGGGCCAGGGATCAAATCTGCAACTCAGGTACATGCCCTTGATTGGGACTTGAACCCGAGACCCGTCAGTACATGGGCTGATGCTCTAACCACTTAACAACACCAGCCGGGCCCGGAAAGGCTTGAGCCACATGCTGGCTAGGTTTGATTTTTGTTTTAAAGCAATTAACATTTCCCCAGATCCCTCAAATTTTCAAAACAGAATTCTATCAGACTCTCCCAGTGGCCCGATGCTTTGGAAATGCTCTCTTGCGTGTGCGCACGCTCTCCTCTGCAGTGTGCGGGCAGAGCTGGTGCCATGGCGTCAGTCACCCCTGGCGTCCCGTGCCACAGAGACCAACTTCCCTGGAGCCCCGGGGCCCCCTCAAACACACGTGAGGAACCACACACACAACAGCTTTTGGAATCTCTGTAACGGGTTTAAGAATGTCTGATCTCCTAAGTGAGGGAGTGAGAGAGCCATCCATCCCTCACTCCCAGCGGGAGACTGCTTACAGACCGTGGGATGCAGCCGGATAGAGCCCAGCACTCCCGCTGAGCCCAGCCTCTCCCCCTCACAGGGAGCACTTGGCCTCCCTGGACCTCATCTGGATCCTGGACTCACTCTTGTTCAGCAACTAAAGATAAACTGTCCTCTTTGGTGCTGGTGGCTGAGAAGTTGAAAGCCAAATCTCCAGCAGTTATGTGTGACCCTTGCCTTGTATCATTTTCTTTTTTAAAAAAAATATATATTTTATTGATTTTTCACAGAGAGGAAGAGAGAGGGACAGAAAGTCAGAAACATCGATGAGAGAGAAACATCGATCAGCTGCCTCTTGCACATCCCCTGCTGGGGATGTGCCTGCAGCCACGGTACATGCCCATGACCGGAATCGAACCTGGGACCTTTCAGTCCACAGGCCGACGTTCTATCCATTGAGCCAAACCGGCTTCGGCTTGTATCATTTTCTTATCCTTATTTTCCTTGTGCCCATTTTTTTTTCTGGTATCTATTTAATCCTCTGACATTGCCAACTGCAATGCTTTCTAGAGTGAAGCAGGGGCAAATAAATGAAATAAATAAACGTGGTGAGTCACTGCCAACGGTGTGCAAGGGGACCTGCCCTGTGTGCAGGGCTCCCGGCCCAAATGAAAGGCTGGCCCGAAGGGAGCACTAACGTCCCCCGGGAGCAGACCTGAACCCCACCACGGACAGCTTCTCTGCACCGGCCAGAGTGCTGAAGGTGTCAACTGAGCAGGGCTTCATCAGGACAGCTTGTGAGACCTGGCCACAGGTCTCCTTGCAAAGTACACCCCTGCCCACTCGGTTCTGGGGTCTCAGGTTGGTTCTTCACCTGAAGGAATCAAGAGAGCAATGAGGATTTCTATTCTTGCCCTTCTTTCCGTTTTCTCCTTTCCTAAGAATGGGAATGTTGGCACCCAGAAACCCAAGGCACCAGCCTCACGGTCACACTACAGCAAGGCAAGTGCAGGCCTGGCTTGGACACTGACGCAGGAGCCCCACAAAGGGAGCTGAGGCAGCGAGGGGGCCTTCTCTCCTTCACCAGCCCTCCCTCTGTGGAGGCCAACTGAAGCCCAGAGATGGGGTGAGTGGGAGGTCTAGCCCTGGACTTTGGAGCATCCATGTCAGAGGACAGCAGCGATCTTTACATTCCAGGCTTCCAGCTTGACTCACAGGGACAATTTCAACCCGTGTGGCACCTTTGATATGGGTTCCCACTACCCCAAGAACATCTACAATTTTCCCACAGCCTGATGAACATCGTGAGTGGCTCTGCAGAATGTGGAGGGTGCAGAGAGCCCTGGGCAGGGGGTAAGTGGGCTGTTCACTCTACACAAGCCTACCCTTTCCAGATTGTCTGGCTACTCTGTCTAAATTGTCTTAAGCAAAACCCAACCCCTCACGACCCAAGAGACCTTCTCAGAGCCCTACAGCTTCACCTACACACAGCAGTCCTGACCACTCCCCATGACCAAGTGAGGCAGCCAACACAGGTGGATCTAGGAGCCAGCCTCAATGGGGAGGGCAGCCAGTTCACCAGGAACAGTGAAACCATGTGAGTGCAGAGGAGGCCAGAGTACAGAAGCCACCTTCAAGCCTAGAATGCTCTCTTCGCCCTAGACTTCTCAGACCTCCTCCACACCTCCACCTGTGAGCCTGCTCGGCACATCAGCGTGTCCAGAACACAGTCCCGCCTCTGCTCACATCTGCTCCACTGCTAGGTTCCAAGCAAGTATGTCGCCAGGGGACGACAGTCATCAGAGTTGTCCCAAACTCCTCTCACCTGGTCCATTCCTCCAGCAAGCCTGATCACTCTCGTTTGAGACACACCCAGACCTCCACAGCCCCATCGAGCGAGGCATGTCGTCTCCCACCTGGACGAGGGCAGTGGTCTCCTGACCGGCTTTCCTTGCTTATACGTAGCCAGAGGGTTCTCCTGAGCCTTCTCATCCCTAAACCGGATCAAGTCCCTCCTGGGTTCCAAACCCACCCATGCCTCCCTAGCTTACTGAGTAAAAGCCAAAGGGTTTGTAATGACCCAGAAGCCTACCACCAGTTTAGTTAGCATATGGCACAGGACAGCATAAGGACAGACAGACTTTTATAGCAACCTGACATTGCTATAAACAAAACACTGACACAAAAAGAACAATCTGAGATGGATTAGAGATGGGACGAACTGCTCCCTGCCTGAGTCAGTTTGTGAAGTGGACCTAGCCCTTCTCCAGGCCGGCTCTCTGCTGTACTCCCACCCTGACCTTACCCACCCCTGTCCCTCACCAGCTCCAGCCACACTGGCTGTTACCTGTTCCCCTTCCTGCTCCACAAACACCCCAAGCAGACCCCCACCTCAGGGCCTTTGCCCTGCAGCCCTGCCATCTGCCTGGAGTGCTTTCCCAGATGTTCACCAGCTCCTTCCTCCTCTTCCTTCAAGCCTTGCTCCAGCATCTATCTCACAGAGGCTTGCTCTGACCACCCCCCCCCCCCCCCCCCCCCCCCCCCCGTAACACTCCAGGCCACCTCCCCTGTTCTTCAGCCAAGCTGGGCTGTTTTGGGTTTTGTTTGCTATTTACAAAGCACTCACCATGTAACATGCCGAATAATTTCTTATGTTTATCGTCTTTCTTCCCACTAGTAGTGGCAGGGCCCCTGCTCTGTGCTTAGCACAGTGCCTGGCACACAGTGGGAACTGAATACATATCTGTTGAATGAACAAGGAAACATGGGAGCTAGAGTGGAGCTGGGGCAGGCTTCACCCAGAGTGATGCCCGAGGGCAGACCTCAGCAGACTCAAGCTGGCAGGGGGGCAACCAAGGACCACCAGAGAGGGAACTGCCCGCCAGGCCAAAGGCTCTGAGCTGGATGGACCCCCTGGGACCCAGAGGAGCTTTCTGCGACCAGAGATAAGAACCTGGTGAATAATACAAAGTGGGAGGCAGATCAGAATGGGGAAGAAGCCAACCAGAAAGCTGGCAGGGAACTGAGGACATGGAGCTAGAGAAGAAGGACAGCACTGGAGAAGTTTCCAAGATGAGGCTTACAGATGTCTGCAGGAAGAGAGGGAGAGAGGACGCACAGGGAGGATACATGGGTATGGTAGGAAAAGGAAGCTCTCCTCAAACAGCCATGATTACTTGTGGGTGCGAATACAAAGGGGTCTTCTCACAACTGCCTTCTCTGCCCCTACCCTGAGCCTCCCCTGAGGGGTCTGGGTCCCAAGTGTGCCTCTCACAAATGTCCCCCTAAATCCCAGCCTGCATTTCATGAGCCCGCCATGAAGTGCTGTGTCAGTCTGACTTCTCCACTGCTAGGTTCCAAGCAAGTATGTCCAAAGCAAGTCTGCCAAAATGCATGTCAGCATTTACCTTTCACTCAGCACTTTGCTAGGTGCTGAGAAAGAAGAGACCGGAGTCACGGGGCAGGGCCCTGCCCCTGCAGCCCCGTCCTGGAGCGTGTGACGTGTAGAGAGGGAGGCACACGTGACACCATGTTCTACCCTTTTAGTAACTGGCAGGGCCTATGGGGACACTTGTTTGCCCAAAATTCATTTAGGGTGGGAGAAATCCTCAAAAACAAACAAACAAACAAAAACAAAAACAAAAAACCCAAAAAACTCGTTTTTATCCTTAATTCCTACCAGAGCTGAAGGAGAAGAGAAATCCACCCGGGCAGCACCCCGAGCACCTTGCCAGACACGCGGGGAGGCCCCACGTGGAAGGAACTGCAGGGCAGAGGGGCAGAGGGCCTGGAGGAGCAGGGTGTCTGGTCCGGGAAGAGTGGGAGGAAGTGGAGGGGTATGTCACCTGATTTTAATGCCAGGTCCCAGGAGAGGCAACCTGCCAACAGAAGAGCTGGAGGGAGGGCCAGTGAATACAAAGCTAACCACTGCAGCAAGGCAAGTGCGGGCCTGGCTCGGACACTGGCGCAGAGCCCCACGAAGGGAGCCGAGGCAGCGAGTGGACCTTCTTTCCTTTCACTTCCAACCTATGCCTGCTGTCCCCATAGGCCCTGCCAGTTACTAAAAGGGTAGAACCTGGAAAGCACAAAAAGGGAGATCCTGGAGTTCCGGGAGCATGGGGCCTGCTGGGAGAAGCCCCCCGAAGGTCTGGTGGGAGGCAGACCTGTAGCTCAGCACACTGGGAGCTCCTTGGGAACACCTTGCAAAGCTGGCCCTCCTTACAAAGTCCTCTATAAACTGTCTGAGGAAGATGGAGGCACAAAGGAAAATGTCCCAGAGCTAAATACAGTGATCATACAAATGCCTACATCCAAAACCCTGCAGTATCAATGAGGGAGGAATAAACAGTCCCTGTTTGCAGCCTGAACAGAGGCTAGCCACACCTTACTGGGAGTCTCACAAAGGCTCTTTGTTGGCACCTCTGTAAAGCTTTCTTCTCTTTGGCAGGGCCCCACTGGGGACCAAAGGTAGGCAGACTGAGAGCTTTTTCCTTTAGGCAACAGTAAAATCTGTTTTCGGGTTAACCTGCAAGAGTTGTAGTCTCTGACCAGGATACATTAATTAGTTAAAAGAGAAGCCCCATTTTTAATTACCCATTGAATTAGGTATCTTCAAACACTGTGACCTAAATTGACAGTACAGCTAACTCTCTGTTTACCACTGTAATGGGGATTTTAGGAAGAACAGCAGTGAATTGAGAAGCAAAAACAATCCCGTTTTGTCCTCACAAGGCACATGTCTGGGCATCCAGGACGATGGCTGCCAATGACGATCCTCCGAGGTCCTCGGGTCGCCACGTTGGGAGACTTAAACCACACCTTCCCAGCTCAACAGCCGAGTGGTCTGGTCCTCACTGCGCCTCGGTCTGGCAGACAGGAAAGCCCCTCCATGGTTTTCAGGGCATGGGGACACAGGAGAGCAGGGACAGCCACCCTGTGCCTGACCCAAACAGCAGCTCCCCTCTTCAGCCTCGGGTAGAACTTGTAGCAAGTGACATGAGACAGCGTGAGGGGAGCATGTCCAGGACTTGAGCTCCTGGGGGAGAGGAAGAAAGGGCCCTGGGTCTTCTGGAGTCTGGACCATGAGGTCCAGAGGACACAAGGAGAGAGTTGGCTGTACTGACATAATACGCACCCCCCAGCAAGCTGCCCAGCATTTCTAGGAAGGAAAAAGCAAACTGCCATCCCACCTCGGCCTGCGCGGTCACAAGTGAGGCAGGGCTGGGACCAGTCACCATTTGGGTGGGAGGCCAGCCCCGGGTGCAACAGGAAGGGGTGATGCTGGCTCAGCGGCTGCAGTTCCTCACTCTGACCCAGCGGGACCCCCGTGCGGTGCTGGGGGCACAGCGAGGTCTCGGGTGCTGTTGGGCAGGGACATACACACACACACACAGAAAAAGACAGGCCATTAGAGGGAGGGGGAGTGGCGAGGTTCCAGCGGAGGCCAATGCCTGCCTGGCGTTCTCAGAGGCAGTGAAACACCTGCTGACCCACCACATTCTCACCCTGAAACATGCTGCTCAAGCTCAAGGTCTGAGGGAACCAGAAACCGTCGAGCTGGGATATGGCGGCAGCAGGCAGCCCAGTGTAAGGCTGGTAGGACCTGTGATGAGAGGCCCTGTCCAGGCACCCACTGCACCCTCCATGACCTCCCCTGCCACTGGAACATCCTACAAACTACTGACGGGAAAGCACTACTCCAGCCCCTCGCTTTGCAGCCTCTGCGCCTTGAGAACAATGGCTGCCAAGGGCAGGTAGAGAGAGGAGCAGCTCCCGGTGGCCACACAGCACAACTACAGCCACTTCCCAGGAGGAGGCCAAGGGGCCTGGAGACCAATTCAACCCACAGGAGGCCTTTCTAGAGGGTGGAGAGGTGACCTGAGAGGAACAAACACTTCACTCTGACAGGCAATCTTTATTTGTCTGGGCACCCTGGCCTGGACTCTGGAGACGCAGGTTATCTTTTTTCTAAGATGCAGGCTTTTAAGAAGGTCACAACCTTTGCTTAAGCAGAGTTCAAACTACGTGAGGAACTGACGGGATAAGAAAACGCTTACCTCTCCCAGATTGGCCATGATTTACAATTTCTAGAGGCAGGGAATTTGACTTTATTATGCAAATTTCCTATTTGACATATATCTCAAAACGCTACTGGTGGCTGTGCAATGTCAAATTGAAACCTGAAATATTAGCAGACCACTGATTAAGCAAGGATTGGCAGGTTTTGTCAACTACAAACAAATTCCTTTAAAAACAGTTTTTTGTTATGCTGACCTAAGTGTTACTGATTCCAGAAAGAAAGCGTGTGGGGACCTATACTTTTATTATTGCATCCCCCACTGCAGGCCGCTGGGCTGCCTCTCTACACTGCACTGTGAAGACTAAGGAGCGGTTCCCAGGGCCACTTTCATGAGCAGCCAGGATGCCATGCTGTTCACAGAGGCCAGCTTCCATCAGGCCTGAACTCCACTTCTGATCCCTGCCACCTCTTCTGAGCATTGGGCCAAGGGTGATCCAACATGCAAAATGAGGAGACAGGAACCCCCCATCGCAGACCCAGCCATGCCAACAAACGACCACAAACCCTCGTCTGCAGGTGGGAGAAGGAGCCCTTGCCCACGGAACGCCTGCGGAGGCCTTGCTTTCTGTTTCAGTGACACAGAGACATACCGTGCCCTGTGATGCCAAACAGAAAGTACACTGAGCTGGTCAGGAGACCTGTAGCCCAATCATTAGAGAAACAATGACATGAGATTAAAGAAACCAGATTAGCCAGAAAAAGTACCTGTTTCCTCCCAGCTACCAAATACAGTGAACTTCCCACTGTGTGTGCGACAGGCAGCCCTTCACTGCAGCCCTCCCCAGGAGGACACAGGAGGCCTGCCTTCTCCCCTTCTCCCAAAGGCAGTCCTGCCTAGATGCACAGAAACAGACGCTCTTGAGACACTAGAGCCAAAGCAGTCACAGGCCAAAAGCCCCTTTGTAACAGTAACTCAATGCAGAAGAAGGAATACTGCTGTCTAGACGGCCAGAAGCTGAGATGCTGCACCATCTCGCTCAGCCTAAGGACACCTCCCACCTGTTGCCCAGCACTACTGGCAAAGGGTGGAGCACTTCCACTACTCACAGCCATGATAGGAGGCTGGTGATCCCCCAGCCTTGCCATACTCCTGCTCCGAATAGGTGGTAGAGAGGTTGGGCTGGCTGGAGCCGCGGCCAAAGGTGATCTGGTTGCTGCTCATACCGGTGGCAACCTGAGCCATGCGCTCTTTGGTTTTGAGGGCCTGGACCCTCTCAGCCTTCAGCCGCTCCTCATCCTTGAGGAGAGCCACCAGCTGCTTCGACTTCTCACGCACGTTGATGCCCTGGTCCTTGCCATCGCGATCAATGTACTGGAAGTCCTTCAGGGTCTGGATGGCAAAGATGTTCTCTCGGCACTGCTGGGCCACCCGCTCGGAGCCCGTCTTGATGAGGTAGTCCAGGAGCGTCAGGGCCTTGTACACGTGCCGCCAGTTCTTGCCGTGGTCATTGAGCCGCTTCCACACCATGCTCATGATCTCCGAGAAGGCTACCACATTGTAGGTCAGGTCCGCGATCTCGGTCATCAGGGAGCTGGACGGGCCCCAGGGGTCATTGGAGGTGGCTTCCCGCACTTTTATTTCTGCTTCTGAATAATTGTTCACAATGTTTTTCATCTGCCGTCTGATCGACGAAGTCGTCATCTTTATTTTCTTTGTAACAAATGCAAAGCCCTTCAAAGCAAGAAACTCTCCTGTGCCGAGCAAGCTCCTACCCTGTGGAGGTCCAGTCTCTGTAACAGATCTGGAGCAAGGCCCCTGACAGTCATTTCTTTTTCCTCTGCTGGAGACTCAGCTCTGAGGAGCTGGAAGCCATGACCTAGAGAAAGAAAGAAAAACACTCACTGTGCATGAGCGCCTCAGACAGCAGGCGGCTTCGGTGCAGACACGTCTGTGAACAGCAGGCATTGGGGCGCGCGGGGGGAGGAGCAAAACTGGACATACTCCAGCCTCCCTAGGATGAAAGAGATGCCATCTTTCTTTCAAAGCTAAAAGATCAGTATGACAGGTTAATATTGAGTAAAATTTAAATTAAAGTTAAGCCTTTGGAAGAAAAGTAAACATTAGGACTATTTCCAATTTTCAAAAGGCTTCCATTGAAACGGCTCTTCTATGGATAGTCTTTTCACTGCACCGCAAAAGCCAACTACAGAAGCCATGTTGGGAAGGCTGGTCCTGTTTGGTTTTAAATTACCTTTGGGATAAGAAAGCCTCTCATCTCAGTATATCTTAACCCCAAAATGCTTATCTGCACCTTTAACATTTGGCTTTGTTCCACATGCTTAAAACTGCCTGGGTTTTCTCCATGAGCAACCCTTTTCTCCTGACTTCTTATAAAGGTTCCCAACTACTCTTCTAGAGCACAGCTGAACTTTCGAGTCTCCAGCATCTGGCCCGAGCTGTATAATACAGCTCAGACATAATCTGGTTCTAGCCCAGCCCCCTCGTTTCCAGGAGAAACATTTACCGAGCCAGAGTGAGAGACCATGTGGAGCAGAGGCTCCACAAGTTTGGTGACCCGTCTTCACTGATGAACACCCAGCACCTAGTACTGTGCCTGACATCATATAAACCCTGTTGAACAAATTTATGAAACAGACTGAAAACAATGTCCCTTTGCTCAGGAAGGCCACAGCCTGCGAGGGGATGGAGTAGAGGGGATCTGAAGATGCAAAGCCAGAGCCACCACCTCAGCTGGCTGTTGGGGCCACAAAGGCAAGTATGGGAAGGACTTTTGCCAGAAATTCCCCTTAATATGGTCTTCAAAGCTGAGGAGACCTGAGGAGATAAACAGGGAGTAGTGACACAGGTTACTCCTCATTTATAAAGTGAGGAAAAGTCCAGGAGACTCCAGGGACTGCCAAAGACAGAGCAATACAATACAGCTGGAGTCTGTATACAAAGCTGCCCACCACCCACTGCCCCGTCCCCAACCACCCACTGCCCCATCCCCAACCACCCACTGCCCTGTCCCCAACCACCCACTGCCCCGTCCCCAACCACCCACTGCCCCGTCCCCAACCACCCACTAACACATCCCCAACCACCCACTAACACATCCCCAACCACCCACTGCCCCGTCCCCAACCACCCACTGCCCCGTCCCCAACCACCCACTAACACATCCCCAACCACCCACTAACACATCCCCAACCACCCACTGCCCCATCCCCAACCACCCACTGCCCCGTCCCCAACCACCCACTGCCCCGTCCCCAACCACCCACTGCCCCGTCCCCAACCACCCACTGACACATCCCCAACCTATGCCTGCTGTGCCTCTTGGGCCAGGCTATCTCATGTAATGCTCATGAAAACCTCCTGCATGAAGATTCTTCTTCCTCTTTACAGTTAAGGAACCTGAAGCCTGAGCTGACTAAGGCCACCACCAGGCTAGCCCTCCTCTCTTCTCCCCTCCTCGTGCCCTTACTCTCTGTCAAGCTGGTGCGAGGCTTCTGCCAGACAGACAATGCCGCCCACGGCCCCGACGGGAAATGGGCAGTCGAAAGAGTAAGGCAACAAAAGGTATTCGGTGGGGAAAGCCATAGGATATGCAATCAGCCATCACTCATCACATGCTGCCATACAAATAAAGACGGCTTGTAAAATTTCACCCTGGCGGCATCAGTACATCTGCTCTGGCCAATGCAGCCTCTCCAGTATGACGAGATTCTGCCGCCACAGAACAGAGCTCCAGCTGGAGGCAGGGATCTCCTGCTTCTCCGCTACCTGGCGGCTCTCCGAATCCCGTCAGGCCTGTCAAAGGACCAAGGATGGGAACTCGCACAGTGACCTGCACTCTCACAGAGATGGGGTGGGCCTCGAAAAGAAAAAAGACTCTGATTTTTGATAAGCATCTCCCAGATTCAAGCACACACGTCAAATCAGCAGTACTGTTCGGGGGCACTTGATGCCCGGCTGTGCGATGCGCCAGGAACATGCACTTCCTCTGTTGTTCCATCTGCTGTTATTCCCGCAGCAGTCAGACTGTCCCACTTCTCAAGGAGAAGCAGGCAGAACTGGGACCACCTTCCTCCGCTATGAAAGCAACTTCAGTTAAGCATGATAGCAAACCATCCTGGTAAAAAGGCCCCAAATGGTTGACAATATAAAGGAAAACACACACAAAACACAATTTCCTGAGGGAGACGGTACGCTGGGCTCTGCTGCCACCTCGGGGGGGGGGGGGGGGGGGGCGGGGGGGCAGAGCAGTGGACCTGGTATCCTCCCAGAAAGACTAGGGAGAGGCCAGGAGGTGCAGGCAGGGCACCCATGGAGTCTCCCAGGCCTTTGGTAGCAAAGAGAGGGCAGGGTGCTCCTGCTGATAGAGGCAGGCTGGGAAGAGAAATGGGAGCAGCTCTCACAGGCTCCACCTGCAGACATGTTAGCAGTGTCTGAAAGAGGCCTCCAGAAGGAAAAAGCTAATAAAATGGTTGTTATATTAAAATATATATATATAAAGTTTATGTAATACTAATGGCTGCCTGCCATTTTCTTCAAGCTACAGACAAGAGCCACTTTCAGGCCGAGACCTGGAGATAAGAAATTCCTGACAGGCCTGGCATTGCTCAGTGATTTGTATTTAACCTATGAACCAGGAGGTCAGGGTTCGACTGCCACTCAGGGCACATGCCCGGCTTGTGGGCTCAATCCCCCGTAGGGCGTGCAGGAGGCAGCTGATCAACGATTCTCATCATTGATGTTTCTATCTCCTTTCCTCTCTGAAGTCAATAAAAACAAAAACAAAACAAACAAACAAACAAACTCCTGATAGGATAAAACACCCAAAGGCACCTTTGAGGAACTATTTCATGGCCAAATGGATTACCCGTCTCACCCAAAACTTTCGGCCCTGGCTGGGTGGTTCAGTTGAGAGAGTGTCATCCAGGACACCAAAAAAGTTGCGGGTTTGATTCCAGGTCAGGTCACATGCCTAGGTGGCAGATTCAATCACCAGTCAAGGCACAAAGAGGAGGCAACCAATCAATGTTTCTCTCTCACATCCATGTCTTCCTCTCTCTGAAAATCAATTTAAAAATATCCTCAGGTAAGAATTAAAAAAACAACACGCACACACCACAAAAAGCCTCCCAACTCCATCTGTAGAGAGCGTGTGACACGTGAGCAGGCTGAGGGCCCACAGCAGCGCCAGCTGGCTCAGCTCTCCTGGGCTCCTCCAGGCGGACGACCGGACAAGTGGCTCTGTCGCACTTGTCCTACTCAGACCTCAGTTTTTCCATTTTTAAAACATCGCCCCCTCAACCTCAGATTGGGCAGTAAGTAAACACCTCTCCCTCCCCAAAAACATCTGCCAAAAGTCAGCCCCAAACACACACCATCCTCACATACACACACGGTGTTATTTCCAGAATCTGAACTGTGTTTTGTTCTCACTCTCTTTTGAATGAATGCCAATTTCCAACTTGCCTTCTCAATCTGCCAGTTTTCTTTTCTCCAACTTGCTGAGCCTGAACTAACATACATGCAAAAGTAACTAAAACGAGGGTAACTTGTTACCTTCTGGGCTCCGCACTCAAGCGTGTGGCAATGTGATAAATTCACAAACATGCAGCCATTTATTAGGACCTCCAAGGTAGATATGGGGAGGATCGTGGTGGGGACACTATCAAAACAAGAAGGGAAAATAAACTTTGTAAGATACAGACTGAGAGAACAAAGTGGCAGGACTCATTTTCATAAACTACATGCTGACCATGGAAGGAACAATGCCACTGGGACATCAGGAACTAGAGATGCCTTTAGAAATATTTCCGTTGTGGGCGAAAGGGGCACATGCTGACCTGACAAGCTTGGGGAAGGCCTGCAGGGCAGTCTTGCAAACTTGAAGACCTAAAGTAACCACAAAGGATGTCTGAGATTAAAACTTCAACTAAAAGCAGTTATGGTGGGTAGTCATGTCCTTTCATGGGTAGTCATTTCCTTGACAAGGTAAATTTTTACCTTACCTGAGCTTATTGTCTTTTTGCATCTAAGATAACATACCTATGAAATGTTAAGAGTAACTTGTCACTCTCTCCCGCCCCCTCCTTTGGGGCACAACCAATGTACCTGGGTGCCAAAACAGAGACCATAAATCCCTTCATTGTTATTGCTATCATGTTAATTGTTGACTGTTAACTATCCTGTACCAGCTAAGTAAAGGAAGCATGTGCCTATCACTTTACTTTTTATCCAATCTGCTCTTTGCTTTCTCCCGCCTCCCTAATCTGTCACCAGTGGATTTCATGTAACCCACTTACATCTCCTCCTTTGATTGCAATGCATAAAACAAGGTGAAAAATTGCCATTCTCCGGAGCACTCTCCCAATCCATTGAGATTCTGTTTCTCAACAACTGTTGACAGTTTGGCTCAAATAAACTCACAAAAATTCTTCACAGGCTTGAATGTTTTTACATTAACACTATTATCAGATACTAGAGGCCCAGTACATGAAATCTGTACATGGGGAGGGCCCCTAGTGGCTACCGACTGCCAGCTGCTGGTCAGGGCCTCCCTTCCCCTGGCTACCTGCTGCCGCCATTGCCAGGCAGTTGGCTGGCTGGCTGCTTCGCTTGGTTAAACTCCCAGTCAAGGGGGAAATTTGCACATTAGGCTTTTATTATATAGGATTACTCAGATGGATTTTGGTGAATGATGCAGGTGAATGATGCCGAGAAGGAGGTTTCATCCTCAGCTACTGCACAGCCAGGTTTTGTAGCCGAGGATGAAACATTGGCTGCAGTGTAGACACTCTGTGCCGGAGGTCTGTAGGCCAAAACAACAGAACTCCGGCACAGAGTGTCTAGTTCTGGGACTTCCAGTTAGGCCGTTAGGGGATCTTTGACCTCACGGCCTGTGGAGCAGGGAGCAGCGGAATGCCGCGGGGGACGCATCTCTGGGGGCACTGTGATCGCCATTACCAGCAACCACATAACCACAGCAACCATCATCCAATCTACTGTTCTGGGGTGTCGTGAATTTCTAATTGACCATCATTACTGAGATAAGTGAGGGGGAGACTAGGAGAGGCGAGGGCCTGTGCTATGGGTGCTATTTCCTGCCATTAGAAATAGCGGCAGCCATCTTAATTTACCTTGTTTCTCTGAAAGTAAGACATCCCCTGAAAATAAGACCTACTTACAGTTTTGCCTCTCGCTGTAATATAAGGCATCCCCCCGAAAATAAGACCTTCCAGGTAATATTTTTATTCTTGAAACTGAAAAAGCCTGGGCCACACAAGCAGTTATAAGGAAGTAGGGTGATTTAATGCTGCGGCTTGTTATGCAAGGGAGCCAAAGAGGTCTGCTAGTCTGGAATGCAGCCAGCACTCACTGCACTAAAGACATGAAGAAATTTCTTCACGAAAGAAAAATAGATAAAAAAATGATTCCCGCAGGAATGACGGCCTATCTCCAGACTCTTGATATTGCAATAAACAAGCCATTCAAGGACAATTTGTGCATGGAAATGACTACGTTGAAAATAGAATGGAGAGAAATCAGCGTGGAAACTTTGTGAAACCTAAACTGCAACAGGTTGTGACTTGGGTGAAGAATTCATGGGAGAAAATCACTGACAGTGGCATTGCAAATGCACTATGAGCAGGCTACCTTGACAAGCAGTACTCATTTAAGGACAGTGCTATTGCTAAATATAAGAGATTTGTTCTCCACTGATTCTGAAAGAAATGGAGTCACAAGAAATTCACCAGGAAATTCAGGGTTTGGATTGTTATGATGATGTTCCAGAAGATAATGACATGACTTTCATTGAATACATCTTACTTTGTGTTCATACCAGTAAATATCAGATGTACCATAGATTGTTGTACATGGAAATAATGGTAGTAACAAGAAATTCTTGATACCGTAGGATTCACAGTTCTCTGCTTATGCTGGTTTGTGATGACAACTACTACCATATCATATACAGGTAATAAATTTCCTTTTTTTTTGTTCAACAATAAATGTGTACCGTATTCTTTTTCATGGAAAAATAAGACATCCCCTGAAAATAAGACCTAGTGCATCTTTGGGAGCAAAAATTAATATAAGACACTGTCTTATTTTCAGGGAAACAGGGTATATAAGGAACGCCATTTTGCAGCATAGTGCAAACTCCATTTCACCACTATTACTGTTGTGCAACCTTATTAACCCTTATTTCTGCTTATTAACCCTGCCCTTTCCTAAAAGACAGTTACATGTGCCATCTTGTGGTCAGTTAGGCTAGTTAACCCAAAACAGGCTATCTATAATTCTATCTTCTGTCACTACCCCTCTGATGGAAAACCCAAAAAATAAAAAACCAAGGTTAAGTAAAGGGAGTGGTAATAGCAGTAGCCGACCCTTTCAAGAGACATGGACTGAGATGTATGGCATTATAGGAAAAAATGGCAGATATTTTTCATTCTATGTACTGAAACAGTAGTAAGCAGAACATGGAATATAAATAGACATTTTGAAACTAATCATTCCCAAATCTTGAAAAAAAAGTGAGGATGAAAGGAAGGAATACATTTCCAGCCAGCTACACCTTTATAAGAGCCAATCTAATTCCATCCTTAAATTTATAAAAGGCTCTACAAATTTAACATCTGCCAGTTTGAGCACTGCCCACTCCATAGCTCGGCATGGAAAAGCACTCAATGAGGGAGAATTTATTAAAGAAGCTCTCCTAAGATGTGCACCAGTACTATTTCACGATATGCAGAATAAAGATGGAATTATTAAGAGAATATCTGAGTTACTACTCAGTAGAAATATCATAAAAGACTGAATAATGAGACTGAACACAAACGTACAACATCAATTAAAGAGAGACATAAGTAATTGTAAATATTTTTCAATCTCTCTTGATGAAACTACTGATGTCACATCACATGCTCAGTTGGCCATTATTGGTCAATATTCTGATGGTCTCACAATGAGAGAGAGTTGATAAAGTTAGTATCAATGCCAACAAGTACATCAGGAAGTGAAATATGTAAGGTTGTTATACAAACACTAGAGGCCTGGTGCACAAAATTTGTGCACGGGGGGCGGGGGATGTCCCTTAGCCCAGCCTGCACCCTCTCCAATCTGGGACCCCTCGAGGGACATCCTTCTCAAAGTCCAGGACTGCTGGCTCTAAACTGCTCACCTGCCTGTCTCCTTGATTGCCCCTAACTGCTTCTGCCTGCCAGTCTGATCACCCGCTAACCACTACCCTGCCAGCCTAATTGATGTCTAACTGCTCCCCTGCCAGCCTGTTTGCCCCCAACTTCCCTCCTATGCTGGCCTGGTCACCCCTAACTGCCCTCCCCGCAGGCTTGATAGCCCCCAACTGCCCTCCCCTGCTGGCCTGATCACCTACAACTGCCCTCCCTTGCAGGGCCTGGAACCTTCCAAAAGTCCTCCCCTGCTGGCCATCTTGTGTCCACATGGGGCAGGATCTTTGACCACATGGGGGCAGCCCTCTTGTGTGTTGGAGTGATGATCAATCTACAAATTACTCTTTTATTAGATAGGATAGAGGCCTGCTACAGTAGTTTGGAATTGAATAGTTTCCAATGGATGCAAATTAATAATTTGGAGATGCAACTTGCAGAATTTCAAGACGGCATCTGGGCTCAGGTGTTTGTCAACTGAGGTCAAAGCTTGAGAATCTGGAAAGGTGCTGCTTGGAGAATCAAGAGGAGTGCCATTACAAACAGGAAATTTGGAGTGCCTGGAACTGATTACTTTTAGCACCCTGAAAAATATAGCAATGGCTTTACTCACAATTTTTCCCTCCACGTACTTTTGTGAGACCTTATTCTCAGTGTTAAATAATGTCAAAACCAACAAAAGAAACAGACTGACAGATGAACTTAGTAGCACTTGGTTGAGCTTGAAGTGTACAAAATACCAACCTTCAATTGAATGTTTAACCAATGAAATTCAGCAACAAAAAAGTCACTAATGGGCAGGTTAAAGAATTCCCCTCCCCCTCACTTATCTTAGTTTATAGCACCCCACACAAATTAAATAATATGAAGACCAACAAAAGAAACCGACTGACAGATGAACAAAGAAGTCACTAAGCAGGTAAGTTAAATAATTAGTTTTTGGTTTATTAAATACAGTTATATATTACAATTACACATTTTTGTTATTTAAACTATAAATATCGCGAAATTATGTTTTGTGTTTTTTTTTTCTTGAAGTGACACACCACCCGAGTTATGCTCAAATTTTTGGTGAATTCTGACACACCAAGCTCAAAAGGTTGCCCATCACTGGTTTACACAATTGTTACAGCTTTAGATTTTTTTTTTTTTTTTAGTGGAGGCAGCAAAATGACTAATACACATGAAATAACTACTGGTAACCACAATGATTTGATAAAATCTAACCAAAGGTGAAGAAGGAACCTCTCAGTGGTGTGGGGAGCTCCCCTGTGCACTTCTGCTGGGTCTTCCTAAAGACCCTTGGGGAGCTCTGGAGACTCCATCTCAAAACTAGAGTATTCACTATTCACAGACACTCACTTTTCTACAGTTAGTCCCCAGGACTAGGGAAGGTTCTTTACTAGAAATGGAATCTGTCTTTCTGCCTGTGCAACATCCATTAGCCGTGTCTTGGAAAGAGCCTTGGTCTTCCAGAGGGAAAGTGTCCGGGAGCAGGCCCGCTCAGACCCCATCAGTCCGAGCACCATGAGCCCCAGCCGTGGCAGCTAGAACAGGGGTCGACTGACAATCCAGACTGGACCTTCCGTGACCTCCCTCTCTGGATGGGCTCTGAAACTACTAGGAAGCCAGCAGGGTTGCTGAGCTGCTGGAAGCCACTACAGGGCCAGGCTTTATCTAAGTCTGAAGCTGACAGAGAAGCAAGCAAGCAGCCAGAAGGAGCAATACAGACCATCCTTTGAACCTCTCCTTGGACTTCTCAGCTGTACAAGCCCACTTGTAACCAGCAGCCATGTATGTTTCTACCACCTGCAACCATGAGCTTTGTGCAAAGCACCTAGGGAGGAGGAGAGCAGGCAACGGCCAAACAGCAAACACAACGGGAGCACTGACTGCCTCCCAGAGCCTCCAGCAGGCCTCTGCACAAGTGAGGAGAGCAGCCAGGCAGGCTCTCCTGACACACCTGCCCAAGGCCCAGGCACCCCCAGGCACAGCCTGGGATCATGGCTCTTTTTGAGAGTGGCTTATGATGATGCCCATCAAGGAAGAGCTGAATCACCACATTTGCAGGGTCAAGCTGGGGAAGAAAAATTCTGGGATATTTGAAAATACAAGAATTCAAAAGACAGTGGAGCCTGAAAATAGACTAAAAATCAGCAAGCAGAAGAAAACTAAACAAACAAAAAATTCCGAGGCTAGAGTGAGGCCCCTAGCCTTGAGACAAGAAGAATTCCATTTAAAAAACATGCTTCCAGAGCTGGCTGGGGAGACTCCGGGTAAACTGAGAGGCCCATACAGGAGGAAAAGAGGCTTTTCTGGCCCAGAGCCCACCTGTCTCTCTGCTGCTGAGCTTCTTGGTGCCAGGGCACATGGCTGGTCGTGTGCTGCAACCTTTTGATAGTCGCTTTTCAGGGATCAAGAATCAAGACCAGTGATGATGGAACAGCAATAATCATCTCTCCCTGCCTCCAAAACCTACCAGTCACAGGTCAATCAATATTGACTGTAACAACCCAGACATAATCAATAAATATTGCTGAATGTATTGAACTGAAACTTCAGCCCAGATAACAGTTCAAACTGTCTGTCTGGCACTCTTTTATAACTTCACACACGCTTCATTTTCCTCAAGGCAGGTGACAGGAAGAGCTGTGGGGAGGGGACACGGCCCCCTTCCTGATTCCTACAGCACTGGACCCACTGGGGACACTATTCAAAACCCCAGACACACAGTAACTGGGGATAGCATGTAGGGAACACAACACTCTTACCAAACTCCCATTATTTGTAGGCATACCAAGGTATGGGCCACATGTCACTATAGGACACACATCAGCATGAAGTTTGAGAATACTCTGCAAACCTCAATTAGCTGGCTTTCATTTTCCTGTGTGTGCAGCCCCTGAGTGAGGACATGTCTCCATCTTCCTACAGGAAAAAATGGTACCACAACCTCACAAGGAAGCTCAGTCAGGGGTGGCTGAGACCTCAGCTCACATGACCAGCCTGAGCTGGCTCTCCAAAAGACAACAGTCTAGTCAGGACAATATGGACAGTTGCCACATTCTTCCCCACAGTGGTCATTTCAGCCTCCAGAGAAAGGACTATTATGACTCTGCATCAGCCAAGCTAGCAATAACAGAGTTTATAACTACTACTCATGCCGGCGAGAGAATGAAGGGGGAAAAATCCTTTACACACCCCAGAAAAACAGTAAGATTCAGCTAAAAAAAAGAAAGAAATGTCCTCTTCACTAACTGAATGGGGACATCCAAATTTCAGTGACTTCTTGTTAGGTAGAGAATCAAACTGTGTATCACTATCCAAAAGGTGGGCTTTAAAAAACTGCATGTACCTGCTTAAAAATTTCAAGGAAAACCCAATATTTTAGACTTGACTTGTAAGCAATACAGCAGGTAAACTGTCCATGCACTCTCCTCTCTCCCTTCCAGGGGCAGGAGAGCCCCAAGGGGGTGTCAATTGGCCTACGGCCAGGTGGCGATGCAGAGGCTGGACTGTGAGGGGCTGACCAGGCAGGAAGCACCCTGTCCCGTGCTGGCCAATGCCACCTTTCACACAAGCAGATCTTCCCACAAAGAGCCACCTGGGCCGCTCCTCCCAGGACCCAGCAGTCACAGGAACAAGCACAGGGCAGTTCAGAACAGATTTCAGACATCTCCTATAACTTTACCTGTTCTTAATTTGTCTAAAAGCAGAAATCCATGCCTGAACACACACATAAGGAATTTCAATTTTCTTTACCAATGTGTCCGGCCGTTTAGTTTCTGGAAGAGCAGCCTACACAGATGTTGAAGTGCAGTCATTTTTAAAGGTCCCATAAAGCAGGCACCAGGGCCAGAAGACCTAGTTCTGCCATTTCAGCTCCATTCTTGCCATGTAATGTAGTTACTTCGCCTCAGTCCCCCAGTCTAGGAAATGGGAGTGTGATGGGCTATGCCTCCCTCGCTGGGTCAAGGATCAAACACCCTGATGACTGTGGTGCGTAACCATTTCATAAAGGAAAGAGAATTCTTTCATGACCCCACCTCTCTGCTACTCCTCAAAGTAGCTTTGCAAATGACCAATCACGGACCGCATTCTTAACAAACCCTGCTCAAAAGCAAACAATGTGTGTGGTAGAGTGCACAGAATCAGGACACAGGGATTAGGGACCCAAGTCCAGCAATGTGACCGCTGGACCAGGCACCAGTGACCAGACTCTTTGCTTCTAAAATCATGGGATAAACCAGATGTCTCCCCAAATCCTTAATTCCCAAGATGCCCTTTCTGACAAATGGCTCAATTCTCTGCCATCTCTAAGGGGCCACGGAGAGCCCAAAGTTAGCACCAGCCCCGCCACAGGGAGAACTCTAGCCCAAGCCTAGTGGCATGTTTCTCTTGGCCCAGGGGGCTGGCTCCACGGGAGCCAAGGGCAGGACTTCCTTTAGGCCTGTGGAAGTATGAAGAGCACCCCTCAGAACCCTTTCCTCCTCCAAGAACGGCAGCTTGTGCGTGACGCCTGGGCCAGTCTCCATTTCTAACACTGAGGCTCAGCTACGAGAAATACCCACTAACGATAGATGGTGATGCCACCCAGGATTGGGAACCATGGAATGGGCACCTGAAGGGTTCACACACCCACCCCGCCCCACCGGGCAGGCCCTGCGATGGAAATGTGATCAGTACAACTTTCCCGCATGAGACATTTGAAAAAACCGCAGAGCTGCATGAGAACGTTTAGACTATCCATGACTTCTGTTTGACCCAGACCCGGCTGGTCACTCTGGGGCGCTGAGGACGGCTGTCAGCCTCTCCTGAAGAGTCACTGAAAGCACTGACACAAGGGGGGAGCCGTGATCCCCTCTGCCAGAACCCCATGGACTTGGTTTCAGGCACACCAGTGACCTTCGGGTGCTTCTACACTGTACAGTGTGAACCCAAAGCCAGGGCCTCCCGATGGCGGCTATGGAGGAACAGGCAGGTTTCGGGGGGCAGCTGAGGGAGTCACTACCACGGACTCAGGTAGTGATGTCTGATGTCCATATCCTCACAGGGTGGCCCCCACGCTGAGCAACACAGGGTGGTGAGCCAAGCCCAGAGACTAGAGGCCAAGCTCACCTCAGCAAAAGGTCAAAGGATAAGCCAAGTCATCCTACATGTGGGCGCTGGGGTGCCCTGGAGAAGGAGGGACCTGAAGATGAACTCCTCGTGTGCCACCAACGTGCTGCACTCTCCTTTCCACTCACTGCCACCTCAGAGGGACCCACACACCAACTGTCCCTGCCTCACTCTAAGCACCTGCTTCCTCCGCCTGCCATCCTTCCTAGAGGTGGCAGCCAGCGTCACCAACTGGCTCTTTCTTGTCATGCAGATCTCAGTTCACACATCACCTCCCGGGAACCACCAGCCACTCTGTCAAATCGCCAGTTTTACTTGTCAGCAGAGCCCTTCTCTCTACTGGCCATTTTCTTGCTTACTCTAAGTTCATTTGTTTCTCTCCGGTGCCCGCATGCCCTGTTAAGAGCAGGGCCCTGCTTGCCTTCACCACCAGCTCCTCGGTGCCCAGAACAGAGTCTGGTGCACATCGAGCACTCAATAAATATGTGCTGAGTGAATGGACACAGAGGCAAAACAGTAAGACAATAAAAATAATTCTCCTTAACCCTGTCTACTTAGAGACCACCATGTTAACACCCTGCAGGCTCTTCTCCCAGCTTCTGTTTCCCTTAGGTCTCTAGCCATTGAGTTAAAAACAGCTGCTATACCCACTTACCGACCACTTCCCCAACTATATACTGCCTGGCGGTGGGGGTGGGGAGGGGAGAGATGGTCTACACTGCTGCTTAATAAATGCTCCCACAGGAGTGAAGCGCCACCAAAGCCTGGGCCCCACAGGGCAGCACACGTGCCACGGAGCTGAAAGCACTGGACACCCCTAACAGCCTGGACTCAGGAGCAAAGCCAGCCAAGCTTGGGCAGCACACAAGGCTGGCGTGGATATTCCTTATTCTGACCACATAGGTCCACATCCTGCCTTTCCAGCTGGGTGACCTGAGGCAAGCCATGAGCTTTTCTGAGCCTGCTGGGCGGAAATCACTTCCCAGATTGCGCCTACATACAACTTGTTAAACATGGTCACCACTTCCACTCTTCTCTTTCGAGGCTGAAATTCCCAAGAAAGCTCTCAAACACTAGTAATCACAACAGGACTGACTTAGAAGGTAATTCTATCTAATAAAGAGGAAATATGCTGTTTGACTGCCACGCCCTCAAAGATGGCAGTGCCCACAGCCACAAGATGGCAGTCCCCTCAGCCCCCCAGCTGCCTAGGGCCAGCCAAGGGGGCAGACAAGCCCCAGATGATGGCTGCCCAGCCGCCCAGGGTTGCCCCAGGCTCAGGTAACAAGGGCCAGCCAAGCCTTGCACGGTCCTCACAAAGATGGCAGCACCTACAGCCAATAAGGAGAGAATATGTTAATTGACTGCCACACCCTCAAAGATGGCAGCACCCACAGCCACAAGATGGCGGCACCCAGTCCCCTCAGCCCCCCAGCTGCCTAGGGCTGCTCCAGATGCAGGCAAGCCTCGGATGGCGGCTGCCCAGCCGCCCAGGGCCAGCCGAGGCTCGCACTGCTGGCAGTGGCAGCAGCAGAGGTGTGATGGGGCGTCGCATTCCCCTGATTGCCGGGTCACCTCCTGCCCCTGAGGGCTCCTGGACTGTGAGAGGGGGCAGGCCGGGCTGAGGGACCCCCCCTCCAATGCATGAATTTTCATGCACCAGGCTTCTAGTATAAGACATAAGAGGCTCTCTAACCAGAAGCTAGACAGCACTAACTGAGTTCTGGTGATGTGCCAGGCACACTCTAAGAACTTCACACAAGTTTACTCACTAAATTTTTATAACAATCCTACAGGGAGTTATTATTCTTATCTTTATTTTACAGAAGAAGTAAAGTGGTAGAACCAGGATTTGATCCCAGACCTCTGGCTTCTGGTCCCATCCTCTTAATCCCTATTTCTTATTCTGTCTGGCTTTAGAAAAACCCTGCACTCAAAGTCTTAAGAACAGTGAATTTTCCTTGCTGAATCCGCAGGCCTTCAGAAAGGGCCTTCTAGCCTAGACATGTAAAAGGCCAGGAGGTGGCAGAGAAGCAATGTCTTCCTAAGTCCACCTTGCTCAGCTGCCACAGGCAAACGCTGCAGTTTACCAAATCAAGTGGGCACGGGCAATGATGAGGGGGCTCTCAGGGTCCGGGGTTCACCTGTGTGCAGGCGCTGAGGCCTGGAGAGGTCAGTGCTGTATGGGGACCAGAACCTGGCCTGCCTGGCTCCTTCCTGGGGGTCTCACAAAAGGAAAGAGCCTATAACGCTCTTCAAAGAAAGCTTTAGTGGGAAATGGGTGACTTCCTATAGACTGGAAATAAAGTGAAACAAGCCAACTGGAGTCTGAAATACCACAGACACTCAAAACTATTTTTAAAGTGTGTTCTACAGAACTCACATCCTTAAGAAATGGTATCTCTCTGGATGTAACACACACTTCTACTAAATCAGTCACATCAACTTGAACAACCCAAGAAATCTGCATTCCTTTGAAATAGCTGTCATCTGAAATACCACTCAGAAAGAAAAAACGAGTCTCCATGCTGAAAGGTAATAAATTTCCTTTTTTGGTACAGAATAAAAATATTATTTCCCTCCTCCCTCCTCTGCTAGAGGCATGCCCATGTTTTATTTACTCTGCAACACTGATTGGCTACATAAGCAGGAAATGTTCCTTCTTACTCTTAAATGTCAGAATCTCCCCCAGAAAAGGCATGACCAGCCCTAATGTCTTCTTACTGCTTCTTGGTTTTCTGCCCTTTGTTATGTTCTGCTGGGTACATATAAAAGTGCAAACTACAGAGAGGCACAAACGAAATGAGCACCTGTGACCCCATGGCCCTCTTAAGGCCTAGAGCATGACCACAGTACATACACAAGGGGTCCTCCTCCCCAAATCCGCCCCAGGAGAACGGCTCAAGTTCAGGGTTCATTGGTCCCTTGCTTTAAAAAATAATAACGATAATAATTTTATGAAAGTGAAGGTAGGGAAGGGTGGGGGTAAGGGGGTGAGATCAACCAAAGGACTTGTATATACATGCATATAAGCCTAACCAATGGACTCAGACACTATGATGGGGGGGGGGGGGTTAAGAGTATGTGTGTGAGAATGTGAGTATGGGGGGGGCAATGGGGGGATAAGGACACATATGTAATACCTTAATCAATAAAGAAAAAAAGAGAAAGGATTGTAAAACTAAACAATATATGGTTTTCTACAACCTGCACTGTCTTTCCATATTATATGTCTGAGACTCGGCCATGTTACTAGGTACAGCCAGCTGTGGTTCATCCACTGTCACTTCTGTGTAACATTTGCCTATGTTCACATTTAACAATTTCCCCTCATCCTCCCACTGATGGACATCTGAACCATTTCCAGATTAATGCTATCACGAGTAGTGCTGGTGTGTGTACATGTGTGTCTTGGGACACATGCACCATGTTTTTCGAGAGTACATTCCTGGAATTGCTCATTTGCAGGGTACATATATGCTCTCTGCCCTGCATTTTTTTAAAAAATATTTTTTAATTCATTTCAGACAGGAAGGGAGAGGGAGAGGGAGGGGGGAGAGGGAGGGGGAGAGGGAGGGGGAGGGGGAGGGGGAGGGGGAGAGGGAGGGGGAGAAACATCGACAATGAGAGAAAATCATGGATCAGCTGCCTCCTGCACGCCCCTTACTGGGGATCCAGCCTGCAGCCTGGGCATGCGCCCTGACCAGAAATTGAACCATGACCTCCTGGCTCATGGGTCCACACTCAACCACTGAGACACACTGTCCAGGCTCTGCCCTGCGTTTTAAAAATGTTCTTTTGTCCTGCTTTGTAACACCTCTTTATCATTACAGTGCAAGGACATGTCAATGGCTTAGCTGCTGTTAAATGTGAGTGCGTAAGAACAATGCCAATAGGCTCAGGGATTTAGGAAAACACAAGATGGGGCTGTCAGTCTGGACTGGGGAACAACAACCTCACACAGGACATCAAAAGTAGATTCTACACTGCTGCTCCAGGCAAGCTCCTGAGACTATCAGGGCGTCGGGGCATTCAAGGCAATGGCACTGAAGAGTGAGAGGATGTCAGTACACCGGGGAAGGAGACCACCGGGAGAGCACTGTCAGCAAGGTGTATGGGAGTGCAAGGACAGGAGCAGTCTAGCTGGGCTGCACTTTAAGGACTGCCCTCACACACTAAGAAATTTGGACTTGGCAAGATTTGTGCCATAGTCTCCAAATAATAATAATGATGGCCAACACTTAAAGGGACTTCCTATGTTCCAGGCAGTGACCATTTTCATCACTCTCAAAAGAAACCCTGCGTCTGCTTAAGCAGTCACCGCCCATGCCTGCTCCTGATAATCACGAATCTTTCTGCCTCTATGGATTTGCCTACTCTGAACATTTTACATATATGAAATTATACAATAGCCTGTGTCTCTCTATTTTGCTTAGCATATTTTAAAGGCCCATCCATGTTGTATTTTACTATATCAGTACTTCATGCCTTTTCACATCTGAATACTTTTCTATTGTATGTATACACCACGTTTTATTTATCCATTTATCAGGTAGAGAACATCTGGTGGTTTTCCATGTTTCAGCCATTATGAATAATGCTGCTGAGAACATTTACATATAGGATTTTGTGTGGGCATATGCTTTCAGCTCTTCTGGGCAGATACTGAGCAGTGGGATTGTTAGGTCATAGGATAACTCTGTATTTAGCTTTCTGAGGAACTGTGAAAGTACTATGGCATTTCTAAGATAAAGAACTATTAAAATGAGTAACATTCAGTGTGTAGGCCTTAACGTTATTTTAGGAACTACTGCGAAAGGCGAAGCTACTGAAGCTGGTTTCTGTTCAGTTTAGGCGCAGAGGACGGAGGCTGTCAGGGCGGTGGTTCTGACACCCTGGCCGAGCAGCAGCAGGGGGAGGACTGTGAGAAAGGGAGGATGAGGAGGACAGGAAGCCCACCTAGAAGCCTCCACTGAGGTAATGAGAAGAGATGAGGCCCTGAATTCAAGTGCAACAGTGGAATGGGAAAGGCAAGAGACAAACACGCAAAGCAAGAAAATCAACCCTTGATTACCAAATGTCAGTGCGAGATGGGGCAAGACGGGGTGGGAGCAGCCAGGAGGACAAGGCCCCCTTCACAGAAAGTAAAGGTGGGGAGGGTGTGCAGATCTAAGGAGAAAGAGGCAGAATAAGCAGTTTTATTTCAGGCAGACGTGAGTGGAGACAGGCATGGAGAATGGAGACGGCCTAGTGCCACTGGCATCTAGGGTGGAGAGGGGTGCTGGGCCCAGCAAGTCCCTCCGGGAGAAGGTAGGAGGACTGTGGACAGCAGTGGAGAACGGGCGAGGATGCAAGTCAGAAGGAGGTGAGTATCCAGGCACAAAGTCCAAGAAGAGCTGGCCGGGGCCGGGGCGGGGAGCAGGGATGTGGTAGAGACGCTGAACCATCCGTGCAGGGGAAGAACAAGCAGAGAGGTTTGGGGAGCGATGATAATCACAGGGACAGAGAAGAGTCCAGAGGATATGGCAAGAAGCATGCTTCTGGGGACACAGCAGGGGCTGGCTGGAGAACGAGGCCAATGAACAGGCGCACAGGCACCCTGGTAGGGGAGGCCTCCGAGATCGCTGCAGATGGCCCACACCCCTGTGGCACACCAGCTCTGACCCCAATCTCAGGACAAAACTGAACGTGCCGCCCCCTGAGCCGTTTCCCCTTCCTCTGGGGATCCTCTGCTGGAGGAGCCACCACCTGCTGCCACCAGGGCTCCTGGCTCTCTTCCACCTCTCCCTCTTCCCCCCACCACCTCTGGACTGCAGGTCTCGGAGGACAGAGATTCTGTCTGTCTCCAAACTGCTGCCTGCCTTCCAGGACCTGGCACAGCGCCGGATACGCATTTGCCACAGGAATGAATGACTCATAGGGCACCAAGTCCACCCCCACCTGCGAGAAGCACCCCCCTTCCTAACCTAATCTCTCTGCGACTCTCCAAACTCTCACCAACTTCCATAAATGCTCTTATGAAATATGAAACATGGCCTAAAGATATTGTTGTAGTTTAAAAATGACTCTGTAAAGATGGCTGCCCTACCCACCACTCTGTAGTCTCCTGGATGAATCTCAGTTTCCTCCTCTGAGAAATGGGAACAGTGGCCTGTGAGGCACACTGATAATAGACATGAAGGAGCTGGGTAAACTGGAGTGCAAACTTTTACTTCTACTATAGGGTCCGTATTTGTCCACATGATTTTGACTAGCCTTCTTCAGGCCCTGCTGTCTCCATCACTTCCTCCAAAAGAACAAAAGAACACAAGAGCAAGCTGACAGAGGCTGGGGGTGGGGGGTAATACGGTATTTCTGAATATATTTCACACTGACTTTAATAAGCAGAAACAAACAGAAGTTCTCATACCATATACATTTTTTAATTCTTAAAAAATGAGAATGCTGCTAAATATCAAAACACAACCTCCTCCCCCAAAAATCTGAAGTTGTTATTTTCCTTTTGGTGTTATCTCCAATAGCCAAATGCTTTTGTTCATGTAATGTTTACACTGCCCTTGTCCTGCTTTGTTTAGAAAAATAATAAAGGGCTGTGTTTCCAGCACTGCCGACCAAGTGTGTGTACACATCTGCTCAATGTCTCTGGACCCAGAAAACACTCCAATTTAGAAATTCTGTGTCACTGGCTGAGGAAAAAATGTTTATTTGCCTTGGAATATTCACCAGCCATATGAGTGCTACCACGTCTTCGTCAACCACCCTGTGGAGAACTGGGCCGTGCGAACAGGGCAGGCCGGCAGCACAGTTGTGCTTCACCAGGAAACCTGCTCCAATGGCGCGGGGAAGGCTGGGCCTGCACTCAGTGACCAAGGCTGCCAGTCACTCCATGTGCTCAGCGCCTGTGATGTGCTAAGTTCTACAGACAGGTGTTTGCAGGTGGAGAGAGGATGAGTGACAGAACAAGTCGCAGAGCTAGGTGAGGTCTGTGCTCCCTTTTGAACAAAGCCGCTGTGAAAACTCAGAGGGGCCCAGTCCTAAATCAATTTAACATTACTCCACGGGGCTGCCCCTTTCCTCTCCAATATCGCACACACTTCTAAGCTGTTCCTTGAAATATTCGAGGTCTTTTCACTAACCAGCTCTCAAGGTCGAACATTTAGTTCTAGATAATTTCTACCCTGGCATTCCCACCTCACTAATGAGCCAGTGAACCCAATCATAGTGACTTGTCCATACAGAATCACTCTGTTGGGTCCCAGGAACGTCCATTTCTCGCCTATGTAGTAATTATCCTATTCATCCAATAAATATTTCCAGTTCACCTCCTTTTGGGCCCGTGACAAGACTGCATTTTCTCACCCCTCTGAGGTCAATCATGGCATTGGCCAATAAAATGAGATATAGCGAGCGTGTCACTTTTTGTCAGACATTTTAAAAGCCGATGTGCAATTCTCCACATTTCCTTCCCAATGTGGTGATGATGAAAGCCTCCTTGCCCACCCAAGAGAAAAGAAAACACACCTACACACAGACTTATGTTCTTAGAAGCATTATTTACAACAGCCAAAAGTGGGAACAGCTCTGTCCATCAACAGAGAAATGGGGTAAATACAATGTGATATATCCATACAATGGAATATCATTCAGCCTTACAAAGGAATGAAGAATGCATACATGCTACAACATGAATGAACATTGAAAACAGTATGCCGAGAGAAGCCAGCCACATATTATGATTTTGTTTAAGTGAAGTGTCCAGAATTAGGGAAATCCAGAGGGAGAGAAAGTAGACTGATAGTTACCAGAGGCTGGGGGAAGAAGAGGCGAGGGAATGACTGCTTAATGGGTACCAGATTTCTTTTTGGAGTGATGAAATGTTCTAAAATAAAATTAGGCTGATGGGTGAAAAACTCCAAATACACTAAAAACTATTGAACTGTATATTTCAAAAAAGTAAAATTTACTTTATGGTACATAAACTATCCTATCTAATAAACGAGTAATATGCAGATTGACCATCACTCCCAACACATAAGATAGCTGCCCCCATGTGGTCAAAGATGGCCAGCAGCTGAGGGCAGTTGGGAGGGACCAGGCCTGCAAGGGAGGACAGTTGGGGGCAATCAAGCCTGCAGGGGAGGACAGTTAGGGGTGACCAGGCTGGCAGAGGAGGAAAGTTGGGGGTGACTGGGCCTACAGGGAAGGGCAGTTGTGGGGGACCTGGACCTGTAGGGGAGAGCAGTTGCGGGGGACCAGGCCTTCAGGGAAGGACAATTAGAGGCAAACAGGCTAGCAGGGGAGCAGTTAGGCATCAATCAGGCTGGCAGGGGAGTGGTTTGGGGGTGATCAGGCTGGCAGGCAGGGGCGGTTGGGGCGATCAGGAAGGCAAGCAGGTGAGCAGTTGGGAGCCAGCAATCCTAGATTGTGAGAGGGATGTCTGATTGCCTGTTTGGATCTGGTCTAAACGGGCAGTCGGACATCCCTCAAGTGGTCCCAGATTGGAGAGAGTGCAAGATGGGCTAAGGGACCTCCCCCGAACCATGCATGAATTTTGTGCACTGGGCCTCTAGTATATTAATAAAGTGGTTAACAACAACCAAAAAAAGATGGAACCTCCATTTTCCTGGGTCCATGAAGGACTAGATGTAGCATCATATAACAATACAAACTCAAACACATTCATGCTACTGTACACTCATGTTGAAAATATGTCTGTGGCCAATTAACTTAAAATCCTGGAAGAAAGCCATGGTGTTGTTCTGTCCCAACCAGGACCAGACTCTGTCCCAAGGCCACAGACCAAATCTTCAAACACAGGAAACTAGATGGGGGAGAAGGAGGGTGGGGAGAGGGGGAATCTAAAGAATCTAACTACTTAAAAACAAAAAGAATCTGACTAGATGAAAATAATTCCTAGCCTGAAAAAAAATATTAACAACTCATAACACAATGAACCTTCCAAAAATATGAATCACTCACAAAAATTGAGAAATAAGCAACCAATAACCTAAGAGAAAAATCCACAGAAAAGTATAAATGGTCCCTAAACATATGACAACATGATCAGTTCACACTTCAGAAAACTGCAAATTAAAACTATATTGAGCAGTGGCCGGTGTTGCTAGGTGGTTAAAAGTGTTGGCCTGAGCACCAAAGAGTTCCAGGTTCAATTCCCAGTCAAGGGCACGTACTTGGTTTGCAGGTTCGATCCCTGGCCCCGCTTGGGGCACATGCAGGCGATAGATATTTCTTTCTCTTTTTATATCCATTCCTCTCTCCTTTCCTCCTTCCCTTCCTCCCTCCCTCCCATTCTCTCTAAATATCAATGGAAAAAATGTCCTTGGGTGAGAACAAAAATAAATAAACCAATAAAACTATACTGTGATACTTTTTACAACTGTCAGGTTGGCAAAAATCCAAACGTTTGACTACACCTTCTGCTGGTGAGGCTGTGGGGAAATAGCACTCACACTTGCAGGTGGGTGTGCAAAATGGAATCTCCCTGTGAAATGCAATTTGGCAAAATCTATCAAAATTATAAATGTGTTTCCCCTCTGACCCAGCAATGTCCCTGGGGGATACTACCTACAGATCCACCTGCACATGTGGGAGACAGTACTGAGGTAAGACGGCTCCTTGCAGGTATTTTAGGAAACAGCATGTTGGAAACATGCCCAAATACCTTTGTAGAGGTGATGGGATTTAAGACAAAACCCAAGTGCCGGGGGCAGGGGGTGAGGGGGGAAGGTAGGGGAGGCCAGAGGGAGGTCAGTGTGTGTATGGGGAGACATATGTACTATTTGTAATACCTTAAACAATAAAATTAAAAAAAAATAAAACAAAACGAACAACTTTTGTTCCTCCAAATAAGGAACAACTTCACAATACTAACAGCTGAAGAGAGAGTGTCAATGATTCTCCACATCCTGACATGGAAAAGCTCTAGACTACATTGGTAAGTAGAAAAGCAAGATGGTGAACAGTGTGTACATGTACAATGTGCTGTCTTTAATTTTACCAAATGGAAGAAATAAGAATGTAAATTTGTGTGTTTTATTTGCACAAAGAAACATGGAAAGCCAGTCAAACTACTGAAAAGGAGTATTAGGGAGAAGAGGGATGGAAAAGATGAGAACAGAGGTGATTGGTTTAAGATTTTGCAAACTTTAATATCTTCTCATTTTGGAACTATGGTGATGCAGTGCATATTCAAAGAGCATTACTTAAAAAACATCCCATGCTCATTAAAAAAAAAAAATACTATAGGCACATAAAAGCCTTTGGCAAACAGTCTCAGACAACATTGCTGTGACCAGTGCACAGCTCTGCCTTTCTTTTTTTAGCTTTTGACTAGAGCCCTGATGCAAGAAATTCGTACATGGGGAGGGGGGTGTCCCTCAACCCAGTCTGCACCCTCTCCATCCCTCTCACAATCCAGGACTGCTGGCTCCCAACTGCTCGTCTGCCTGCCTTCCTGATTGCCCCTAACCACTCCTGCCTGCCAGCCTGATCACCCCCTAACCACTCCCCCGACAGCCTGATTGATGCCTAACTGCTCCCCTGCTAGCCTGTTTGCCCTAACTGCCCTCCCCTGCAGGCCTGGTCCCCCCCCCAAACTGCTCTCCCCTGCAGGCCTGGGTCCCACCCCAACTGCCCTTCCCTGCAGGCCCAGTCGCTCCGACCTTCCCTCATCTGCTGGCCTGGTCACCCCTAACTACCCTCCCCTACAGGCTTGACTGCCCCAACTGCCTTCACTTGCAGGCTTGGTCCCTCCCAACTCCCCTCCTCGGCTGGCCATCTTGTGTCCACATGGGCACAACCACCTTGTGTATTGGAGTGATGGTCAATTTGCATATTACTCTTTTATTAGATAGGATAGAGGCTTGATGCATGGGTGGAGGCTAGCTGGTTTGCTCTGAAGGGTGTCCCCGATCCTGGAGGTTCCCTTGGGGTATGGGGCAGCCTGGGCAAGGGGCCTGCGGTAGTTGTCAGGCCGGCCACACTTCCCGGAGACCCAAGCAGAAGCCCTGGTATCTGGGATTTATTTTTCTTCTATAATTGAAACTTTGTAGCCTTGAGTGGAGGCCTGGGCCCACCAGGGTGTGTGGAAAGCTTGGCTTCCGAGGAGAACCAAGATGGCGGCATAGGTAAGCACCTATTTTGCTGCCCACGCAACAATTCCGACACTACAACTTAACAACAAAACAAACATCATCCAGACTCACCGGAAAGTTGGCTGAGTGAAAATGCCACAGATAACAATAAAGGTGGGACGCTGTGACTCAGGAGGAGCAGCGGTGCGCAGCTATGAGGTTCGGAGCACAAGCGAGCTGTGAGGGACGGGCGGCAGCAAGCCTGGCTGGTTTTCTCCAACGGGGAGGGTGGAGGCCTCCCACAGCATCGACCCCCCAGTTCCAGGCAAGCTCCCAGGTCAGGGAAAGGAAGACCCCGGGCACAGCTGAGGTCTGTGAGTTTGGGGAGAGTGTGCGTGTAAATTGGAACAGAAGTTCCTGGAGTGTGCGTCTGGGCAGAGAACGCATGACTTGCTCACTAGCTCGGAGACCACTGGACTGCTTTGTTTTACAACACTGAGTGAGACTTTGGCTGTGCAGACTCATTTGGGGAGAGGCAGAGTTGTCTGGCAATGGGAGACCAGCGGTGGATTTCCATTACCACCCAACACTGAGACCCGCAAGCCGCATAGCTAAGCTGACGCCGCGTGCCCCATAGACGCTGACGCTGCTCGCCGAGTAGGGTGGAGCTAATGCTCAAGCTGCACGCCGCATAAGACACCTACCACACATCGCCAAGGGACCAACTCAGGAAAGCATCCACAATGCAGAGAAAAGGAAAGAACTTAGCTGTGAAAGAAATAGAGGAAAAAAGATGACTAGACATAGAGTTCAAAACCATAGTAATTAGGTTTATGAAGAGGCTACTAGAAAAGGCCAAGGAACTTAATGAGAACTACAAGGGAATAAACAACACCTACAAGGATATGCAAAAGGACCAGCTAGAAATTAAGCATACACTGACTGAAACAAAAAATATTATACAAAGACCTAAAAGCAGTCCAGACGACCGCAAAAACCAAGTCAAAGAAGAAAAATCCACTCAGCCAGAAAAGCAAGAAGCCAAAAGAGTCCAAAAAATTGAAGATAGTATAAGGGGCCTCTGGGACAATCTCAAGCATACCAACGTCAGAATTATTGGGGTGCCAGAAAAAGAGAGAGAGCAAGATAATGAAAACCTACTAGAAGAAATAGTGACTGAAAACTTCCCCCAACTGGTGAAAGAAATTGACTTAAAAACCCAAGAAGTGCACAGAACCCCAAAATATAGGAATCTAAAGAGGACCACATCAAGACACATCATAATTAAAATGCCAAGAGCAAAAGATAAAGAGAGAATATTAAAAGCAGCAAGAGAGAAACAGTTAGTTACCTATAAGGGAGCACCCATACGATTGTCAGCAGATTTCTCAACAGAAACGATGCAGGCCAGATGGGAGTGGCAAGAAATATTCAAAGTGATGAACAGCAAGAATCTACAACCAAGATTACTCTATCCAGCAAAGCTATCATTCAGAATTGAAGGTCAGATAAAGTGCTTTGCAGATAAGAAAAAGCTAAAGGAGTTCATCACTGCCAAACCAATACTATATGAAATGCTGAAAGGTATTGTTTAAGAGAGAAAGAAGAAAAAGGTAAAAATATACATTATGAACAACAAATACACATCTATTAACAAATGAATCTAAAAACCAAGTGAATTAACAATCTGATGAACAGGATAAAATGGGGAATAGAACAGAATAATGGACATAGAGAGGGAATGGACTGATAATTATTGGTGAGAAAATGGGTGTGGGAGGTACATCAAGAGACTGGACAAAAATCATGCACCTATGGGAGAGGACAGTGCGAGGGGGGGGAGATGAGGGCGGAGAGTGGGATGGGTATTGGGTGAAGGGGAGCTATTGGGGGAAAATGTAATTAATAAACTGAACAATAAAGATAAAAAAATAAAATATGAAAAAAATAAAATAAAAAGAAAGCTTGGCTTCCTCCATTGCCTGGGAAACACAAGCCTCCTGCTCACTCTGTGGCTGCAGGCATCTTGGTTGGGTTAATTTGCATATTGCTCCTGATTGGCTGGTGAGTGTAGCTTGTGGGTATAGCAGAGTGATGGTTAATTTGCATATTGTTTTTTTATTAGAAAGAATTATGAGAAAGAGAGAAAGAAGAGGGGAGAGGGTGGGAAGGAGAAAAAGAACATCGTTTTGTTGTTCCACTTATTTCTGCATTCATTGATTCTTCTATATGCCCTGACAGAGATCAAACCCCCACACACCCTCAGTGCATGGGACGACCTTCTAACGGACTGAGCCCCCAGCCAGGGTCAGCTCTGCCTTTCATTCATCCTGTCAATCTGTGTCAAAACCTTCCACCAACAGCCTGAGGCCTGAAACTACCAGACAGTCCTGTGTCTGGCTTTCCAGACTTCACACTTGGCAGGCTGTCCACACACCCATCTAACCCTCTATCCAGCTGGTGTGAGCTGGCCTGCCGGGACCTCTCTCCCCTGCACACACACACCCCTCCCCCCCCAGCTCCTCCCCCAGTGCAGCCCTGTCTCTCCAATCTATCATCAGGAGCAGTCACTTGTGCAGCAAGCATGGGCTCAGCACTTGCTATCTGCAGACAGTGGCACAATGCTGGGGGATGCATACCAATCAGACACAGCCCATGGGGAGCAGGAAAACCCAGATGGATGATACCCTACAATGGAAGCCTAAATGATATATATAGGCCAGGGCCACGCAAAGAAACAGCCAAGAGGGTAAGTAGCAGGCAAAAGGTGTTCCAATACCCAGCTTGGCAAGTGAAGAAAGTGGTGAGAGATGAAGCCAGAAAACTGGCCAAACAGGGAGTAACAGAGAACTTGGACTCTTCCTCCCTGCGTTCAGGGGAACAAGAGGTGAGGACCGAAGCCCACTATGAAGCAATTCCATTGTCTCACTGCAGGCACACCTCCGTCTGTCACCTGGAAGCCAACCTCCTAACCAGGAGCCAGTCCGGCCAGCCGGCCTCTGTGGAAGCAGGACACAGAGAAAGTGTGAAGAGGAAAAACAAAAGCTGCAAGTGAAAAGAAAAGGCTTTGGTCTTCAAAGAGGTGATACTCATTTGTCTGGAAATCTCCCTCCGCTGTGACTCGGTGCCCAAAAGATGCCAAACAATGAGGCACTGCATTCACATTTAACAGAAACAACAGCAAAACCTTATTTCCACGTCATCTACTGAAAGGAGAGAACTAAGCTGACCAAATCCAAATTATACTCCTAAAGCCTCACAAGATAGTTTGTTTTTTAAAACTCTCTTATTTCTGAGAGGTTGATTCAGAAGCTAATGTGTTAAAGAACGAGTTTGTTTTTTTTTTCTTTTAAAGACTTCTGTTCTCCCTTTTCCAGTTTTAAACCAATTTTTTCTTCCAAATGAAAAAAAAGGTCCTTCATAGTGGCCTTTAAATTTCTATTTGAAAGGATTTCTTAAATATCCACCAGTTGGTAGTGAATGGTGGTACATAAATACAAACCTCACTTTACAAGTCTGTTCTTAGCCATCCACCACTACCAGGCCCTGCACTAAACACAGGACACAGCAGGACCACTGCCCTCCTGGAGGGGCGGGTATCTTGTGGGAAGGTTGCTATTTTTTTACTGGAGTTGACTCTGTGACCACCCAGGTGGGCCTAACACCAATGTGCAGGGAATCAGGGACCTTTCCCCAGCATGAGACCTGCTCACAGGAAGGCGAAGTACCAATGCCAAGGACCCCAGAAGGAAATCACTAGGCTTTAACATATCATGGGTACAGACCCTGAGAAAAAAAGACACCTTCTGGTGGCTTGCTGGGCTCCAATTTGAAAAACCGGTCTAGCAGCCATTTCTACACAGAGACCTCTCATGAAAACTGCACTTCTGGGAGTACCCGCACTGAACTCCTGCCTGCCTGTGTGCCTGCCATCTGAGCCAGCCTTATAAACGAGTCCTGGACTCCTATTTCAAACAATGGGACTGAGACGTCCCCATTCAATTGGAGCTGTACAGCTACATCTCCCTCCTCCCGCCACCAACATCTTCACCGCCCAGAGTAGCTCCATTCTGACCAATCCGGAAACTGCCTTTCAGACCAACCAAACTATAAGAGTTTGGACTCCTCGTTTGTTTTTGTTTTTAAGAAGGGAGAGGGAGAAAGAGATAAACATCAGTGATGAGAGAAAATCGTTGATTGGCTGCCTCCTGCACGCCCCACACTGGGGATTCAAGCCTGCAACCTAGGCTTGTGCCCTGACTGGGAATCAAACTGTGCCCTCCTGGTTTATTGGTTACACTCAACCACTGAACCACATCAGCCAGGCAAGAATCTGGTTTGTTTTTTGAGGTGATGTGTGGGTTTGGTTTTTCCTAAAGAAACATTTTTTGCTCTCTTCAAATGTCAAAATCTGACCAAAGACTTGCAGTCATGTTACATAGTGATTTCTTGTGCTTATTATCGCCATTTTCTTCTACCAATAAAATATATGCTTTTAAATCAAGACAGAATGTGCTTTCTTTCATAATTTCCTGATTTCTCTTTCAAGCCGGAAGTGTTTTTTTAAAGTGCTGGAGGTATTGGATTAGTTGCTAAGACCATGTGTTAAATTTTCTTTACACACTGGGTCTTCTCCGTAGTTACATTCTGTAGCAAATGGTGTTCAGCGTAAGTGTGGGACTTACACAGCCCAGAAGATCTTGTACAAAGCTGCACTACCACTAAGCAGACCCGGACCTTCAGAGCAAAACCTCTAGCCGCTCCTCCCACTCCAGTCTAGGAGTGGAGGCTTCAGTGGTCTGGCCAAGGAGAGGAGTCCCTCAGAGCTTTCCCACAGGCTCCACTACCCAGAAAACCACTGGGAGCCACACGATCCTCTTTACTCAGCTTCTCTGAACTCAGACCACTGTGCTTTGGGTCAACTGTCTCACCAGGCTCCTTTTTTTTCATCTATTTATCTCTTGCTTGTTGCTAAAATTATGTGAAATGGCCTAAAGCAGCGGTTCTCAACCCTAAACACTGAATCTCTGGGGAGCTTTGGGAACATACTTATGCTCAGGCCCAATCCCAGAACAATTAAAACATAAGGTGGTAGGAATCAAGAGCTGGAACTTTAAAAATAAATCTCCCCAGCCAAGACCGGTTTGGCTCAGTGGATAGAGCGTCGGACTGCGGACTGAAGGGTCCCGGGTTCGATTCCGGCAAGGGCATGTACCTTGGCTGCGGGCACATCCCCAGTAGGGGGCGTGCAAGAGGCAGCTGATCGATGTCTCTCTCTCATTGATGTTTCTGACTTTCTATCCCTCCCCCTTCCTCTCTGTAAAAAAATCAATAAAATATATTTTTTAAAAAATGAATCTCCCCAGGTAATTCTGATTAAAGTAAAGTAGACAACTTAAGAATTACTGAGCTTCCAGAAATCCACTACACTGCTATGTAATGAAAAGCAAATAAATGAAAACACAGGAAATAGGGAAACAGAAGGAAAAATAGAAAAGCAAAGCCAGAAAACGAGGTTGGAATACAAAGTGCAGGCCACACTAGAGCTAGAACTATTGGCTCTAAGCTGAGCTTCCTGGTGGTCAAAGCAAAGAGGACTCACTGTCTACACAGTGATTTTCTCCCCTTTTCATCTCACGGCACACATACATTACTAAAATTCTGCGCATACCAAAGAATATATTATATTTTTTGCTGATCTGAAAAAAAATAGAAATAATTTTGATTAATTCACACTGGAAGACTATTGTTGTGTTGGCTGTACTTTTTTTTTTTTTTTTTTAAATTTAACAATCTAAGGGAAAAGAGGTCCGTCCCAGACTAAATAGTCAGGTACTGCATGTTTTAAAAATGCTTGCGGCACACCAGGTGAAAATGACTTGAGTGTGAGGCAGAGATAAACAGCAGAAGATTCTTCTTGTCCTGGGACCCAAGATGAACACTCCCTCACGACCTCCCAGAGGAGAGTATGCTCCCCAACACCGTGACCATAACCACCTGAGAAGTAGCGCAGCCTTGCGAAGGGTGCCCACAAGTCAGCACCGGGCTACTTAGGGCTGCCTGCAAACTCCCTGCTGGAAATAACCCCCTAATGAAAATCAATGCCTGCATATAAAACATGCAATCAAATCCACTTCATTTTTCACTGGTAACAACGTATTTAACCTGTCATTCTGAGTCCCTTCGAAGCTGTCATGAAAACACAAGGGCTCAGCCTCTATTTCACTGACTGAATAATGCCACTGGCTCGGTGCTCTAGAAAACAAGCTCTTCCGTCAAGACCGTCCTGACAGCCCCAGAACACCAAATCTGTGCCCATACATAGAAGGCAGCAAAGTCCCAGAGCCTGCCAAGCACTTTCCTTGATGCCAGTGCTCAGAAAGGCCCCTGACCACTCTCAACCCTGCTGTGGTCTCTCAGATCTAAGAACAGGGTATCCCCCAGAAGTCAAGCTATTAAGCAGGCCTCATGGCCACCAAAAACGAAACCACCACAAGAGACTTCTGAGCACTTCCACCCTGACAATATGTACTGTATGCTTCTGTTATGCACACTACACTTACAATAGTAAGTTTTTAAAATGTGTGTTAAAATCTATGAAATCAAGAGTAAGTCACCCTCCTGCTCCCACATACGTGACATTTTCTTTTTCTTTTTTCAACATTTTATTTTTGAACCACACACCACATCACCACATTTCAAAGCACCGATGAGTTAAAGTAGCAACTACTCACAATCACCAAGAGAGGAATCAGCCTCAGTGTCCATCAGCAGATGTATGGATAAACTAATTGTGATCTAGTCACACAACAGGTGTTATCAACCATGGAAAGAAGGAAGTCCTGCCCCGCTGCCACACAGAAGAGCCTGGAAAAGACTACGCTACGTGGAAAACAACAGACACAAAGGGCCACACACTGCATGATTCCATGTGGTGAAATGTCAGCACAGGCAAAGCCACAGGGACAGAAAACGGATTAGTGGTTGCTAGGGTTTGGGGGCTGAGGGGTGTAGGGAGTGACTGCTAAGTGGGCACAGGTGTCCTTGTGGGGTGATGAAAAGTTCTAGAACTAGACAGTGATGGTGATTGCACAACACTGTCTAATGACACTGGGTTTTTAACTTTAAAATGGTTACCACAGTAAACTACACACACACACACACACACACACAAATTCGTGCATGGGGGCACGGGGTGTCCCTCAGCCCAGCCTGCACCCTCTCCAATCTGGGACCCCTCGAGGGATGTCCAACTGCCCGTTTAGGCCCGATCCCAGTAGGATTGGGCCTAAATAGGCAGTCAGACATTCTTCTCACAGTCCAGGACTGCTGGCTCCAAACTGCTTGCCTGGCTGCTTTCCTGATTGCCCCTAACTGCTTCTGCCTGCCATCTTGCTCCACCCCCTAACCACTACCCTGCCAGCCTAACTGATGTCTAACTGCTCCCCTGCCAGCCTGTTTGCCCCCAACTTCCCTCCTCTGTAGGCCTGGTCATTCCTAACTGCCCTCCCCTGCAGGCTTGATAGCCCCCATCTGGCCTCCCTTGCAGGCCTGGAACCTCCCAACGACCCTCCCCTGCTGGCCATCTTGTGGTGGCCATCTTGTGTCCACATGGGGGCAGCCATCTTGTGTGTTGGAGTGATGGTCAATCTGCGTATTACTCTTTTATTAGATAGAATAGAGGCCTGGTGCATGGGTGGGGGCCAGCTGATTTGCCCTGAAGAGTATCCCAGATCAGAGTGGGGGTTCCTTTGGGGCGTGGGGCTGCCTGGGCAAGGGGGCTGTGGTGGTTTGCAGGCTGGCCATGCCCCCCAGCGACCTAAGTGGAGGCCCTGGGATCTGGGATTAATTTATGTTCTACAATTGAAACTTTGTATCCTGGAGTGGAGCCAAGCCTTCTGCTTGCTCTATGGAAACAGCCATTTTTGTTTGGATTTATTTAAATTCTATAATTGAAACTTTGTAGCCTAGAGTGGAGACCTAGGTGCTAGGATTTTAGAAACTTGGCTTCCTCCATCACCTGGGCAACCATAGCCTCTGCTCTCTCCACCTCCGTGGCTGCTGCCATTTCTGTTGGGATATATCTTCTATAGTTAAAACTTTGCAGCATTGAGTGGAGGCCTAGGCTGGCAAGGGCAGGTGGAAAGCTTGGCTTCCTCCTTTGCCGGGGAAACCCAAGCCTCCCTCCTGTTCTCAGTGGCCGCAGCCATCTTGGTTGGGGTTTATTTGCTCCTGAGTGGCTGGTGGACATGGCTTGTGGGTGTATCGGAGTTATGGTCAATTTGCATATAACTCTTCCATTAGATAGGATTAGGGAGAAAAATTTAAAATAGCAAAACTTTCATTGTTCTGCCCTAACATAAATACTAATAAAATTCAACCTAAATCAAGATTTTGTATAAAAATTATTCCACAACTGAAAAAAAAAATCAGCAACAATCGCAGAACATATTAAAAGCAGAAACAATAAATATAGTCAAGTTACAGGATACAAAATCAATGTGCAAAAATCCATTGCCTTCCTGTATACCAACAGCAAAACTTCAGAAAAAGAAATGAAAAAAACAACTTCTTTTGCAGGAGCAACCAAAAGAATAAAAATCTAGGAATAAACTTAACAAAGGATATGAAAGGCCTATCTACTGAAAATTACAAAATATTATTTAAAAGAGACTGAAAAAGACACAACAAAATGGGAAAATATCCCGTGTTCATGGATTGGAAGAATCAACATATTTAAAATGGCTATATTTCCCAAAGAAATATACAGATTTAATGAAATTCCCATCAAAATCCCAATGTCATTAATAAAAAAAATTAAATAAGAAATCACCAGATTTGTATGGAACCACAAAAGACCCAGAATAGCCAAAGCAATCCTGAAAAGTAAGAACAAAGCTGGAGGTATCATGCTACCTAATTTGAAATTATACTACAGAGCTACAATAATCAAAATAGCATGGTATTGGCAGAGAAACAGACACACGGATCAATGGACAGAGAACAGAGAGCCCAGCAATAAAACCACACATATATGGACAGATCATTGAAGGAGCCAGAAATGCATACTGGATTAAAGATATTCTCTTCAATAAATGGTGCTGGGAAAATTAGAAAGCCACATGCAAAGGAATGAAACTGGATTACAGTTTGTTCCCATGTACAACAATTAATTCACAATGGATCAAAGACCTAAATATAAAACCCAAAACAGTAAGTTACACAGAAGAAAATATAGGTAACAAACTTTTGGACCTGAGTGGTAGAGAACATTTTATAGACTTGACCCCAAAGGCAAAGTAGGTAAAAGCAAAAATAAATGAATGGGACTATCAAACTGAAAGGCTTTTGCACAGCAAAAGAAACAGACAACAAAACAAACAAGAAGCCAGCTAGATGGAAGATGATATTTGCAAATAGTAGCTCTGACAAAGGTTTAATTTCCAAAATTATAAAGAACTTATGCAGACTTAACATCAAACAAATAAACAATCCAATCAAAGAGTGGGCAGAGGACCTGAAAATACACCTCTCCCAAGACAAACAAACAGCCAATAGATACATGAAAAGGTGTTCAACCTCACTAGCAATTAGGGAAATGCAAATATAAACGACAGTGAGATACCACCTCACACCTGTTAGAGTGCCCTTATCAACAAGACAAGCAATAACAGGTGTTGGAGAGGCTGTGGAAAAGGGGGGCCCTCATTCACTGATGGTGGGAATGTAGATGGTACAACCACTATGGAAAGCAGCCTGGCGATTCCTCAAAAAGTTAAGAAGAGAGCTACTGTAATAACCCAACAACCCCACTCCTAGGTATATACCCGAAAACCTGGAAATCATGTATTCACAAAGATATATGGACCCTATGTTCATTGCAGCATTTTTTCATGGTGTCCAAAACATGGAAACAGCCAAAGTGGCCTGCGATAGAGGACCGAGTAAAGAAGACATGGCCCATATACACATGGAGTACTATTCAGCCGTAAGAAAGGATGAAACAGTGCCATTTGCAACAACATGGATGGACCTTGAGAACATTATGCTAAGTGAAATCAGTCAGTCAGAAAAAGCTAAGAACCATACGCTTTCACTCATATGTGGGATACAAAACCGAAACTTATGAACACAAACAGCAGTGTATTGGTTACCGAGGGGTGGGGGCGGGGGAGGAGGGAGGGATGGGAGAGGGGTCCTAAACCGAGGTGACAGAAGGTTTGACTCTGGGTAGTGGACACATGGTGCTATATACAGACTTTGTAACTTAGAAATCCACACATGAAACCTGTATGTTCATACTGACCTATGTCACGGAATAAAGTCAGAATCAGGACTGTTGGAAGTCAGTCTGACTTGAGTCCATATCTGGTAGAGATCCACACGTAAGCAGTTATCACTGAAGTATGAAATCTGCTTTGAAATAATCCAATGGGAGAAGGGAGAGCCTAGATTAAAACTGTTGAAGACGAGTGATGGGATTCATCGAACTATTTTATTTTTATGTTAGAAATCCTCCACAATGAAAAGTTGTGCTTTGTTTTCAAGCAAGCTTGCAAAGATCTTTAACATGGATAAAGAACTTAAACTTTCAAAATCTCAGACTTGACCCCGTGCCCTCCACCTGAGCCTCACGGTGCAGGCTCACCAGGACAGGCCCATCCGCGAGAGGCCACACCAAGGACCCGCAGAAAGCCACCAGGCCCCTGTTCAGAATGTCAGACAGCAGCACGAGGACGTGTCTAGCCTAGTCCTTCACAGAGCAAACCAATCTCCTATCTTGGCTTCTGAGACGCCTGCCCCAAATTCAGCTATCACCTGGGGTCTACACGTGTCTGGAAACGAGGGGACCTTTCACCAAAATGCCTTTAACAGAGCCCTTCGAATCCCTAACCACTGCGGACAGTTTCCCTTCAGGCCGGGGTCCAAGGAAGTAGTATGCTGCCAGACCCCTCCTAGATGCCATAGGAGGTTAATACTGCAATTGCCTATTGTTTCTCCTCCTTCCTCTTCTAGAATTAGATTGGGGGTGGGGGGGGAGGCAAGGCAGGTGTCTCTATTTCATTCCCTAGGACAGTGGTCAGCAAACTCATTAGCCAACAGAGCCAAGCATCAACAGTACAATGATTGAAATTTCTTTTGAGAGCCAAATTTTTTAAACTTAAACTTCTTCTAACACCACTTCCTCAAAATAGACTCGCCCAGGCCGTGGCATTTTGTGGAAGAGCCACACTCAAGGGGCCAAAGGGCCACATGTGGCTCTCGAGCCGCAGTCTGCCAACCACTGGTCTAGGAAAGTGTGGTTCACGGTACATATTCGACTTAATGTTTGTTGTGTGATCCTGATTCTTGATGGACACTGCTCCAAATGTGTATTATAAAGACTTGCTTTTTACAAATGCCAATGGAAAATAACAGAATGTATGAGCCCTGTTTGCCAGAAAAGGAGGGGACAGGAAACAAGAAGTTGTGGTACAAACAATACCACCTAAAGTAGTACCAGAGATGTTCTAGAACGTAGGGCCCTGGACTGGGGGGTAAGAGGGGTATGGAGAGGTGGGACTGGTATATGTCAGGCAGAGGGGAGTTCATGAAAAGGGTCCGAGGGACAGGGACGGGGCACAGGGGCAAAAAGGAGGGCACAGCACAGGTTGGTACCCAAGTTCCCCACTGTGAGCACTGACACGGCCATGACTGGTCTCTGTGTACGGTCCTGGGTCCCCAAAGCAGGGCCCAGGCCATGAAGAAAAATGAGTGGGCACCATGGGAAGCGTGGAGGCTCTGGAGAACTGGTAAACGCAACCCTGTCCAGAGACAGTGACCAACACTGGCGCTGACCCAGTGTTGCCAGGCAACAGTGCAGGCCCCCAGCTGCCAAGTGTTCTGATTTGTCAATGAAGCTGCAAGTCTGAATTGCTATGTAAGATCTGATTTTCATGTTGGCAACTGTGTTAAATAATGGCCTCCCAAAGATGTCCACCTTGTACCCCTGGTTACATGGCAAAGAGGAATTAAGGTAGCCGATGGAATTAAGGTCTCTAATCAGCTTATCTTAAAAGAGGGAGAGGATCCTGGATTATCCATTTGGCTCAAGGTAATCACAAGGGTCCTTTAAAGTAGAAGTGGGAGGCAGAAAGTCAGCATCAGCATGATGCAGTGGGAGAACAGGACTGGCTATTGCTGGCTTTGAAGAGAGAAAGGGCCACAAATCAAGAAACCTGGACGGCCTCCAGAAACTGGAAAAGGCAAGGAAACAGACCCTCCCCTTGAGCCTCCACCAGGAGCACAGCCCTGGCTACACCAGGATTTTAGCCCACTGGGGCCACTGCTAAACTTCTAACCTACAGAACTACATTGTTTCAAGCTACATGTCTGTGGTAATTTGTGACAGCAGCACAGGAAACTAACACAGCAACCAATTTTAACTTTTAAAAGGAGGCAGAGTACAAAATGCATCTGTGGGCTGGATGAGGCATGGGCTTCTGTCTAGTCCACAGTGAGAAGATCTGAGGGCTGGGTCCTCTCCTGGGTAGCCAGGCCAGAGCCTGACATGCCTTCCAAGTTAACTACTTGGCCCCTCGCCTTTACAAACTGGTCACAAAGCCCTCCAGCGGGTTCTGGAAAACAAAAATGCTTACTGAAAGGAGTCCTATTCCCAAGCATCAGCACACGCCTGAGGCGTTACCTAGGACCTGAGAAACTGGCTTGGAGCAGAGGATGGAACATAATCCTTTTCAACTCCACAGTCTTCTGCAAACAGCAAGCAGTGAGAGCTTTTCCAGGTCCCTGGGGAAGCCTCCTCCCTCCCTGCCTCCCAGCACCCACTGCAATGAGATCACTTTGATTTCTTTTCAACAGCAAGAACACTTTCCAAATAAGCTCATTTTAGTTCCCCACATTCAGAGCTGCTCTGATTAAATGTAGAGAAGGACCCAGGTCCCTGCACACTCGCCACCAAAAGATTGTGTGAAAACCACAGCCCAACTCAAATCTCACTAAGCTTTCCACCTGCCCTGCCTGGCTGGTCTGTGGCTGCACCTCTGCCCCATGCCCCGCCCTTCCTCCTTGCTCAGCCCAAGCCGGACACTTCTCCCTAGGCCTGGATACAGCTCCGTTCCCTCCGCCTGCAGTCTTCCCAACTCTGTCCCCCACTCTGTTTTCTTCAAAACTCTACTTGCACATCACTTCCTCTGAAGGCTCTGTGACACCCAGGCTCATTCTCAGTGTCTGACACCGCTGGCTAAACTCCTCTCTCCCGGGGCTGATGCTACTTGTCCCTATATCAGGAGCTACTCTCTGCAAACCATAAGCTACTTGAGGGCAGGAATCTACCACCTATGTATTCCCAGACTATAACACATAATATATACGTGCTCAGTAAACATTAAATAAAGACTGAATGAATTGGTCTATAACCTAATTTTTTCTGTAACTACTATAAATTGTGATATTTATTAAATGCACCAGATAAAACCTCACTTCAGATCTTTACTAAAGTTAATCTATTTAAATTAGGAACTCTAAATTACAACTATCTTAAAATAATTACTTAGTTTAAATTTTACTAGTGTTTGTCTTACAATTAAGAGCACAGGAAGGAACCTGGCTGCAGAACTGAATGCAGACAAGCACCTGCTGTGCCTGCTCCATAAACCTGGCTCCAAGTCAAGCTGAAGAAGGGCTACCAAACAGGTGGGTCACAAACACTTCTCTGGCCCTCGCCTTGTTTACACTGCTAAGGCAGACTTCAGCCCAGGGAGCCATCTGATTTCACCTCTTCTGTCATCCCCCCCCCCCTTTCTCCAGCTGTCCAGTTACTTTATAGCACTCAGGGGCTCAGCACTCACACCTCATTGGTTTCCTATGCTCTCTGGCTCAATTTTCTCCCACCTTCTCATCGGTGACATTTCCAGAGGACCCCTGAGCACACAGTTCAGCTTCTCAGTCCACAAACCATTTTGGAGTACTTCAGAAATTACTACTGGTTCCTGCCTCCATGGTCTGGAGTGGAGCCCCATCATAGAGCCCGCTTTTAGAAAGTTTTCCGGCCATGTGTTTACAGGTACACCCAAGGATAGGAACTGCAGATGTGGCTCAGCAGTTGAGTGTCAAGTTACAAACCAGGTCATGGTTCGATTCCAGGTCAGGGCACATGTCCAAGTTGCAGGCTCGATCCCCAGTGGGTGACCTATAGGAGCAGCCAATCAATGGGTCTCCCTCATCATTGAGGTTTCTATCTCTCTCCCCTTTCCTTTCCCCTCTGAAAGCAGGTTATTTTTTTAAGAACTGCAGGTGTCACAACCACACTTCCCAGCCAGCACTGAGGCCCTAAAGCCCTCACCTCTCCCCAGGCAGAAGTGGACTCTGGCCTCCCCGCACTCTGACACACACCCCTGTGCTGTCTCCAGAATGGCAATGTATTCAGTCTCAGAAAGCTAGCCTGGCCAGGCCCTCACCAAATTATGCCACTTTGCAAGGCCCCTGCCAGAGGTTCCCTCTCCAAACCACTCCCTACTGCCAGCACCACCATGTTCCAAGGCTTCTGCCACCTAGTTCCTCACTGCTCCTAGGAGGTATCCACCAAGTACACACCTCACATGCACGCAGGCACCAGCCCAGGCCCACTCCAAGCTTTGCCTTGCGCTGGCCCCTCGATCTGAAATACCTTCCCATCTGCCTTCTACTCCTGAAACTATTCCCTGTCCTTCCAGGTGCAGCTCAAACCCTGTCTTCTCCCTGTCACCTTTGTCTCCGCAGCTGATTAAGTTCTTGGTGGCAGGAAACACGGCATTTCACACCATCACTCTGACTCTGGGGACCAGGCGTTGCATATTTTCCAGGCTGACACTGATCTCAAATATTCTGCCCTGCTGCCATGAAAATGCCTTTGATTTGATGCTCATAATTCTACATCAATCGGACTGCCTTTTGTAAAGCAACATAAAAATTATTTCTCTGCTCATGTTTCCCAAATGTTTGGATCCAGAGTATCGTATTTGCCAGGACAGCTGTGGATATCTACGGGACCGGCACGCAGGAGGACCTGCTCTCCAAGGAGGCTCTTCAGCCTGTCAGTGCCCTGTACTGCTATGGACACAGGGGTGGGGACCGAGGCAGACTCTGAAGAGTAATCTCAGCTCTCATGATTTATTCACCACAGAGTTGTAAAGAGTTTACGAAACAATACATTCGAGTCCAAACCTCCAGGGCCTCCAAGGAGTGCAGGACAGGTATGGACACATAGCTGTGTATCATCCTTGGCTTGGGAACTGCAGGCAATTTTCACACCCTGGGAAAGTGATCATGCCTCAGTCTGCTCATACATTGTAAGATCAGAAAATGGCCCATTTACTAGAAGTCATGCATTAGCAGCCTACTTAGGAAGGAGATGCTTTATATTTTTATTTACACGTAACTGTTTAAGACTATCAAGTTCTTCTTTATGAATTTCATCATATTTAAACAATAGCATCACCAGAGGGTTTTTAGTCCTTAACTTCCCTGTATCATGTTTACAGAACCAATGGGCAGAGCTTTGGGGTTACAGGCTGAAAAGAAATGGCCCCTTTTCTCAAAGAGCAATTTGGGCAATTATTTTAACACAGCTTTACAAACACAAAAAACTTTACAAACCCACAGACTTCCTCCCAGCCAACCCAACAGGGGTGCTCTCAGGTCCCTGTTGTGCTCAACTAGGCAGCTTTTGGTCTTAGAATTTACATCCGTAGCCCTGGATAGGAAGGTGAGATGTTGTCATAGAAACAGCTTCATGAGACTCCAAAATCAAAGTGTGGGACTGAATTCAGAGTGGATGCATATGAGCAAGCTTGACCCCCCCACCCCCCCCTCCCCCCAGCCTCAGCTTGCTCATCTGTGAAATGCCTATTTCTCAGGGCTGCAGAGAGGGAACAATGAGGCAATGGAAACACCTGGAATGGCTAGGGCGTGAGGCAGTGGAAATAATGTGGTTTTGAATCTGACACAGGTGGCAGCAAATACCAGCTGGGGCACTAAGCACTGTGTAGCCTGGGGCAGGCTGCTGAGCCCCTCTGAGCCTTCATTTTTGCATATCAAAAAGAGAAATAGTGACAGGCCATGCACGATCATAATGAAAATTAAATTAATACTGTGTGTAAACAAAGTAGCATAAGGTCTAACACACAGAAGGCATCCTAAAACCATGAGGGCAATGTTTGGTTTTCATGAACAACCTAACATCACTACTGGAGGAAAAACAACTTTTTCTCCAAACTCTAAGCACCAAAGAATATTAAAGCAATCTGAAATGTTAGAGGGGAAAGGAGTGACTTCCAGTAAGGGCAGCAGCCATCCCTAATTACCCTGTGGGAGTTTGCTCAGTGCCAACCCCACTCCCCCGGCCCTTTCCCAGCTGCTAAAAAGCCTTGATAGTGAACATCTTGCTTGATGTGTGGGAATGAATTGGATTTTCAAACAATCTTAGATTTACTGCCTCTTCAAGGGCACCGACATCTTACATTCCTTTCATTAAGGAAAACATCCCGACTAACCCACAGAGTGATGACGCCTGCGACGCCAGTCCAAACTATAATCACACAGGAATAAGGTGAAAACAGCTTTTTGAGAAACCAAGTTCCCATGTGCCATGCCACCATCTTCTGAGCAACTCAGAGGCAATTCTGAGGCAAAAAGGAACTGCTGATGCTGACCCCTTACACACCTTCTCTTCAGCATCAGTAACACCTGGACACTGGTTGAAATGCATACTCTCAGGCCTCAGCCCAGGCCTACAGAATCAGAAACTCTGGGGTGGGGCCCAGCAATGTGCCTAACAGCTTCTCTGGGTAATTCTGATGCGAACTGGAGTCTGAGAAACACTACTGCCCTGCTGCCACGTGGTTATTATTAGCCTCACTTTAGAGAGGAGGAAACAGAAGCTCAGCGATTACAATGCCCAAAGCCCCACTTCGAGAAGGCCAATATGTACCCAGTCCAATTCTAAAGCTAGGTGTCGCATGGCCTTTGTAGCCAAACTGTCTGTGCCATTTGGTGCTCTCAGCTACTGGGCCACCAGGATGCAATGATGCCACTAACTGAAGAGGGGCTGGAATGAGGGAAGGATGAGTCCTGTACTTAGAAGTGATTAACCAGAGATGCTTTTAAATATGAAACATGCATCAGACTGCTTTTCCCTGCTCCATTTACCAGTTGAGTTGCCATTAAGAGACAATGGGGAGCCCCTTCACTGTGGGACTTTCTACAGGAGCTGGTGAAATGGGAGGGACCCAGGTTTGGGAATCACAGACCTGGGTTTGACTCTTGGCTGTGCCAGTTTCTCAAAAGTTACCTAACCTCCTGGCGCTCTTAGAGGGCTGGATTTCCCAGGACAGGCCATGCTGAGCGGGTGTCTGTGGACTCTGTCTCGGTTTGACACTGGGCCACAGCTGCAGCAGGCTTCCTTTCGCTGTGACCCAGCCTACCCTGGAAAAGGGCAGAAATGATTTACATACCATTATTTGTCAATTTACCTGCTGTTTGCTTTCATTATTTTTGCTGCACTCATTTTATTGGTATTTAAATGTTTTAGGCAACCTAAGAACAAATGCACAAGTGAAGATACAGTAAAATGAACTGCTTGACATCCATTACTTCATGTATATCAAGCACAGCAGTAAAACAAAACAAAAAAGGCCCATATATTTGACTTTATTTAGGTTTTTTTAGTCATTTTAAAAATACCTGCCTAACATGCATGTTCATTTTCATGAACAATCCCAGCATAATGGTTAAGAATATAGTATTGAGTTCCTATAAATGGAATAGAAACTTTATGAATGAACTTTCCAACTACTTCTCTACAGCTTTTTATGTATATTAGTGTTTCGGTTCTGAAACTTCTCTAAAGGAAATTTCACATTTTTGGAAATTTACTCCTTCTTCTTCTGTGGCAGCTAACGGGCTTTTACCAAGTTTATTCACTTGAAACCTATATGATCCTATTAACCAATGTCACCCCAATAAATTAAATAACCAAATATGAAGTTTATCGTAACAACAAAATACTACTAATATAACTTCTGTTTCCAATCATGTCCCATACTCCTCCACCAGAAACCCCATGAAAAAAATAGGTGTTGGTTGTTGCTTTTTTCGGGGGGGGCGGGGGTGTTTGATTGGAAAAAAGTAACATGTTCCATTTAAAATGTAGTATATGGCATTTCCTAATTTTGAAAGCCACAATGTTCTTGGTCCATCATATCATCAGGGAGCGTTAACTGTTAAGTTTTGTGCTTCCAAATAATTTCTGTTTTTAAATTTCTTGATACATTTATAGCCTGCCTCCAACTTTGGTCCTTTCTTCTTCCTGCTTGTCAGGTGCACAGGATTTTCTTCTCCAGCCTTCGGTTCTGTCACCAATCCTTCCTACCTGGTGGCCCTGCACTTGGAAAAGAGGCCATATGATCTTTATGGCTCCACTCAGTGTCTAAGGACACTCTGCTTCCTTTGCTTGCATGGCACACACTATCTCCCTGGTCCTATTTACTGCAGCAAATCTCTTCTTACTTGGTGAGATTGCGCTACCTCCCTGTGAACTAAACCTATCCCGAATATCTGTCATAGTTTGCCTTTAAAATCCTTCCTCTTCTTGTCTTTCTTTCTTTCTTTTTTAAAAAGATTGAAATCTGGTTTTATTGATTTTAGAGAAGAGACAGGAAGAGAGAAACATCAACTTGAGAACAAAACCTCAGTCAGCTGCCCCCCACACACGCACCCCATTGGGGATGAAGCCCAAACCTGAGAAGGTGCCGACCCGCCACCGAACTGGCAGGGGACGACGCGACCAACAGAGCCATAGCGGCCAGGCTTCCTCTCTAAATAGCGAGGCTGTTCTACCCAAAGCTTACCTGGCAGACTAATCCTCAGTACCTTGCAAAAACACCAACCCGAAATACTGTTTTAAAAGAGGTGTATTTTCCTTTCAGAATGTAAGCTTCTCCAGAGCAGGGACAATGTTTTTCTTGTATGTTCTATTGTGCCTAATGCACCATAAATGCTCAATACTGATGATAGGGAAGGGGAGGGTTACATCTCCTCTGGACTTCAGATTTTCCACTCATGAATCAGTGTGTCTATGTGAACACAAAATAAAACTTTATGTGAAAAAAACCACACACACAAAAGCTGCTATTATAGCTTTGCATTTTAAGACATCAAAAACTTAACGGAAAAAAAAGAAAGAAGAAAAAAAAACTTAACTGCCTGACTAAAACATAGGTGTGCCCAAACAAGTCCATAGATGGCTGACACTGAGTACACTTACTTAACTACGTGCACACTTATTTCACTGTTTTTGTTTTCTAAGTTTCTAGTTTTAGACAACTTGAACAAGCTAATTAAAACCAAAGAAAATTCCACTGACAAACTTATCAGAAAGTTTGTCAACTTTCAGAAATTAACAGATGGCTGTGAAATCATTCCAAGAATGCATTTTGCAAAAATAAAATGTGCTTTCTCCCACCCTTACCAATCTTAATCACATCATCTCCCAGTCCTCAGTCCAGTATCCTTTTGCAGTAGGGCTTTAAGCAAGTCTCTTCATTCCTGTGAGACTGGATTTCTCAAATGAAGTAACAGGAATAATACTATTTTGGGCCCAGCCCACGCGGCTCACTCGTTGAGCATCAACCCATGAACCAGGAAGTCAACTTTTGATTCCTGGTCAGGGCACATGCCCAGGTTTGGGGCTCGATCCCTAAAAGGGAGCCTGCAGAGATAGCTGATTAATGATTCTCTCTCATCTCTTTCCCTCTCCCTTCCTCTCTCTGAAATAAAAACAAAATAATAGGCTAATATGCAAATCGACCAAACAGGAGAACAACTGGTCATTATGATGCTCACTGACCGCCAAGGGGCGGAAGCTCAGGCAGGAGCTGCTGCCTGGTGGCACAGGGGGGGGTGCCGCTCAGCCAGAAGCTGGGCTCACAGCTGGCACGCACGGCAGCGGTGCGGGAGCCTCTCCCGCCTCCACTGCAGCACTAAGGATGTCAGACTGCCTCGGGAAGCGGCCTAAGCCGTCAGTCAGACAGACAGACATCCTCCGAGGGCTCCCAGACTGCGGGAGGGCGCAGGCCAGGCTGAGGGCCCCCTCCCAAGTGCACATATTTTGTGCACCAGACGTCTAGTAATAATATTTTGGAATCCAACAGATCTGTTCAAATCCCAGCTCCATCACTTACTGGTTGTGTGACCTTGAGCCTCTGGGTCTCATTTCCATCATCTGCAAGAGGGGGATAATACCCATCTGACTGACATATGACTGCTGGACAAACAGTAATGGTTTTTGCATGAACAAGACACAACAGCAGAAACTGTATTAATATCAATAAAAGGTCATTCCCCTGTCGCCAGGACTATTTACTCATACCCCAAACCTTAACTGAGCACCTATCATGCATGTGCCAGAAATGGAGCTGTGTGCTGGAGAAGTAAAAAAGGACAATCACTGGTTTCAAAGATGTCAGTGTCACAAGAGCCCCAGATACACACACAATTATGTTAATTGCTCCAACAGACTGGGGTGGTAAGGCATAGAGGCAGGCTTAGAGGGGCCCAAACACTGATGGACTTGGCTGGCAAAGGCTTGACAGACGTTTAAACTGAAGGCATGGGTTGAATGTCCAACAGAAATCAGGGAGCAGTAGATTCTTTATATCCTCTCTAACCATACATACACATATATTAGTATTGATCTCAGAGAGGAAGGGAGAGGGACAGAGAGACAGAAACATCAATAATGAGAGATAATCATTGATCGGCTATCTCCTGCACATCCACCACTGAGGATCAAGCCCACAACCGGGCATGCACCCTCAACAGGAACCAAACCCAGCACCCTCAGTCTGCAGGCCGACGCTCCATCCAGAGTCAAACCAGCTAGGGCTTTAATGTGCTTCCCAACAGCGTAACAATGACAGCCTCGCACAGGATAACCTCTTAGCACTTAGTCCACAACGAACTGAAAGGTGCCACTCCTCTGAGTGAAATGAGGAAGGAGGGAGGGAGGAAGGGAGGGGCAGGAGGAGGAGGAAGAGAAGTAGAAGTAGCAGAAGTGGAAGAAGAGGAAGCTGCCACCATCTACCCTTTACATTTAGGAAAAGCCAAGCAATTAAAACAAATCAGTCCCCAAAACAGTTCAAATGCTTTTGCAGGATCAGAATCCCAACACTCAGGAAATCCTCGTCTTATTATGGAAGACATAAGAGACAACTGTATTTCTACAGAGAATGTAGAAATACATTTTTCAAGATTGCGGACACTGTGCTGGGTTGGTATCACTACTTGAAAAGTTTACATTTCTTCACACTTCACACAGCTGCTTGGCACACACCTTGCAGGGAGAGAACTCTCCATAGAACTCCCTATCTGCCAAGCTCAGGGTCCAGAGAGGCAAAAAGCTGGTGTAAACCACAGGACAACCCAAACTTGCTCCTGGTCCTGACGTTTGTGGGATGCAATCCTGACTCTTACCTTACAATAGTTTGCACTTACCAAACGCTTTAATAGCCAGTATCACATTCAATGCTCACAAAACAATAGACCGGCGAGACTGGGAAGGATGACCAGCCTAATATTACAACTAAAGAAAAAATTAGCTTCTAACTGTAAAAATACAAATAAGTAAAAGATGAAATGATTTTGGTGGTTTCTCCAACACAATCACTTGTTTCAAACACAAACACTAGAACAAGTACTATTCAGAAATAAATGATAGTCCCTTTCAATTTTTAAATACAATGAAAATTGAATTATCAGTTCCAATTCAATGGTGCTGTGCCGGATTCAGTATATGATTTTGTCAGCAGCTACCATCTGGTATCTAGAGCTACAAGATGCACATGTAATTGAGGTGGCAGTTGCAGAGGGAAAGGAGGGCATGGATATTAAAATTCACCTTTTAAAATCGTTCTAACCCCCAGTCCAATCTCTTCTTTACAAGAGATATTCTGGAGGTGGAAATAAAGAAATCATACTTCTCTCCTCCTAACCATTTTCTTGTGTGAATGTTAAAAATAAGAGAGGAAGGGGATTGCCCTAGCCAGTTTGGGTCTGTGGTTAGAGCATAGGCTAGCAGACCAAAGGGTCTCAGGTCACTTCCCAGTCAAGGGCACGTACTTGGGTTACAGGTCCCATCTACATGCCATGGTCCCTGGCGTGCAGGAGACAACCAATCCATGTGTCTCTCACGTGATATTTCTCTCTTTTTCTCTCTTTCCTTCCATTCGCTCTAAAATCGATGGAGAAAATATGAGAATTAAAAAAAAAATTCAAGAGGAGGGAGATAATTCTGGCCGGTGTGGCCCAGTAGACTGGACACCATCCAGTGCACCAGAAGGTTGCAGGTAAGATTCCTGGTCACCTGGATTGCAGGCTCGGGGCTTGATCTCCCGGTAGGGGGCATACAGGAGGCAGCTGATTGGTGTGGCCATGTTTCTCTCCCCTCCCCACCCCGCTTCGCTCTAAAAATCAATTAAAACTATATTTTTAAAAAATTCTATAACATCATGGGAAGAGCCTTGGAAAGGGAGCTTCTAGTTTTGGCACTGACAGAATCGCTGTGATCTTGATTGAATCACTGCTTCTCTGGGCCTCAGTTTTCCCCATCTGAACCCCAAAGATGGTTGAGCCCCATCTCTTCAACCACAGACTGCAAAACTGTGAAGGGGCCCCACACGGTGCCCCTGGGCAGAGGAATGCTGGGGTTTGGGGGAGAGCAAATTGCCCTTTCCACAAAGCCACTGGGCCAACTGCGGGACGCAAACAAACCATTTGGGCAAGGACTCCTCCAGGAAGGACCAGCCTCTCCAACGCGCTCGGCTCCTGGGGAGCCGCCCAACTGGGAGAGAGAGGAAGGGCCTCTTTCCACACAGACTTCCTGGAAGAGCAGGGCCCCACGCACCCATTCCCCCACCCGATTAGCCCAGCAGGGAGGGGGTCTCTGCCCTCCCACGCGGAACAAAAGGCAGCTGGGGCCTGGCTCTGCCGCCCCCGTCCCCGCTGTGCGGTGGAGGTGGGTGGGGTGGGTGGGGGGGGGGGAGGGAGAACCTGGTCCCTCGGGAGGGGTAGGGATCCTCCAGCCCGAAGAAGAACGGGGTCGGGCCGGGGTCCCGGGCACAGAGAACCCTTCCCCGGTTCCAGGAGGGATGGGGCCAGAGCTCCACAAGGGGGCGGGAGGGAGACCAGACCCGGCTCCGGGGAAAGGGGGCGCCTGGCCCGGGAGCAGCGGAAAGTGCTCTGGGAGGGCGGGCGGGGTCGCTTCAGGCTGAGAGGTGAGGGCCAGAGGGGACTCCAGACTCCCAGGATCTAAAACGCAGAGCCCGGGATAGGAAATGGAGTGTAGGCGCCGAGTCGGGGAGCGGGGTCCGTGCAGCGGGAAGATAGGGAGGGGGCCAGGCTCGAGCCTGTGGGGCGGGGTCTGGTTGGAAGAAAAGCGGTCCCGCCAGAGAGGTATACCCAGCCGGGGCCGCTGGGTTGCACGCTTGGGGACTGACTTCGGGGACGCCCATGTTCTGGGGGCGTCCACCCCCTGGGGGAGGGGGACGCTCCGCGCTCTGGGGCCCACTCCGGTCCCCGAACCCGGCTCACCTCCGCTCCTTCGGTCCGCCTCGGGTCCCGACCGAGACCGCCAATAGCGCTGTGGAGGCGGGAGCGACCGGAGCCCGCGGAGCCGCCGCCGGCGCCGCCCGCACGTCCAGCTCTGTTTGACACCCACTCATCAGCCAACATGGCGGCCGGGAGGGGGCGCGCCGGCTGCGTGTGCGCGCGCGCGCCGGCCCCGCCCTTCATCACCCAGGCCCCGCCCACACCAGCCGGTCCCGCCCACCGTCGCCCAGGCCCCGCCCCGCGCCCACCGGCCCCCGCCCACCGTCGCCGGCCCCGCCTCGCCCCTGCAGCCTCCACCCCCCCCTTCCCACGACCCCACGCAGACTGCCCAGCGATCCCGCAGCTCCCCAGAACCCTGGCCGGAATCCCCTAAACAACTCCCCCAAACACCCCCCCCACACACACACACACACACGCGTTCAAACTATCCCGAGCGCCACACATACATACCCTGGCAAATTCATACCCCCAAACCATGCACTCAGATCCCCCACAAATCCCCACATCCATGCACATCCTGCAACTCCCCACACACCTCACCACCCTTCCTCACACACACAGACGGCGGCATCCTAAGCTAACACGCGCGTTCTGACCCTTGCAGTAAACACTGGGACAGGTGGTGCTTGAAAGGGGTGAGGTGGCTGCTTGGAGCGCTAGTCACGCCTGGTTTCTTGATCTGGGTGCGGGAGTTAAAAGTGTTCACTTTGTGAAAATTCACTGGTGCATACTTTAAATGTGTGCACTTTAATGTGTGTGTGTTAGACTTCAATAAAGTTATTCCGGGAAGGGATGCTATAGGCTTCCTTAGTCTGCCAGAGAGGCGGTGGCACTGAAAAGGTGGGGCCTCTTAGCTCACCATAACCCTGACCCCAGGGGTTATTAGACACCCCTGGTGCAGCCTTGCCCCTTCACACGGCCTCACACTCTCAAAGGAACAACAGGAGCTGCCTCTTCCCTTTGATTAAACCCATGCCCACAGGGCACCAACTATGTGCCAGCATAGTACTTGGCACAGCAGAAGACAAAGAAAGTTGAGAAATGGTAGAGCCCGAGGAAGTTCTAGGACCTCCCAGCTGACTAACCTGCCCCAGTCAGGATGGGCACTGCATAGACCCCCTCACAGCAGAGCCTGGGGATGGATCAGGGCAGCTAGATTGGCAGACAGCACCATCCCTGTTGCTAGGCAATATCAACACTATGCCAAACTCTGGTGTCAGGGACGCTGTGTCCAGAACCATCACTCTGCCCTCTCTCACTGGGGGACGAGGCAGCCGCTGCACTTCTCTGAGCTTCGTACTCCTCCTACGAAGGAGTCAGATGGCCAAGGCATTGCTTCTGTTCTCACAAGCTGGGATCTAGACTGGACTTTCCCTTCTCCGGGAAAAATATAAGAGGGAGGAGAGAGGGGAGGCTAGGAGAGGGGAGAGAGAAGAGAGAAAGAAATCAACGCATTTGCAAACCCAGATGGCCACTCTCCTTTGTAAAGTCCCACACTGGTTCTAGATGCTGGGAACTCTTCCCAACAGTTGGCTGCCCTCACAGGACTCCATGTCCCTCCCACTGCTGTGTCCCTGCTCCACTGTGAGGGTAAATTAAGCTTTCTATGCCTGCCTGTGGCAGGAACCAGGCTCCTTGTCCCAGAGAAGGCCCTCCACCAGTCCAACACTCCTTGTAAGCCACAGCCCTCTGCTGGGCCTTCCCAGGCCTCCCAGGAGAGCAGAGCTTTACATGAACTCATGACTCCTGGCCTCAAAAAGTTTGCAACTTCAGGGGGCTTATGCCAACACATACTGGGAGCCGGTGCAGGCTTGAGTGCTTTACATGGGTTGTCTAAACCAGCAACACCCGGCTGAACGCCCTGCAATGATGGACATGTTCTCTAGAGATGCTGCCACATGTGAGCACTGAAACATGGCTACTGACCGAGGATCTGAAGTTTGGAGACCTTATATAACTTTAAGTAATACATTTAAATAGCCACACGTGGCTAGATGTTGCCACAGAGAACAATGCTGGTCTAGAACCTCACCCAGCCCCACAAAGTGACCATTCTTATTGTCCACACTTTAGAGACCAAGAACTTGCGGCTTGGGGGATGCTGGGTCTTGCCACCCAGGCTGGTTTTGCTGCATGCAGAACCCACTGCTTTCCCCACCACTTTAGCAAGTCTGTGGGGCCACCGAGATAAGATGCAAGCTTTGGGAAGAGAACTGGATGCAGATAAAGTGATGATGAGCTAATTACAGCCCAGACAGTGAGTTGGAGGGCATGAGACTGAGCCGGGCTGGGGGTTGAGGGAGGGCCTCCAGAGGCTGGAGGACCACCACCCACGTGTAAAATCAGAGAACATTGCCTCAGTCCTTGAAATCATGTCTCCCCCTGCACTAGCTTTGAAGCATATCTCCATCTCCCCCTTCCCTCTCTCAGTGCAGTCTCATGAGGAGCCCTTGAGGTCAGCAGCTCTATTCTCGTTTTACCGATGAAAAATCAGAGGCAGCACACTGCAAGTGCTGGGATTCTAACCCGGTTGTGCTCAGTCCACAGCATGCAAGCAGCCTTGCAGAGGAGGATACAGGATAAGCCAAGCCCAATGCAGTCCCAGGGCACAGAGCTAGAGCAGACACTCACCTGCTCTTCCTAGGACATGGAGATTGGTTCCAGGTGCACACTGAGGCAGCGTGATGGGGTTGGCTTGAGTGCTATGCTTCCGAAGCAGAAGGGTGGCTGTGTGGCCCAGGGACATCTCTGGAGTTGGAGAAGGAGGAGTCAATAAGGAGAGAATTTCTGGCAGGGAGAGAGGATATGCTGAGTGAAAAGAATCGCTGAAAAAAGGTGCAGAAGGAGGTCCCAGGGGTGAACCCTACAGTCAAAACCATATCCAACTGGTTGAGCATCAACCCATGAATCAAGAGGTCACTGGTTCGGTTCCTGATCAGGGCACGTGCCTGGGTTGTGGGCTCTATTCCCAATAAGGGGCATGCCGAAGGCAGCCAATCACTGTGTTTTTTTTTTATCTCTCTCCCTCTTCCTTCCTCCCTCTGGAATAAATAAAAACGTATTTTTTTAATCCAGCAAACCAGCCTGGGTGACAAGATCTAGCGCCCCCCCTCTCCCAGCCTCAAGTTCCTGGTCTGAAAAGTGTGGGCAATAAGAATGTTCACTTTGTGGGTCTGGGTGAGGTTCCAGGCCAGCACTGTTCAATGTGATAAGAAACCAAAAATGCCTAATGTCTAGTCCACTGATTTGTTGCCTGGCTTTGGCCATATCACTACTCCTTCCAGGGCTCAGTTTCTCCATCTTGGAAGTAGGAATAATAATCCCTCTCAATTTGTAGGACTGCACTTCAGTTCAGAACGAAAACACAGGACAGAAATGCTTTGGAAACTGTAAAGCCCTAGATAGGCGCTAGCAGTGCTTCTTATGAAGACACCGAGACGCGGCTGTGCAGGCCCTGCAGGTGCTGAGAGTCCAAAAGAGCAGAAGAGTCTTGACAGAAGCAGAACCGGAAGCTCTGGAATTACACAGGAAACCATAAGAGGAAGAGTTGGGAGAGCTCAACACGGAAGTTTCTTTGGTTTATAGGAAGGGAGTGGTCAGCGCAGACTTTCTGGAAGCGGAAGCACCAGAGAGAGGAAATAATAGTAATACTAACAATAACAACAAAGTAGTGAGCACTGTGTAAATGGTTTGCCTGGGTCAGTGGTTGGCAAACCGCGGCTCGAAAGTCACATGCGGCTCTTTGGCCTCTTGAGTGTGGCTCTTCCACAAAATACCACGGCCTGGGCGAATCTATCTTGAAGAAGTGGCATTAGAAAAAGTTTAAATTTTAAAAATTTGGCTCTCCAAAGAAATTTCAATCGTTGTACTGCTGATATTTGGCTCTATTGACTAAAGAGTTTGCCAGCCACTGGCCTAGGTTATCTCATTTCCTCTTCATCACAACCCTGAGTTTCAGACCATCAATGTCTTTAACTTACAGATAATCTTCAGAGACATTCAACTACTTGCCCACGATCACAAAGCTAAAAACTGGCAATGGTGGAAAACCTGTCTGATTTCAAAGCCAAACTCTCTCTCTCTCTCTCTCTCTCTCTCTCTTTGTTTTGTTAATTCTCCCCCGAAGATATTTTCCCATTGATTTTTTTAGAGAAAGTGGGAGGGAGGTGGAGAGACAGAAAGAAACATCGACGTGAGGGAGACACATTGATTGTTTGCCTCCCGCAATGCCCTGACCAGATCTGGATCGAGCCTGCAACTGAGATATGTGCCCTTGACCAGAATCGAACCCGGACCCTCAGTCCTCAGGCTGACTTTCTGTTCACTGAGGCAAATGGGCTAGGTGGGGCAGAGGCAAACTCTTGAGAAGAATTTGGAGATCCCCCACCCTCCCGCCCCAGGGGTTGGTGTATAACCAAGGCTGAGCCCATCATAGCATCTGGCCCTGGTCACAGTGATTGGTTCAGGAATGGGCACACGGCTCAGGATAGGCCAGTGAACCTCAAAACAAGGATTTCTATAGAAACTGTAGAAACCATTGAAAACGGGACACTTCTCTTTCTGACAACAGACTTCAGACGCGAGCTCGCATGGGACAGAAAACACAGACAAACACCTACTGCGGTCAATCAGGCTCTCCGGGTCGGGGTCCCTCTGGGTCTTGGGGATCCCGGACGAGCCCCCAAATGTTATGCCCAGATTTCATGATCCCCAAAGACCACCAGGGAGCCGAAACGGCTACAATAGCATAGAACCTTTATTCAAACCCGGGTTTGGCCCCAGCCTCCATCCGGCACAGCAGCGAGGCGAGAGAGCGAGCCCAGCAAGAACAATAGATTATAAAGGGTTGGTGATTTGGGTGGTCCCAGGGAAGTGAGGTGGGTTACAGAGACAGCCTTATTAGGTCAGGGTTTTTCAGTGGGGATCTCACAGTACAAGTATCAGGGAGTGACCGGTACTTTGGTCATGTCTTATTAGGACCTAAGCCATGTCATTGGTCCGCTGAGGCAGTGGTTGGGGAAGCCAGGACATTCCTGGCACCCCTGTGGCCACTCCCAGCAGGGGGGAAGGGGAATCAGGCTGACCAGCCCTGCAAGATGGAGGACAGCCGCCCCTGCCTTGTCCTTTCAACTTAAGCCTGGAGCAACTGCATCCTGGAGAGCCAGCTGAGATGAAGCCCATGCAGAGGGGCAGAGGGGCAGAGGGGCAAGGGGGCTGAAGGCAGAGAGGCAGGGGGCAGAGGGGCAAGGGTGCTGAGGGGCAGGGGGGCTGAGGGGCAGAGGGGCAGGGGGCAGAGGAGCAGGGGGGCTGAGGGGCAGGGGGGCTGAGGGGCAGGGGGCAGAGGGGCAGAGGGGCAAGGGGCAGAGGGGCAGGGGCAGAGGGGCAGGGGGCAGAGGGGCAGGGGGCTGAGGGGCAGAGGGGCAGGGGCCTGAGGGGCAGAGGGGCAGAGGGGCAGGGGGCAGAGGGGCAGAGGGGCAGGGGGCAGAGGGGCAGAGGGGCAGGGGGGCAGAGGGGCAGAGGGGCAGGGGGGCAGGGGCAGAGGGGCAGAGGGGCAGGGGGGCAGAGGGGCAGAGGGGCAGGGGGCAGAGGGGCAGGGGGCAGAGGGGCAGAGGGGCAGAGGGGCAGGGGGGCAGGGGAGCATGGGGGCTGAGGGGCAGGGGGTTGAGGGGCAGAGGGGCTGGGGGGCAGAGGGGCAAGGGTGCTGAGGGGCAGGAGGGCTGAGGGGCAGAGGAGTAGGGGGCAGAGGAGCAGGGGGGCTGAGGGGCAGGGGGCTGAGGGGCAGGGGGCAGAGGGGCTGAGGGGCTGAGGGGCTGACGGGCAGGGGGACTGAGGGGCAGGGGGGTTGAGGGGCAGAGGGGCACGGGGACCGAGGGGCAGGGGGCAGAGGGGCAGGGGGCAGAGGGGCAGGGGGCTGAGGGGCAGAGGGGCAAGGGGGCAGAGGGGCAGAGGGGCTGAGCGGCAGAGGGGCAGGGGGCAGAGGGGCAGAGGGGCAGGGGGCAGAGGGGCATAGGGGCAGAAGGGGAGGGAGCAGAGGGGCGGAGGGGCAGAGGGGCAGGGGGCTGAGGGGCAGAGAGGCAGAGGGGCAGAGGGGCATAGGGGCAGAAGGGGAGGGAGCAGAGGGGCGGAGGGACAGAGGGGCAGGGGGGCAGAGGGGCAAGGGGGCTGAGGGGCATAGGGGCAGAAGGGGAGGGGGCAGAGGGGCGGAGGGGCAGAGGGGCAGGGGGCTGAGGGGCAGAGGGGTAAGGGGGCAGAGGGACAGAGGGGCAGGGGGCAGAGGGGCAGGGGGCAGAGGGGCATAGGGGCAGAAGGGGAGGGAGCAGAGGGGCGGAGGGGCAGAGGGGCAGGGGGCTGAGGGGCAGAGAGGCAGAGGGGCAGAGGGGCTGAGGGGCAGAGAGGCAAGGGGGCAGAGGGGCAGGGGGCAGAGGGGCTGAGGGGCAGAGGGGCAGGGGGCTGAGGGGCGGAGGGGCAGAGGGGCTGAGGGGCAGAGGGGCATGGGGGCTGAGGGGCTGAGGGGTAGAGAGGCAGGGGGGCAGAGGGGCAGAGGGGCTGAGGGGCAGAGAGGCAGGGGGGCAGGGGAGCAAGGGGGCTGAGGGGCAGGGGGTTGAGGGGCAGAGGGGCAGGGGGGCAGAGGGGCAGGGGGGCAGAGGGGCAGAGGGGCAGAGGGGCAGGGGGGCAGGGGAGCAAGGGGGCTGAGGGGCAGGGGGTTGAGGGGCAGAGGGGCAGAGGGGCAGGGGGGCAGAGGGGCAGGGGGGCTGAGGGGCAGAGGGGCAGAGGGGCTGAGGGGCAGAGGGGCAGAGGCGAGGGAAAGACAGGTTCCGGCTGCTGTCTGAGCCTCCGTGCCTGGAGCTCTCCCCCGGGCTCTTTAGCACACAGCCCACACACCAGTTGAAACTATTTTGATAAAAACCCAACTCAACCTGGCTGAAATGCTCATTGGAATTGATTGGCTCTTTTCAAGAGCAGCTCCAGGGCTGGGTTTCGGTGCAGAAGCCCGAGGTCCCATGGCGTGCCGCCGTCCGCCGTGGCTGGTGCCTGAACCGGCTGTGAACTGGCTGCACCAGATCAGGCTTCACACCCGTGGCCACCCCACCCAGAACCGACAGTGCCCCTTTCCCAACGACAAGCTAAAGTCTCAGTTGTGCTCTGATGGGAAGAACTTAGTTCTCCTGCTCATCCCCGAGCCCACTGGGGAGTTCGATGTGAGGAATCAGGGTGATGGGCTTGCCCAGCAGGGCCCGCCCTGGCGCTCTGGGCAGGAGGAGAGCACATCCTGAGGGGCACAGTGTCCATCTCTAAGAACCCCTTTTCTCCCTCAGCCAGTTGATTTGGGTTTCACCACTTGGTACCCAGATTCCTGATAGTAACAATCATCAACCCCATTTCCAAAGAGTTTTCATTTAATTTTTGGCAGCTCCAGTCTTTATACTTACAGTATTTACTAAATCAATCAACAAATTGTTAATTCTGCTTGGGATTTACATAATGCCTTTTATCCCAAACTCTCATCACACCTCAGAAACAAGTTTTAATGACCTGCTTCAGCTTTCCCCCCCAGGGCATTATGTGTATTAATAACTATAAAACAGAGCAGCCTGGGCTCAGTGGTTAGGCACCGACCTATGAACCAGGAGGTCACGGCTCAATTCCAGGTCAGGGCACATACCCAGCTTGTGGTCTCGATCCCCAGTGCAGGGTGTGCAGGAGGCAGCCGATCAATGGTTCTCTTTCATCACTGATGCTTCTATCTCTCTCTTCCTCTCCCTCTTTGAAGTTAATAAAAATGTATTATTAAAAATAAACATCCCCCCCAAAAAAACAAAACCATAGCCTCCACTTAATATATAGTTTCTACTCTTACAACTCAACATGTCTGTTCTTTATTGACCATTCATCTTCACGCCTTTTCCTTTATAGCAAGAAGGGCCTCCAAGCAAGAAGGGCCATTGTAAAACATGTTTTCTTTTAATATATTTTATTGATTTTTTAGAGAGTAGAAGGGAGAGGGATAGAAAGTCAGAAACATCGATGAGAGAGAGACATCAATCAGCTGCCTCTTGCACGCCCCCTACTGGGGATGCGCCCGCAGCCAAGGTACATGCTCTTGCCGGAATCAAACCTGGGACCCTTGAGTCCGCAGTCCGACGCTCTATCCACTGAGCCAAACCGGTCTCGGCTAAAACATGTTTTCTTAAATCTACATGGACTGAACATCTCAGACACACCGTTTCATGAAGCAGCCAGCAGCACCCCGTGAGACAGGCACACTGGTTATCACCATTTTGCAGGCAGGTGCAGTGAGGCGCAGAGAGTGCTACAGCTGGGGGCCCAGCTGGTGAGTGGCAGGACTCAGCTCTTCACTCAAGCCATGACGCCAGGGACTGGCACCTCCCTCAGAGCACTCCCCTGTGCCCTCTCTCGAGCTCCTTTCCTCAGTAATGTGCACACTACTTTTCTGTCAGAAAGTGCAGCATGACCAGGAGAGGCCATAGCACCTCTCTGGCCTCAGAAAGGTACCATGCTTGCTTCTTCAAAAAATTTACAGACAAGTGGAACACACTCCACCTTCATAAAGCTTTCAGCTTAGGACTAGAGTAGAAACATAACCACTCAAACCAATAGCACAAAGGAGTCTGCCCAGAAGAGTAGCATGTGTGCTGAGCCTTTGTAAGAATGGCTAATTATTTGTTTTGCAGAAAGTGGGGGAGCGGGACAGGCTGAGCAAAGACCAGGAAGTGGGAAATCACAAACCAGTGGTGCAGCTCAGCTGAGCTGCAGGAGGCATGGAAGAGTCAGGTGGTGAGTCAGGAGAGAATAGCTAGAAGGTGCCCTAGAGATCAGCCCCTTTCCTTGGCAGTCCAGGGGCCAGAATATTCCTGGCTGGCCAAGGAGAATGCACATCTCCATGGTGATAGTGATTGGTTCAGAGGTGGACATGTGACTCAAGCCAAGCCAATGAGATTTCCCCCCAGGATTTTAGGTAAAACCAGCAGGGAAGAGGCCCTCTCTGTTTCTGTGACTGCAGGTGCCAAGGCCCATGGAAGCCTGGAGCTGCCAGGAACCGCTTTGTCACCCCCAGAGACAATTCTGAAGACCCCCAGTTCAGATCAGCCTGGAGACAAGGGGACCAGAGCTGTTGGGTCAGGCTGGCCTCATCCTAGCTTTTTGAAAGGACACATCCACTGCCGCCTCAAGCAAACTTCTCTTTTGAGAGAAATCTCAAAAGTCTTTATTTCCTTTTTCTCTTCTTTTTATCATTTATTCATATTCATTCTCTCTTGCATTCTTTCCTTTTCTTTCCACATCTTTTTTCTCTTTGTTTCTCTCTCTATATTATTTTTTTATATTTGAAGTTTTATGTACAACTTATTGTTATTATTACAATTATTAATAATAATTATTATTTTATGTACAAAGAGATCACATTCTGCCGTAAGGTAGATAGATGTCTTGAATGACCCATTCATGGAAGTTCACTTAGTCCAACTTAATGAAACCTATGTCCTTCACATAGTGACGGACACACTGGCGGAGCGTGTGGAGGCTGTAATCCCAGATCAGACCCTGGCGGTTTGAGCAGATGTGGCAAGAACGATGGCTCCAGTAGAGTTGCTGGTGACCCAGCTTGCTCACTCTGTCACAACGAGGCAAAAGGAACTCCTATATTTCTTAATTTAGTAAATATCTTTTAAAATAATTCTAAAAAATACACGCACACATTTTACAAATATCTGACCAGTATGATTCAAAACTGCCAGTGTCAGGAAACAGAAGGACTAAGAAACTGCCACCAACTAAAGAAGACTAAGAAGGCAATTCAATTCAATGTGGCATCCTGGATGAGACTTACTACAGAAAAGGGAGACTGGTAAAAACAAACAAAAACTCACAAACACCACACACACAACCCACCCCTCACCCCCCAAAAACAAAAACAAAACCCAGGTGCAGTAATCTGAATTATTCTGTGGCTTAGTTACAAGTACTGTACCAATGTTAGTTTCTGAGTTTTGACAAAGGACAATGGTAATGTGTGGTAATTAGGGTACAGGGGACAGAAGAAAACTCTCTGTGCTATATTTGAAACTTTTTCTAAACCTGAAATCACTCCAATGTAAACTTTTTTTTTTTTTTTACATGCACAGAAAAAGTTCAACTAGTATATCAGGACATACGGTGGAAAACAAATGTCCCTCCTACAATAACCTCTCCTTATAGACAATCACTGTTACAGTGTAATGTGGATGCTCTATGTACCTACAGACTTACGGATCTACCCCTCCAGCCTGTTCTGCACAAACAGTAACATCTGCTTTTCACTTAACAGTGTGTTCTTCCCCGTCCACATGAAGAGAACTGTCTTGTCTATAATGGTTTGGTGGATTTACCGTGCCCCCAGGGAATGGCGGGCAGTACCCTTGCATTCTGCTACATACAATGTCTTTGCAAATTTATCGCCAGGCTCATTATAGAGGCTCTCAAAGAGCAACTGCAGAGCTTTGCCCATAGGTTACTGCAAGACCAGGTTTCCCCAATTGTTATTGGGTTCTCAGACTCAAAGATAGGATTTGAAGTTTACTTTAGCAAAATTACTTTACTGTTCAACCAGATCCCGCTGCAGGTTGCAGGGGACATCTCCGAGGATTTGGCTGCTATCAGCCAACCTCCTACCCACGGAGGGGTGCTCCTTGGATCAACTGCTCAGCATCTGTCCCCTGTGGACCACCTCGCAGCAGTGCTGCCTCACGAGCTTGCCCATCAATTCTTACTTCTGAGGCCCTGGAGCTGCCTGGCATGGTGGCAGGCTTGTCAAGCCCCGACTTTGATTCTCTGAGCTATTCCATTTCTTTGCATTAAATTTCAAGTTCCTTCCATTAATTCTCTTGTTAACCAGAATCCATTTCTGTTGTTCTCAACCAAAGAACCCTACCTGATACCTTCTCCATCCTGTTTTTGTTGTTATTATTAATTCTCACCCGAGGATATTTTTCCATTGATTTTTATAGAGTGGAAAGGAGAGGGAGAGCCAGCGAGAGAAACATTGATGTGAGGGAGACACATGAATTGGTTGCCTCCCTCACGTGCCCTGACTGGGGCTAGGGATTGATCCTGAAACTGAAGTACATGCCCTTGACTAGAATCCAACCCAAGACCCTTCAGTCCAAGGACTGATGCTCTATCCACTGAGCCAAAGTGGCTAGGGCTGCATCTCCATTTTAAATCATGCAATGAATCCCCGCCCTGTGCCTCCATTAATAAAGGAATATAACAAGACTCCTGCCGTGGTGACACTCTTCCCATTCTGAGTGCTTCTCTATTGCTGCTTGATATTGATACAGCTCTGAATAAATATTTGTTGAAGTCATTCTTAAATGTTAGTTTTATTCATCCAGTGCCCTCCCAACTATATTTCATGCTTAATAGTGAGCCTCTTTCTATTTGTATTCTAAAAGCGCTGCTGCCTTTGATACCAAAGGCAGAAACAGAAGACTTGTCACCACACTAGGGACCATGCTCTGTCCCTGGTCAGTCCTGGCCCGCATCACACTTTTCTGTCAGTATCAGCTGGTCATCTTGGGCAAAACATCCAAATCAAGACTGAGATGGCAGTCAACTCTCTAGGTGTGTGGTCCCTCCAAGGCCAAGAGCATAAAATTGGGACTCAGAAAGCCATAATTCAAATCCCAGCCACTCTACTCATGAAGCAATTTTTACCTTTTTGAGGACCTCAGTTTTCTAACCTGTCGTGTATGTTACTTTTTAATTTATTTATAAACTAGCGGCCTAGTGCACGAATTCATGCATGCATGGGTGGGGTCCCTCAGCCTGGCAAGGGATTAGGGTAATTGAGGCCTGGCCGGCCAGGGGAGGGACCACAGGAGGTTGTCTGTGGAAGCGCACTGACCATCAGGGGGCAGTTCCTGCACTGAGTGTCTGCCCCCTGGTGGTCAGTGCACATCATAGCAACTGATCAATCAGTCATTCAGTCACTTAGGCTTTTATATATAGAGATTTTAATCCTCCCTGGAGGATATGTTTATTTTTTTATTGATTTTGAGAGAGGGAGGGATGGGGAGAGAGAGAGACATTTATGTGAAAGAGAATCATCAATCAATTGCCTCTCATACGCACCCCAACTGGGGATTGGACCCACAACTCTTTGGTGTATGGAACGATGCTCCCACCAACTAAGCCATCCAGCCAGGGCCATGTATATTTCTTAACCCAAACACTGTGTGAGAGCAATGGGGGGAGGGGGGGATTGGCTGCCCCATTGATCTGCTCTTCACTTTCCCTTCTGTCTCCAGAGTCCTGATCCCTCTCCTTACTCCCCAGAAGCAAAAAGACAGGTGGGCCTGGGCAGAGAGCCTGCAGCCTGGAGAATTACAGAGCAGCCTGAGGAGCTAAGCAGACTGTAAAGAAGCTGACATGTTAGTGCCGTGTGTAAAACCACAGATTTGAGATGATCAAGACCAGTGTGAAAGACAGCACTTGGCAGCTCTGTGGCCTTGGACACATCACACTACCTTTCTGAGCCTGTTTTCTCTGCTGTGAATGAACAGGGCAGTGGTAACTCCTGCCTGGTCTACTTCAAATGTCCGTAGGAGGCCCAGATTACATGAGATGTGAAAGTGCTGTGCAGCAAGGCGTGCCTGTGCTGCGTGGGCTGTGAGGGGCGTGCCGGGCTCTGGGACCCAACCCCTGGTCCGGGGCAGGAGCGCCCTCGTGAGGTTGGCCTGCCTACGTGCTCTCACACAGGCTCTGGGGCCAGCCTGGGTGGCTGGCTCAGCTCCTAGATGAACCTCCTCCATCTCATGACACACATACACTAATTCCTAAAATTCTGCAGCATACCTAAAAATACATTACATTTTTTGATGATCTGACCAAAAAAATAGGTATAATTTTGATTCATTCACACCAGATGGCTATGTTGGCTATTGTTTCTTTTCTATTTGACTATATAAGGGAATAGAGGCCAGTGCTCTGACTAATCAGTGAAGTATTTCATGTTTTAAAAATTCTCGCGGCACACTGGTTGAACATTGCTGACCTTAAGAGAATCCAGGGCTTTTTGGATGGGGGAGAGGAAGTTCTAATATGTTGGGAGAAGTGCTGGAATTCTCCAGCCTTTCCATTTGGATGCTCTTTCCTTTGTGAAGCCAGGCCATCACCTGGTCCCTCTGGAGACTACCGGTGGCTGGAAATACAGGTCCTGGGGACAAGGAGGCCTGGGTTTGAATCCAGACTTGGTCACTTCTCAGCTGGTGGCCTCAGTCCAGTCCCTGCTCTTCTGTGTGCCACATGCTTCTTCACCTGGGAAACGAGACCAGGAGGACCACTTCATGGTCCCGAGATGAGGGGCGGCCAGCATTCCTCCCCGCCTCCACCCCCCGGGGCCCAGCGCAGAGCCGAGGCTCATCTTTCAGGGTTGGAAGAACCCAGGAGGGCCAGCTGGCTCTGGAAGAGGCCCTGGCCAAGGGTGATGGGCTGGAGTTTCAGGATCTACCAGTCTCTCCAGAGACCTTGCAACACACGTTCAGACTGGTTCTCCCTGCCGCCTCCTCCTCCCCCTCGCCTCTACGCAGCCCTTTAGCCCCGGTGTCCTGAGCCATCGGTGAGCTGCTGGAGCCTTGAGCTGAAGCAGGATGGACGCGGGGCCAGGTCACAGGGAAGCTGACACAGATGCAGCAGTGAGAGGCCAGACCTGGGGGGTTCCAAAAGAGGACAGAAGGCCTGTGACTCCACGGGGTGAGAAAATGTAAAGGTTGAGGCCACTTAGTCCAGAAAAAGGCAAAAAGAACATCCCCCCTGCCACCTTTTTTTGGCCTCTGTCTCCTCTTCCTTATTTCCCCTTCCCCTCTACTCCTCTCTCCTTCTCTTACTTTTCTTTTTCTTTAACCCAAAGGAAATACAAGTTGAGGACATGAAACAAATATTGTCATATATTTTGTAGATCTGAGAGGCACAGAGAAGAAAGATGAGAACAAAATTGCACCTCCATTGCTTTTATCTGGCTGCTGCCTTCAAGCCGTCCACACAAACAAAGGCAGAGGAGCAAGTCAGCCAACAGAAACCTGCCCAGCCAGCCCCACGACGCCCACCTCTCCTGTCCTCACCGCTTCCTGTGACCCCTGAGCTCCCGAGGAAAGCATTGCCCTCCCGGGCTCAGCTGCTGGCGCCGCTCCCCACCACCCTGCCCGTAGCCCCGCCAATCACCTGGCGCCCGGGCTTGCTCTCCACTGAGTGTCCCTGTCCTGTGTGCAGCTCCTGGGCCCAAGCGCCCTCTCCAGCCTCAGGCCCTGCCAGCAGGCGGCCCAGCTGAATGCTAAAGGCTGGCAGCACAAGTGTTCCAGATGAGAAGTCATTTATTCGGCACAGGTGTCCTGAGCATCTGCATGGTGCCGTCCCTGTCTAGGCCCTGAGTTTGGGCAAGAGGCAACAGGAGTGTGTGCTCTGGTGCGTTTTGCACCCGGGGAGTCAGAGGAGAAGGCAGAGGGGTAGATGTCACCTCCCCTACTGGGCTCAGCTCCTGAGGAACAGTATATACAGGGGGAGGGGGGGCTGCGCTGGCCAGAGGGGGGCAGTCAGAAGAGCTTCCTCCCTGTGAGAGGCTGAGAGCTGGGGCTGCCAGAGCCGAGAGCGAGGCGGGGCCGTGACTGGAAGCCCCAGCCCTGAGGGCTGCAGGGAACGGGCAGTGAGGGGACGAGCCCAAGGGCACAAGGGGTGGAGTTCTGGGAACCTCTCTGATGGCCATGGGCCGCGTTCAAGGCCTTCTCTGGCTGCTCACCATCCTGGACCTGCCCCCCCGGTGGTGACAGACAGGTAAGATCCCGCCACCCGTGTCCGGCAGCTTCTCGACGGAGAGCCGGGACTGACCCTTAGCCGTGTCTCCTAGGCCCGCAAGGCCCTGGTCACAGAGTGCAATGTAAGGTCTGTAATGTGTGCTGAGTGAAGAACAGAAGACAAGACATCCCAGGTGGAAGCCAGCTGGCGAGCAGAGGCAGGGAGCAGCCAGGTCATCGGGTGTAGGAGGTGCCCAGGGACGAACGACGCCCCCCGGCACCGCCTGAGCATCGCCCAGTGTTATCTTATTCAGCCTGCACACGAGCCAGCGAGGAGCCACCACGTCCCGTGCACGGCGAGGGGGCTGTGCGCAGGCAGGGGTCAGATGGGGTCTGACCCAGCGCCGGCAGCCATGCCTGCGGCCTCCGAGGGAGCCACTCCGAGCCGGCTGGATATCGGAGAGCCGCCTGGGGGCTGCGGGCGGGGCTCACTCCCCGGGAGGGCTGCCCCACGAGGCCAGCGGGAACAAGGACTCAGTGCCAGGTGTTTGCTTGGGCCATCCTGGGAGTCACCTTCCGGGCCCTGAGGGAGCCGTCACTGGGGAGGGAGGTGCTTTCGCAGCCGGGCTTCCAGTGCACGGCCCCGCCTTGCTCGGCTCTGGCAGCCCCAGCTCTCGGCCTCGGCCTCACGGCTCTGCAGTCCTGCCACGGCCTCTCACGGGGAGGAAGCTCTACTGACTGCCCCCCTCTGGCCAGCGCAGCCCCCCCCTCCCCGTCCTGTACATACTCCTCCTCAGGAGCTGAGTCCAATGGGGGAGGTGACGTCTACCCCGCTGCCTTCCCCTGCACACACTCATGCTGCCTCTTGCCCACACCCAGGGCCTAGACAGGGATGGCACCAAGCCGGTGCTCAGTACACGTTTGCTGAATAAATGACGTCCAATCTGGAACACTGATCCTTGGTAACGCCCTGCTCTCCCCGTCCACACCTAACGTCCCTTTCGCCAGGCAGCCTTCCCCGTGGCTTCCCTGATTCCCATTCTGTTCCCAGACGCTCCCCCATCTTTCCCCACCTCACAACAGCCTCCTGGTGGCACAGCCTTGTTAGCAGACCCCAGCCCTGGCCCTCACTGGTCTTTTCCAGAAAGGGAGAAGCTTTGGGGAAGAGGAAAGAGGTGGCACAGACATCCAGAAGATTCGAGGTGGCGGGGGAAGTCTTGAGGGCACCGCCCAGGAGAACGGGCACTGCCCTCCCTCAGCCTGTGGTAGTTAGTGGAGGAGATCCCGTGAGCAGCCGGGCCGGGGTGGGGGAGTGGGGCCTGGGGGCTGGGAGGACCAGTGGGGCATGGGGTGGGATCTGGTTTTCCCTGAGGCTGGTCCAGACGTGCCTGCGGCTGCCCAGGGAGCCGGGAATAGGATGAGCCTGGAAGGGAGTACACCTCTCCCCGCCCACCGTGATCTGCTCCCTCCCCTCCACGTGCCTCTCCTGGGCTCTGGGTCTCCAGCACCCCTCTGGGCTCTGTGACTGTCCTACACGTGAACGCCCTGGGCGGTGCCCTTCAATCCCCACCCCAGAGGAGAAGACACGGGGGCACGCAGGGCCAGCGGAGTCACTTCGCCTCCGGCACTTCAGTGACTGCCAGGCCCAGGCTGCTCCCTGCTGGTCCCTGCCCAGTGCGGCTGCGTCACTCACAAACCCTCCCATCCATGGATGGACGGATGTGGAGATGGAGACCAAAATGGAGGTGGTCGCCTCACAGCCCCCAGGAACAGGGAGCAAAGCCTACCACCCCAGCTCTGGGCCAGCAGATGCCAACCTATCCCGCCACACAGCTCAGCCACCCACTGGCATTGCTACCCCTCTGGCCTACACGGGTGGGCAGGGCGAAGATGGGCAGGACCCAGTCTCCTGACAGAGAGAGACCACCCGCCCCAGGAGGGACAGGCATGCGCGTCGATGAACACACTTCTCACTCCACTGACTGAGGAGGAGTCGGATCCATTTGGGCTGGACTCAGTCTGCCCGAGTTCACATCCTGCCTGCACTGCCTTGTCGCTGTAGGACTTTGGGGCAAGCTGCGTTGCTTCTCTGTAAAGGCCAAGGTTCCCCCTGTGAAATGGGAGTACCGTGCAGCTGGCTCAGAGGGCCGGGGTGGGCAGCAAGTCCCTCTGTGTGCACCACTGTGCGCAGGCACATAGTGTGTGCTCAGGAAATGTGGTTATTACAGCAGACACACCTCAGACCTCCCTCCTTCACACAAGTCTCTCCCCCGACCCTTCCCCCACCGACTCCTGCTCAGCTTCTTCCCTGCTTCCCCTGGATCCTGTCAAACACCGTCTCCGCACAGCGAAGGTCTGCACAGCGAAGGGCATGCTGACTACAAAAACCAGGAGACAGACCCGGGCTGCGACAGGCAGGGGCTCATCTCCCCGTCTCACCCCGGAGGCCGGCTGTGGCGGCCGGCACTGTTCGCCCACAGATGCCAGGCTTTCCCGTCGTTTGCAAATGGCTGTGCTGCTCCTGGCACTGCGCCTGCATGTAGATTTAAGGCGGCTTAGGGTTAGGGTTAACTGAAGGTTTTGCCCCTTTTATCGTGAAGAGAAAGCTTCCCAGAGCCACCCCGCCCGGACCCCTGAGATCTCGCTGGCCAGAACTGTGTTACCTGACTGCTCCTCACTGCAAGGGGGCCTGGGAAAGGGGGTCATTTCTCTTCTCCAGCCTCCAAAGTGGAAGGCAGCAGGGGGAGGGGGCACCGGAATGGCAATCGGTCATCCAGCCAGTGGTGTCTGCCACATCTTCTCCCTTCGCCTCCCCCCACCCCCAGGCCGCTCGCCCCAGGCTATGCTCTCCATAGTCACCCCTGACCTCCTCTCTCATCCAACCCCATTTCCATTTCTCTTTAGAAAGGGAGAGCTCTGATCTGAACAATAAAGATTTATTAAATAAAGAAAAGGAGAACTCTGACGGTTCTGGGCCTGCACCGCACAGTGCGCCCATCGCTGATCCAGAGTAGGCTGCCCCTTTAGGTAGGACAAGGCTGCCTCAGGCTCTGCAGTCCCTAATGCCTCACATTTCACTCAGTCATGTTTCTTGCTTGGTCCTTATTGGTGATGGAACTTGAACGCCTAAGCTAATGTATTTTTTAAAATATATTTTATTGATTTCAGAGAGGAAGGGAGAGGGAAAGAGAGATAGAAACATCAATGATGAGAGAGAATCACTGATTGGCTATCTTCTGCATGAGCCCAAAACCTGGGCTATGTGCCCTTGACCAGAATCTAACCCAGGACCCTTCAGTTCACAGGCTGACGCTCTATCCACTGAGCCAAACCAGCTAGGGCTGAGCTAATGCATTTATTCCCTCTCCCTGTCCCCATTTCAGAGTTCAGTCTCCAGGATTGGTTAAGCACACAAAGTACCCCTTCCCTGTGCTTCATAGACACGCAGCAAAAAGTACCTTTCCGCTGCAGACCCCAGGCATTCAGGCCCCTCTCCAACCACTCACTTGTTTACGATTTTAGAGTTATTTTGTGCACATATGGGCAAACCTACCTATATGTTCTCTCTCTCCTCACCCCCTTTTCCACTCAAACTCGAGAATATACTACACATTGTTCTCCACTTGGCTTTCTCCCTTCCAATCACAATTTCTTTTTTTTTAATTTATATATATATATATATTTTATTGATTTTTTACAGAGCAGAAGGGAGAGGGATAGAAAGTCAGAAACATCGATGAGAGAGAGACATCGATCAGCTGCCTCTTGCACGCCCCCTACTGGGGATGTGCCCACAGCCAAGGTACATGCCCTTGCCGGAATCGAACCCGGGACCCTTCAGTCCGCAGTCCGACACTCTATCCACTGAGCCAAACCGGTCTCAGCTTTTTTTTTTTTTTTTAATTTTTTTTAATATATATCCAATCACAATTTCTAAGAGTCTAACTCGGAGATCACTTGCTGTCAATGTAGATGCCTTCTTCATCCCCTTTTCTGGCTGTGGAGCCTCCATTCCCTCCTTCAGGGAGAGAGACTTACCATACAACCCCAGAGGACCAGTGGGAGATTCCAAAGCTTTGGTTCATGACGCCACTGAGGTTTGGAGACGGGGTTTACTGCCCACTGTGCTGACCACGAGGAGGCCATTGGAGAACTAGGAGAGATGGGGAGCCAAGGAGGCCAGGGCACAGCAGCAGCCAGCGCTCCTCACAATTCCCCAAGGCAGGTGCCTGTTATTACCCAGCCTCCTGAAGGGGGAGCCAAGGCGCAGAGTCCAGAGTGGTAGAGTTGGAATTTTATCCCACAGCTGCCACTCTGGTGCCAGCACCTAGGCAGCTGGGCACCATCCCTGCCCCAAGGCTGACTACCACGTCCAGCTGCGCTCCAGGGCTCGCACCCCAGGCTGAAGGGATCCTCTCCAGGTCACGCTGCCTCTGGGGAGTTGTCCGGAGCACATGCGTGTCTGTGCTCAGAGCAGGGCTGAGGTTTGGGGTCTCTCTTCCTGGCATGGGGCTGAGGCACTCACCTGACATGAGAGACCAGACTGCTCATTCCCAGCTGTTTGGCTTGGATGAGTCACCTCCCTCTCTGGGTCTCAGTTTCTTCATCTGCAAAAGGGGATCAACAGTTGCTCATCATGGTACCGTTTAGAGATTAATGATCTAATAAATTAATCACTTCTGAAGGGTCCTGAAATATAGCAAAACTAAATAAAACAAAGAGCAATTATTATTATTATTATTGACATTGTCCCTGGAATATCTTGCAGCAGGAAGTAGGAGGGACAGTTAGCTGGGAGGGGGGCCAATCCTTCTTGTTGACCTTAGACAAGGACCTGGAATGGGTTTCATATCTTCCCCTAAAACCCATCCTACAGGTGATACGACTGAGGCCTCCGGAGGTGTAGGCCCTGAGTCCTGGAGAGCTGCTGGGGCCTCTGCTGCTCCCTCTACCAGACAACGCCCTCCTCAAAGCCCCACTACCCAGGATCTTTCAGGATACAAGTAAGGTACCTTCTGGGCAGCTTGCCTACTTCCTGCTTCCCTCCCCAGCTGCTAAAGGCCTTCAAGGGTCCCCGCAGCCCCACTCCGGTCTGCCTCTCCCCAGCTAGTCCTCCCTCCCCTCGTGGCGACCCTATTCCCTCTCCTTTCAAAGCTCAGCCTGCCCTGCCCGCCCTGCTCGCCATTCGCGCGTCCGCAGCGCCCTCTTGCGTAGACGCCCAGGTCGCCAGGCAATCTCCACCTGTGGAGGTGGAGAGGTGACCCAAGGAGGTGACCCAGGGAGAGCGTCAGAGGGGTCTGGGCCTTGGGATGGAAGATCTTGCCCAAATCCTATCCTGCCTTCCCTCTCTGAGCCTCACTTTCCACTTCTGCAAAAACGCATTCCCCAACTATTTTCCGAGTTCCCACTGTGTGCTAGGCCCTGAACAGGGAGTTGGGAGTGCGGCAGTGACCGGGAAGCAGACGTGGAGGGGACAGGCAATGATCAATACAAAGTGCGAGGTCAGTCTTGCTGCAGAGGTGAGCGCCGTGCAGAAGTCGGCTGGAGGGACAAGGAGCCTGCGCGTGCTCTTGCAAGGCCTGGGCAGTGCACACAGTAGGCAGTCCGGGGATGACAGGTATGCAGCACACTGTCCCTCACTACCCCCAGTTTTCCAGAGGCTTCAGTGAGGGGTCCTCTTCTTGGGCCTCAGGGCGCCCCTGGGCCCACCCTGGCCTTTCTGCGTCTTCACTAACTCCCGAGTGGTCTCAGTCTAGGAGCTCTAAACAGCAGCTAAGGCCGGAACGCCAGGCTCACGCTCCAACATCACCCCACCTGAACACAAGCTCCCAGTCTCCCCCAGACCCATCCCACCCTGTCTTCTCCTGCTCCATACAACCCTCCCGCCATCTGCTGAGGGCAAGAGACTACCTTTTTCTCATTCCCTGCATCTGATTTGCCAGCGAATCTCGTTGGCTACCTCTGGAATGTTCTGGACTCAGACCCACAACCCTGCCCGTGTCCTGGCCACACGTACACTGCTCACTTGGCTCAGCTCTCTCTTCCACCTGTGTCCCAGCTGATGCCCACCCGAACCCCACATCTCTCCCCTGCCCAGGACCCTCTGGGCTCCCAGGTCACTTACAGCTGTGCCATGGACTACGAGCCCCTCAGGGGCAGAGCCAGGTGCGGGCCTGGAGTGTCTGTAACGTAGGATGCCAGGCCCCTTGGGAAAAGTACAGCCTCATAAGTACAAACTGAGGGGACCCAGGGTGAAGGGGAGTCAGAAAAGAGAGTGGTCTGAGCCGATTGCGAGTTATCTTACGATCTTGTTTGCTTGTCTGGTTTGTCCACTTTTTTTTTCTTTTTTCTTTCTTTATTGTTCAGTTTATTAATTACATTGTTTCCCCTTTTTTATGCCCCTATAGCTCCCCTCCACCCTGTACCTATCCCACCCTCCACCCTCACCTCCCCCTCCCCAATGTCCTCTCCCATTATTGCAAGATTTTTGTCCAATCTCTTGCTGTATTTCCCACAACCCTTTTCTCCCCAAGAATTGTCAGTCCATTCCCTCTCTATGTCCATGTTTCTGTTATAGTCACCAGTTTATCTTGTTCATCAGCCTATCAATTCACTTGAGTTTTATGTTCATTTGTTGATAGATGTGTATTTGTTGTTCATAATTTATATTTTTACCTTTTTCTTCTTCCTCTTCTTAAAGAATATCTTTCAGCATTTCATATAATACTGGTTTGGTGGTGATGAACTCCTTTAGCTTTTTCTTATCTGCGAAGCACTTTATCTGATCTTCAATTCTGAATGATAGCTTTGCTGGATAGAGTAATCTTGGTTGTAGATTCTTGCTCTTCATTATTTTGAATATTTCTTGCCACTCGCGTCTGGCCTGCATCGTTTCTGTTGAGAAATCCGCTGACAATCGTATGGGTGCTCCCCTGTAGGTAACCAACTGTTTTTCTATATTCTCTCTTTATCTTTTGCTCTTGGCATTTTAATTATGATATGTCTTGGTGTGGTCCTCTTTAGATTCCTATATTTTGGGGTTCTGTGTACTTCTTGGGCTTTTAAGTCAGTTTCTTTCACCAGGTGGGGGAAGTTTTCAGTCACTATTTCTTCGAGTAGGTTTTCATTAACTTGCTCTCTCTCTTTTTCTGGCACCCCAATAATTCGGATGTTGGCATGCTTGAGGTTGTCCCAGAGGCCCCTTACGCTATCTTCAATTATCTGAATTCTTTTTGTTTCTTGCTTTTCCAGCTGAGTGGATTTTGCTTCTTTGTATTTCAAATCTTTGACTTGGTTCTTGTGGCCCTCTGGACTGCTTTTAGGACTTTGTGTATTATTTTTTATTTCAGTCTGTGTAAGCTTGATTTCTAGTTGGTCCTTTTTTTTATCTGTGAGGGTCTGGTTCGTATCCTCAGAGGCCTTGTTCATTTCCTTGAGGGTCTCATTCATTTGCTTATAATTCTCATTCATTTCCTGGTTGGTCTTGTTTATTTCCTGGTAGTTCTCATTAAGTTGATCTGCCTTTTGTAAGAGCCTCTTGAAAAGCCTTATAACCGTGGTTTTGAACTCTTTCTCTTGTTGTCTTTTCTCCTCCATTTCTTTCACACCTGCTTTCTTTCCATGTCTCTGCATGGTGGCTGCTTTATGTGGTGGATATCCTCAAAGGGACAGTGGCTCAGCCTCCCCAGTTACCTGAGGTGGGTGCTCTTACTGCAATCCTTTATGGGTTGTATTCAGTGTTTTTGAATTTAAACCCAGCTTGTTGTTGTTAGCCCTATGAGGGTTTGACCTCCAGGCCAATTGGCTGTGAAGGGAGACTGTGTTCAGGTTGGATGGGCGGAGTCTCTGAGCTGCGCAGGTCGCGTCAGCGTCAGCTGCGTCCTATGCGTCTCTTGTGCGAGGGTCTCTGTTGGGTGGGGATGGCTGCAGACTCCTCCAAGAGAAAGCCGCTAGTCTCTTCCCCTTGCCAGACCACTCCGCCTTTCCCCAAATGTGCCTGCACACCAAAAGTCTAGCCCAGGATTGTAAAAATAAATGGTTTCCAGAACCAGGAGACAAGTTTCCAGGGGGCAAGTCGCGGGTTTGCCCGACCCTTTCATGGAAACTCGCAGTTCAGGAGCCTCTGCCACGCCCCGCTTCCAGGGTGCGTCCCCCGGACCTCGGCCGGATCTCGCCTGGCGCTGGGGGATCCGGGCAGTGGGACGGGCGTTGCTGCTCCAGCCCCAGCCTGTGCGCACGTGACCAGGACGGCTCCTAACCTGTTTCCGTCTGAAAGACTGCGCTCCCGCCGCTTCTGAGTCTCAGTGTCCCACCTCCACTCCAGTTAGTGGAGTGTTCATTCAGCCAGCTTTCTGGCGATTCTGGGTGCTGTCTGTTCTGCTGTTATGTTGTAGTTCCTAAATCGTTGCGCAAGGCAGAACAATAGGTGTTCACCTATGCCGCCATCTTTGCTTCTCTATTATCCTCTGGTTTGCCCACTTTGGACAACAGCTGGGCAGTGGCCAGTGAAGTCGAACGCATACCACCCTCAGAGCCATGGCTGCCCAGTGCCAGCGCCTGCAGGGATGCGCAGGTGTGTGCACACGGAGTGTGCTTCCCGAATTGCCTCTGATTACCCCACCAGGGAATTAACGAGGGTGCCCCTCAGCAGAGCAAGGAGGTGAGCAGACCCCTGCTCCTATGACCGACACGGGGCCGGGAGCGAGGGGTGTCCAGCAAGCGGTCCAGCGCACAGTATGGTTCCACTCACGTGAGGTCCAGCACCAGACCTCGAACCTGGGCAGGAGGATCGGTGGTCACTGCCATGTGCTGGCTGGAGGCAGTGCTACACATCAGAGAGCTGGTCGGACTGTTTCCCCATCTGGGGCTGGTCCCTCTGAAAATTCACCCCCTGTCGTCTTGTGATGTGCACCCTTCTTGTGTGCATGTCATACTTCACTAGGAAAGGCTTCTAAGGCCCGGCCAGTGTGGCTCAGTGGCTGAGCGTCCACCTATGAATCAGGAGGTCACAGCTCATACCCAGTCAGGGCACATTCCCAGGTTGTGGGTTTGATCCCCAGCGGGGGGCATGCAGGAGGCAACCGATCAATGATTTTCTCTCATCATTGATGTTTCCCTCTTCCTCTCACTCCCCTCATCTCTCTAAAAGTCTTCTAAGGATAAAATGAGTAAACAGTGAATTCCCAAAATATTATTAAATGAAATGAAACATTATATCTCAAATTACCTATGTCTCTTGAAAATGTTAAAATTGGCTTTCTACTGGTTTGATAAAAATAAAACACATGGAGTTTCAGAAAAGGCCTTTAACTTACCGTTGCACATGTTACAAAAGCTTGTGCCCATGTGAACACATAACAAGGCCCCTGCCAGTGCCTTGGGCGGCCTGGGCCGGTGAGCGACTGTGCTTCATCAGCTTTCTTTGCTTCTTGGTGGATATGCCCCACCCCCAGCCTGTCAGCTCCTGCTTCATCCCCGCCCTCTTCCCCTCCCTCGCCTCCAGCCACGCCCCAGGTACACTCCTGCCTCGGAGCCACCCACCGGCTGTTCTTGCCCAGAACCCTGTTTCTCAGGTCTCCCTATGGCTTCCTCACCTCCTTCAGGTTTCTGCTGGAATGTCACCTGTTGGTGAGGTCTCTCCCCACCCTGATTAAGATTACACCCTCCCTTCTCTTCACACCTCTCTCTGCTTTACATTCCTCCATGGCACTTACTGTCACCTGCAAAGCTGCACACCTGACTTACTGTGCTGCCGTCTGTCTGCCCCAGTAGAAAGTCCCCTGTGAGTGCAGGGAATCTGTCACAAAGCAGAGCTGTGCAGACAGTAGGTGCCCAATGAATGCTGCTTTATAGATTTCTTTTTTTTTTCATAATAAATGATAGGTTTTATTTTATTTTATTTTTACATTTTTAATGTTTTTTTTATTTTTTAAAATATTACAAATAGTAGTACATATGTTTTCCTTCCCCTCCCATTGTCCTCCCCCTAGATCCCCCCACCCCCCAGCACATGTCCTCACCTGTTCTCCCCTCCCCCCCACCCCAGTGTCTTGCATCCATTGGCTATGCCTACATACATGCATACAAGTCCCTCGGTTGATCTCCCACAGCCCCCGCCCCCACCCTCTCCAGCCTTCCCCCCCGTAGTTTGACAGTCTGTTCAATGCTTTTCTGCCTCTATATCAATCTTTTCCCCCTGTTTCTGTTCTTTAAAAAGATCTTGCATCTGCATACTGGAAATAAATGTATAAGAACAAAATATGTTTCAGTCTCAGTTTCAATGTCCAACTGTTCTGAGTCCCAGTTTCAGTGTCAAATAATTCTTTATGTGTACATGTCAGCAATGGTATCTGGATGGTGGACATATGGTGGCAATGCAGGTTCCACCCTCTCTGGTTTGGTCCTGGGCCACCTGCAGCAACTCACAGCTGCTTACTGCTAGCATGGCAAGGTGTCGTCAGTGTCTTCCATCTCTGGACTGTCTTTGCGGTTGGAACAGACCTGTCAGTTCCTCATTGTTGCAGGAACCTATATGGCCTTGGAGTTGTTTTCTGAAAATATACAAACATATACTGTAAGTAAATTCCATCTAGACCAAAAGTTAATAAAGGGATCTTTTCTGTAAATTGGACTTGGGATTCTTTTTATTTTTGCCCAAATGATTTTCCTTTGGCTTATTTTGACACCATGTGTGTTTTTCATAGGTGTCCTGCTGTTGGCATTACAAACGGAAGTTACTTTTCTGAAGTAAGAATTTTCTAGATGGAATTTACTTACAGTATATTTTTCCTTACATGATATTACCCCACTATCCCCACCCCTTTTTTTAATGGGGGCTTTTGGAAATTTTATATTGCAGTTTTGGTAACTTTAAATTTTAATTTTTGCACACAAATATGATTGCTTTAGGTTCTTTGGATGTCAGGCAATTTTACAATGAGATGAACTACTAATAGAAATTTTAGTTAATATTTTAGGAACAGCTTTTTGTCCAGTACACTTAAATTTTCTTGGGTATTCCCTTATTTCAATTGGCCAATTTAAATTAATCTGAAAACTTGATTACTATTTTACTGTCAAATTTAATACTCAAGCAAAAATCTTAGTTTACCCTGTAAATATTAGTGGAAAGGATTTTTTGCATTCTTGAGTAGGCCTGAGCATTCCTGGTACTGGACTAAATTTAGATACAGGGCAGCTGTTGCTGGCCGAGTCTCTGTCTATAACCTGGGTCCTGGTCTGAGCTGTGCTTGGGAGCAAAGCAGCCATGGGGGCAGGAGATCTTCCTCAGAAGGGGTGAGACTTCAGTCCCCTGCAAGGTTAGTGGGTGAGGGTCTGTGCCCCAACTCTGTTGACCTTTTAGTTCTCTCCTGTTGGCCCCTCTGCAACTGTGCCTGTCTTAGGTTGTTCCTTCTCTGAGGAATCTTACCCGTCTCTGGCTAACCAGCCATCCTCCGGGGCCAAGCAGGGTGATGTGAGGTTCAGTTCTGTCTCCTTGGTATTCTATGCCCCCGTGGCCTCCATGCCCAGCACCTGCCTTGGGATCCCCTCGCCTGCTGGCGGGGTCCCATTACCAATCACATATCTCGGGGGACTCAGATTTCTTCTCCAGAGAGAGCCCAGCTCACACCATTGGGCGGGAGACAGATCCATGGTGCCAGCCACCCAGAGGCTTCTACCACAGCTTGAACTGAAAGCTCAGGCAACAGCTGTGTGCACTTGGATTGTGAGAAGAGGGTCCCTCTTGGCAAAAAGGGCAAGAGGGGCAAATACAGAATGCTCAAGTGCCTTCCCAGCGCCTTACTTCCTTCTGAAAGGGATTAATTCCTTTCCTGTCCTTTTAAAAATTGCTGCCAAACATTCAAAGAATTAGTTTGTAAGTTTCTTTGGGATAACTGTACAATATGCTGTTGTCAAATATCAAAAATTATAATGACATTGTCAAATAATACCATGTAAGGGTATTATGGTGTCACAGGAGGTTAAGGGGGGCTGCTTTATAGATTTCTGAGCTGCCCATGAGCCGTCCCAGGCCTGGGCAAGATGGTGCCTCTCACTCAGCAATCCACTCCTCCACCAATATGTCCAAATGTTTGCTGTGTTCCTGCCACATGCCCATCCTCATGCCAGTACCTGGGGGGACCCTACCCTCCGAGACAGAAACATCCCTTGTGCTCAAAAGGAACTACCTGGAAACCACGGAGCTCAGAGGAAGGGGACCAGGCCTGGGGTAAGCACAGGCTTTCTGGAGGTAGCGGTGTACTTGGGCTGGGGACTTGAAAAGTGACAGCTACAAGGAGGAAGGCTGCTCAAGATGAAGGAACAGCAGTGCAAAGGCACGGGCACTGGGCTTCTTCAAGTGGTTCAAGGTGGCTGGAGAAGATGGACAAGCGTCAGGGATGTGGCTAGGCAGGGACCAGGCTTGGATTTTGTCCTGGGGTTTGGAGAGACATTGAAGCCTAGCGGTTAACACATGGGCACTGAACCCCACCTCTGGGGTTGGGAATCCTGCTTCTGCTGCTTCCCAGTAGTGAGAAGTTGAATAACTGACTTACCACCCCATGCTTCACTTTTCCCACCTGTAAAAGGCTTAATGACAGAGGGTGCTGGTGAGGAAATACACCTGGAGCATGCATCCGGTGAGTGCTGCAGCTGCGATGGCCACATTTGGGTTACTTCCCTCCACTGTGGGAGGAAATTGGGGAGAAGAGCTGTAACTATTGTTATGGCTGACTTTTATTGGCTGTTGCTGTTCAGTTGGGTTCACATGGACCCTGAGACAAGAGTTTGGGTGCAAGGAGTTTCTTTGGTACTGACTCTCAGGGTGGGGGTGGGATAGAGATGGGAGGAGAGCAATGAAGGCAGTCCCTCCACTGGGGCCCAAGAAGCCAGCAGAGCACACTCGGCGCTGTGCCCTGGAGGCTGGGAAGGTGGCCTCTGGCCTCATGGGTGGAAGGAAGTTTGTTCCTTTATCCTTCACCTGGGCAGAGCATCTCCTGAAGACAGGCCTCCCCGCTGAATCTGAACTACTTGTTAATGATGAATAATTTCTAGTATCAGCATGCCCCATGCAATATCTGAAAATGACTCATTGTTTATCTGAAAATCAAATTCATCTGGGTGTCCTGTGGTTACCTGGCAACCTTTTGAGATGGGAGCCCTGAGCCCAGCCGCGGGTATGGGCTGGGCTGCTAACTGTCCCTGCTTCCCTCTGCATGGGCTTTCCGTGGTGCTTCCTCCCAGCGTGGCAATCCCCCCAGGAAGCAGCCTTTAGGAGGTAGTGTTGTGGCGGGAACGGCATAGGTGTCTGACCCGTGGGGTCAGCAACCTCAGTACTTGGGTTCTGTCTAGGAGAGAATTCAGCCAAGACTCAAACTGTGAGAGAACATTTATTTACAAAACCATGGAGGGAGAAGAAATGGGCTTAGGAAACAAGTTATAGAAGCAAAGGAAGGGCCCCCGGGGCTTAGAAGTGAGGAAGGTAAAGATGACAGGCTGGGGGAGGGGCAGCGCGGAGGGGAAGGCTTGGGTGTGCTCCCTGGAGGGAGAGCCCAGGGGATCCTCCATCCTAAGGGATTTAGGGGTGGAGATTTAGGGGAGGTCCCAGGGGAAGATCTCAATAGAATATTCAGCAGTTTTCCAGGGGCGTCCTTGCAGGGTCTAGCTTTATACTGATTGATTGTCGGGCCCCAGGGCAGGGGGTCATTAGTCAGTACAGCTGGTCCTGAGGACAGCCATGGGGTCACTGGTCTGGTTTTGCTGCTTTTCTGGGTCTGGAGCTGAAGTACAAGGAGGCCTCGATGTAATCTCTGGGGAGGAAAGGTCGGGGGTCCAAACCTCATGACCAGCCAGCCATATGCCAGGGTAAGAAGGCCACCCTGGGGGTGAGGTCCCCCCTACAATTGTCCTTTGGTAGGCACCTAGGGCCTTCTGCCTGTGACTCTGCACCTGGCCCATGGTCCTTGGTCTGCTCACGTGTCTAGCTGCCCAACACAGGACTCAAAGCTTCCAGTTCTCTTGACTCAGAAGTCCCAGAACATGACGTGCGTCTGTTCTATTGACCTGGGCGTAGAGGGAGGGAGGACTTGGTGGTGGGAGAGCTGGCTGCAGTGCGAAGGCCTTTCCTTCTTCTTTGTCCTGCAGCCTGTCTGTGTGTCCAGGAGAAATCGGCAGGTGTTAGGGCAATTGAAACCTTTCCACGTTTCTCCCTCCTGATTGGTGAGTTGTAAAGTCAATGCACTAAATCCACATCAGTAGCTTTTCAAACATGTTTTTTTTTTAACTTGCAATTTCTGAACATGCAGAAAAAGTGCAAGGCCAGGAAGCACCACTCAGCCTCGGCCCCCAGCAGGGGTTTATTTGTTCTTCTGTTTTTGTTTTTGTTAATCCTCAACTGAGGATATTTTCCCATTGATTTTTTAGAGAGAGTGGAGGGGGGAGACAGACAGAGAGAGAAATGTAGATGTGAGAGAGACACATCGATGGTCGCCCCCAACATGCACCCAGACCAGGGCCTGCAACCCTGGTTCCTGTCTTGACCTACCGGAGTGGAACTGGGAGTGTCCCGTCTCAGGAACACTCTGTCCACTGCGCCAAACAAGCTAGGACCCCACAGGCAGTTTTTACATTTGGATGTCTACCTGCCTTAGATATTTTACAAAACGATAAAACAAAACAGGATAAAATAAAACAGAATAGAAAATGTCAGAAAAATTAGCGTATTATTTTGTGAAAATTCTGTTTCATTTCTCTGTGTCCCCTGGGTAGGAACGTAAATGTGCTTGACTGCCTTCTGCTGTACCCCCTCCACAGGAGCAGGCCCGCCGTTGGGGACAGTGGCCACCTGCACATACCAACAGTGTCCTGTTATCTATATACTTGAGGCCCAGTGTACAACATTTGTACATGGGGGGTGTGTGTGGAGTGTCCCTCAGCCCATCCTGCACCCTCTGCAATCTGGGACCCCTTAAGGGATGTCCTTTTGCCCATTTAGGCCCTATCCTACCACGATCGAGATAGGGCCTAAATGGACAGTTGGACATCCTTCTCACAATCCAGAACTGCTGGCTCCCAATTGCTCACCTGCCTGCCTCCCTGATTGCCCCTAAACGCTTCTGCCTGCCAGCCTGATCACCCCCTAACCACTCCCCTGCCAGCCTGATGGATGCCTAATTGCTCCCCTGCCAGACTGTTTGCCCTTAACTGCCCTCCCCTGCAGGCTTGATTACCCCGAACTGCCCTTCGTTGCAGGCCTGGTCCCTCCTAACTGCCCTCCCCTGCTGGCCATCTTGTGGTGGCCATCTTGTGTCCACATGGGGGCAGCCATCTGGTATATTGGAGTGATGGTCAATCTACATGATACTCTTTTATTATATAGAGGCCTGGTGCACGGGTGGGGGCCAGCTGATTTGCCCTGAATGGGGTCCTGGATCAGGGTGGGGTTCCTTTGGGGCATGGGGTGGCCTGGGCGAGGGGCCTGTGGTGGTTTGCAGGCTGGCCACACCCCCTGGTGACCCAAGCGGAGGCCCTGTATCTGGGGTTTATTTATCTTCTACAATTGAAAATTTGTAGCCTAGAACAGAGCCAAGCCTTCTGCTCGCTCCTTGGTGGAAGCCATTTCTGCTGGAATTTATTTACCTTCTATAATTGAAACTTTGTAGCCTTAAGCAGAGGTCTGGGCCAGCCAGGGCAGGTGGAAAGCCTGGCTTCCTCCATCTCTAGGTGCAACTCAAGCCTCCTGCTCTCTCTGGCTCTGTGGCTGCCATCATTATCTTCTATAATTGAAACTTTGTAGCATTGAGTGGAGGCCTGAGCCAGCAAGGGCAGGCAGAAAGCTTGGCTTCCTCCATTGCCAGGGACACCTAAGCCCTTCTCCTGCTCTCTGTGGCTGGCAGCCATCTTGGCTGGGTTTATTTGCATATTCCCTCCTGATTGGCTGCTGGGTGTGGCTTGTGGGTGTAGTGGAGGTACGGTCAATTTGCATATTACTCTTTTATTAGATATGAGGGCACACACACACACACACACACACACACACACACACACTAGAGGTCCAGTGCACAAAATTTGTGCACTTGTGGGGAGGGGGGAATCCCTCACCCTGGCCTGTGCCCTCTCACAGTCTGGGAACCCTGGAGGGATGTCTGACTGATGGCTTAGTGGGCCTAAGCCAGTGGTCAGCAAACTGCGGCTCACGAGCCACATGTGGCTCTTTGGCCCCTTGAGTGTAGCTCTTCCACAAAATACCACGGCCTGGGCAAATCTATTTTGAAGAAGTGGCATTAGAAGAAGTTTAAGTTTAAAAAATTTGGCTCTCAAACAAAATTTCAACCGCTGTACTGTTGATATTTGGCTCTGCTGACTAATGAGTGTGCAGACCACTGGCCTAAGCTGTCCGTTGGTCATCCTTAGCATTGCCATGGAGGCGGGAGAGGCTCCTGCCACCATCGCTGTGCTCATCAGCCATGAGCCTGGCTTCTGGCTGAGCGGCACTCCCCCTGTGGGAGCACACTGACCACCAGGAGGCAGCTCCTGTGTTGAGTGTCTGTCCCCTGATGGTCAGCATGCATCATAGTGACTGGTCATTCCACCATTAGGTCATTTGCATATTAGCTTTTTATTACATAGGACTAGTGGCCCAGTGCATGAAATTAGTGCATGGGGGAGGGGGGTGTTCCTCAGCCCAGCCTGCACCCTCTTCAATCTGGGACCCCTTGAGGGATGTCCGACTGCCCCTTTAGGCCCGATCCCGGTAGAATAGGACCTAAAGGGGCAGTCGGACATCCTTCTCACAATCCAGGATTGCTGGCTCCAAACTGCTCACCTGCCTGCCTTCCTGATTGTCCCTAAATGCTTCTGTCTGCCAGCCTGATCACCCCCAACCACTACCCTGCCAACCTATCTGATGTCTAACTGCTCCCCTGCCAGCCTACTTGCCCCCAACTTCCCTCCTCTGCTAGCCTGGTCACCCCTAACTGCCTTCCCCTGCAGGCTTGATAGTCCCCAACTGCCCTTCCTTGCGGGCCTGCCCCGTCCCAACTGCCATCCCTGCTGGCCTGATCACCCACAACTTTCCTCCCATGCAGGCCTGGAATCTTCCAACTGTCCTCCCCTGCTGGCCATTTTGTGATGGTCATCTTGTGTCCACATGGGGACAGAATCTTTGACCACATGGGGGCAGCCCTCTTGTGTGTTGTAGTGATGGTCAATCTGCAAATTACTCTTTTATTAGATAGGATTCAAATTTTGGTAGCCATAAAGTTTTGTTGGGACACAGCCATCCCATTCCTTTGGGCTTTGCATGCTAGGACTGCAGAAGTTGAGTATTCGAGGCCGTGTGTAGCCCACAAAAATTGAGCCACATTCTGGCTCCTTTCGGCAATGGCATTTGGACCCTGCCCTAGATAAATTCTGGGGTGTTATTATGTGAAATGTGCATATTGTAAAATATAGGCTTATAAAATGAAAACATTTTACTTCAGTGTTCATAGTCATTTTAAAGGGCGCTTTTATTTGTAGTCCTCTTCCTTCCCCACCCCCCATCCATCTCCTCGCTTCCTTCAGCCGCCCTCCTTCCTGCCACCGCTGCCTCCTCCGGAGGCCCAGACCACCTGCCCCGCCGGCCAGCCGGCCCCGCAGGGAAGCCATAAGGCTGGCGGGTCCTGGACTGAGCTCAGGGGGCGGGAGTCTGGGAGGCTCTGTGCCCCGTTCCCCACCATGGGAATTGTAATCTCTTCTCTGCCTACCTCCCTGGATTGTCATGAGGAGGTTTTGAGCTCATAAACCTAGAAATGTTTCATTAAGTAAGTGATGTCTAAACGGGAAGGGGTTGCTATTTTAAGCCCACGGGTACCCTCACAGGTAGCAGGTGCTGATTAGGGGAGGAGAGCATGATTGCTTCCTGGGACTGTAGCTATGGAAGCTTTGAAGAAGGTTCCGTAGGCCTCGGAGGGGCAGGCTCTGGCCAGCAGCCCTGTAGCAATGGTCATCCCTGGAGGCGCTGGCAGCAGGGGGGGGGGAGGAGCAGGGTGTTAGGGGGCCCTATGGAGGTGAGGCCTAAGGGGGAGTAACTGTCAAATCTTCCCGCTTTGGCACCATTCTTTAAATTGTACAACTGTTCTGCAGCTGTAACTGCTCAGGGCGGGTCTCCAATCTCCTGGAGCAGGCCGGGGGCTGGGCCAGGGCAGAGCCAGGTGGGTTTAGCCATGCCCCCAGCGAGGTTCAGTGGGCTTCTGTTTCTGCTGCAGGGGGAGTGGAAGGTCTGACCCTGGGGGACTGCTCAGGCCTGCCTCCACCCAGGTCCGGAGTTGTAGGGAGGAGAAGCATGCCGGGTCCCAGCAAAGGGGGCCTGGCAACAACGGCCATGGCCCCCCGGTGCCTCAGGGCACTAATGGGTGGTCACCAGCATGCTATTGTGATGGGTGCCCCTGGTGGGGGTGGTGGGGGAAGAGATCGGGATTTGGAGGTGTGGGCTGCAGTTACCCTGAGGCTGACTGGGTGTTCTCCCTGTCCAATCAGCCTCCCTGCCCCCGCTCCCCTCCAGGGTGTGGGGGTTGGGGTAGGGTGTCCATGCAAGGGGATTGGAGGAGCTCCCTGTGGCCACTTCCTTTTCCTTCTTTGCAGTCCAGGCTCCTGTCAGGCACTCTCCTCAGAGCCCCAGGAACTTGGCTCCAGCTGCCTGCACCCTGCTGTATGCACAGCCTCCTACTGGTCTGCCAATATGCAAATTAGTTGTTACTGGGACACTGTAATGGCGATTAGCATATTACCTCTTTATACGTATACACTAGTGGCCTGGTGCACAAATTTGTGCATGGGGGGGTGGTTCCTCAGAACAACCTGCCCCCTCTCACATACTGGGATCCCTCAGGGGATGTCCAACTGATGGCTCACCCCCAGCCTGCCCAAGGCCTAAAGAAGCTTTAGGCCTTGGGCACTGAGCCATCTCCCTGCTCAGCTCAGCCCCAGCTGCCTGTGACTACTGGCCCCAGGGGCTGGGCGCTCATGCGCTCGCTGTGCCCTGCGCCCTGGCCGCCTCCGTGCTTGGGTGGCTGGGGTGCTGTGCCGCTCGCCGCTGCCACTGCTTTGTCTCTACCCCCGGGGCCCAGCCCTTGTGCCGCTCGACCCAGCCCCTTGGCCTTGCCCCCTGCTCCTGATTGGCTGGTAGCATAGCGGAGGTATGGTCAATTTGCATGTTACTCTTTTATTAGATAGGATACTAGAGGCCTGATGCATGAAATTCGTGCAAGAGCAGGCCTTCCTTCCCTGGCTGCCGGCACTGGCTTCCTTCAAGCACCTGAAACCTGGGATTCCCTCACAGCCCTGGCTTCATCCGGAAGGTCGTCTGGTCTAATTAGAATATTATGATTTATTATTATAGATATTTTTATTGATTTCAGAAAGGAAAGGAGCGAGCTAGAAACATCAGTGATGAGAGAAAATCATTGATTGACTGCCTCCTGCCCGCCCCACACTGGAGATCAACCCTGCAACCTGGGCATTTGCCCTGCCCGGGAACCAAACCATCATCTCCTGGTTCATAGGTCAGTGTTCAACCACTGAGCCAGGCAGGTGGGGCAACACTGTCCTGTTTTTATCTTAGTTTCATTGTTGTGCATAAAGTGACAAATTTTCCACTTCAGAGAAGTGATACACCAGTTCCCCTTTAAATACATTTATTGACATCTTATTTTATTTAGTTAATTTAAAAATATGTACTTTATTGATTTCAGAGAGGAAGAGAGAGGGGGAGAGAGAGAAACATCAGTGATGATAGAGAATCAGGAGAGAGAGAAGATAGAAATATCAATGATGAGAGAGAATCATTGATTGGCTATTTTCTACAGGTCTGGGACTGGGCCTGCAACCCAGGCATGTGCCCTTTACCAAAATGGAACCTGGGACCCTTCAGTCTGCAGGCTGACACTCTAGCTACTGAGCCAAACCAGCTAGGGCCATTTATTGACATTTTAAAAGATGTCCTTAAAAATGTCACTTCTCTGTAGAACAATTTACGTTCAAGGAGCTGAGGAAAGATCCAAGATGAGCAGCAGAATAAAAAGAGAGGGAGGCTGCGGCCTGGCCTGGTGGGACTCCTGGGCCTGGTCCTCTCAGGGGTCAGTCTTCCTCTTGGTTAGGGCTGTGTGCACTGAGCCCTCTCTCACGCAGGCCCCCTCAGCTCTCCGACAGGATGGAGACTGTAGTTCCCAGAGATGCCGCGGGGGGCGGGGGGCAGCAGCGGCCATACCTGAGAGGCTGCAAGTAGTGCTACCTGGGACATGGAGCCCCTGGGAAGAACCTCAAGCCCTGCACTTCAGCCACTTGGGTTCCAACCCACAGTCCTCCACTTCCCAGGCTGTCCCCTAATCCCTTCCATGGCAACAATGTGCATTTCACATTCCTGGTTTATGAACCTGTTTTCCCCAACATCAGAGATGGGACTATGGATCTCCCACAGGGATGGTGGGCCATTAAATGAGCCAGAAGAACTTAATGAATTTTTATGTAGCAGGTGCAAGATACGGAAAGCTTGTGAGCAGTGAAATGGTATGATTAAAAATAATGGGGGAAGGAAAGAGAAATGCACTTTTAAAAAGGCTACTTATAATCCTCTCCTATATAATATAATAAAGAAGTAATATGCAAATTGATCATCACTCCAACACACAAGATGGCCACCCCCCTGTGGACACAAGATGGCCACCACAAGATGGCTAGCAGGGGAGGACAGTTGTAGGTGACCAGGCCTGTAGGGAAAGGTAGTTGGGTGACCAGGCCTGCAGGGGAGAGCAGTTGGGGTGACCAGGACTGCAGGGGAGGGCAGTTAGGGACAATGAGGCTGGCAGGGGAGCAGTTAGGCATCCATCAGGCTGGCAGTGGGGTGGTTAGGGGGTGACCAGCCTGGCAGGCAGAAGCAATTAGGGGCAATCAGGAAGGCAGGCAGGTGAGCAGTTCGGAGCCAGCAGTCCTGGATTGTGAGAGGAATGTCTGACTGCCCGTTTAGGCCTGATCTTGGTAGAATAGTTGGACATCCCTCAAGGGGTCCCAGATTGGAGAGGCTTCAGCCTGGGTTGAGGGATACTTCCCCCATGCACGAATTTCATGCACCAGGCCTCTAGAGTGTGAGTGTGTGTGTGTGTGTGTGTGTGTGTGTGTGTTTAAATTAGTTAATATAATTTTGGGGGGGGAGTTTTAGGCATTCAGAAAAATTGAGCAGAAAGTACAAAGAATTATATAGACACACATGCATATTTTTCTGTTATTAAATTTTTCTATTGTAGCGTGGTACATTTGTTACAGTTGATGAATCCATATTGGTATGTAATTATTAAAGTTCATACTTTACTTTAAGTTCACTCTGTGTTGTACACTCTGTTGATTTTGACAAATGACAATAATGACTTTAAAAACCTCCTGTGTTCCATCCATTCATCCCTCCTTCCCTCAGAACCCTGCCAACCACTGATCTTTTCACTGGCTCCTTGGGTTCCAGAATGTCATATAATTGGCAAAGTCATCTAGGTATTTTCCTGTGATATCTTTTAGAAATTTTATTGGTTTTCATCCCTTGTTCATTTTTAGTTAATTTTTGTGAAAGGTGTATAGTCTGTGTCTAAGTTCTTTTTTTTTTGTCCAGTCCTTGAAAAGACTACCCTTTCTTAACTGAATTACTGTTGCTCCTGTGTCAAAGATCAGCTGGCTAAATTTGTGTTGTTCTATATCTGGGCTGTCTATTCTGTTCCATTAATCTATTTGCCAATTCTTTTGCCAGTGCTACACTGTGTTGATTACTATAGTAAGTCTTGAAGTCGGATAATGTTAATCCTCCAAGTTTGTTATTCTCTTTCAATACTGTATCAACTATTCTGGGTCTTTTGCCTTTTTATATAAACCTCAGAATCGGTTTGTTGATATCCATAAAATAGCTCACTGGGATTTTTATTAAGATTACATTGACTCTATAGGTCAAATTGGGAAGAACTGATATTTGGGCAATATTCTGTGTTCCTATCCATGAACATGGGATAGCTCTCCTGTTTCATGCCAGCTTCAGTCTGTTGGTAGTAACACTATCAACTAGAAATGCCAGGGAAAATCACTGGACCTTAGTGAGCTTCCCACAGACCTCTTCCCTTTCTAAACCAATGTTACAACTAGGCTAACACTTGTGGTTCTTATTATGATTGCAAGATACCCTTCATCAATAACTATCAGGAAACTTTGAAAAGATATGGGTTTATTACTTACAAGACCTGGAAATAATACAGTACACATACTTTTCTTCTTTAATTTGTTGATATGATGAATTACTCAATTAAATATTTTCTTTTTAAAATATGTATTTTTTATTGATTTCAGAGAGGGAGGGATTTCAGAGAGACAGAAACATCAATGATGAGAGAGGATCATTGATCATCTGCCTGCATGCCCCATTCTGGGATGGAGCCTGCAACCCAGGCATGTGCCCTGACCAGGAATTGAACCATGACCTCCTGATTCATAGGTCAATGCTTACTGAGCCACACTGGCTGGGCACATTGCATACCTGGAGAAAATTCCATTTGGTCATGGTGTATAATTTGTGTGTGTATGTGTGTGTGTGTGTGTGTGTGTGTGTGTGTGTGTGTGTGCGCGCGCGCACGCATGTCAGGGCTTTCAATATTTATACTTTCATTTAAAGTTTAAAAAAGTGAACTGATTGGTTTTTGAGAGAGAGAGAAACATCAATGGGCTGCCTCCTGTTTGCACCCTGACCAGGGATTGAACATGTATTCTGGGCATGTGCCCTAACTGGGACTTGAACTCATCACCTTACGGTGTATATGAGGATACTCCACCAACTGATTCACACTGGTCAGGATTCTCTCTCTTTTTTACTGTATGGACCCCCCAGTAACTAAGCAAGAGCCTGACATGTATCTGTTAAATTAAGGACTGAATTTTGTGGTGCCATTTGTGTTATCAGAACCTTGAGGTGAAGAAGATCATTAATAATTGGGATGGTCTGGGAAGATTTCCTAAAATAAATAAATAAACAAATAAAGGCTTTTGGGAAATGTGGCATATTTAGGTTCAGAGAGAAAAAAAGAACATTTCAAGCATGGGAATCATTACTAAGCAGGATTTATGAGTATCCCATAGAACAGTTAAAGCTGAATGAACAGACCAAAAGGGCAATGTTTAAAATATATCCATGCCTGGACCCCACCCCAGAAAAAATGAATCAGAGTCTCTGGAATGCAGTTCTCTCAATTTCTGTTTGTCTGAGAAAGTCTTTATATTTTTTTCATATATATATATATATATATACACACACACACATATATATACACTTACACACACACACACACATTTGTATTGATTTAAGGGAGAAAGGGAGATTGAGAAATTGAGCTTGCAACCCCGGCATGTGCCCTGATCTGGAATTGAACCGTGATGTCCTGGTTCATAGGTCTGCCCTCAACCACTGAGACACCACAAACACTAGCCAACCATTTCCTTCAATCTTGAAGGATAATTTTACTGGATATAAAATTCTAGGTGTTTTTTCTCTTTCAACAATTTAAATATTCCACTACACTCTTTTCTTACATAGTTTTTTTTAAAAATATATTTTATTGATTTTTTTCACAGAGAGGAAGGGAGAGGGATAGAAAGTCAGAAACATCGATGAGAGAGAAACATCGATCAGCTGCCTCTTGCACGCCCCCTACTGGGGATGTGCCCGCAGCCAAGGTACATGCCCTTGACCGGAATCGAACTCGGGACCCTTCAGTCCACAGTCCGACGCTCTATCCACTGAGCCAAACTGGTCTCGGCCTTACATAGTTTTTGAAGAGAAGTTCAATATACTTCTTTAACCTTGTTTCTGTTTCAGTATGGCCTGTACAACAAGCGTGTACAATGCCCAGTCAAGGACACCTACCTGGGTTGCAGATTTGATTCCCAGTCCTGTTCGGGGAGACAACCAGTTCATGTCTTTTTCTCATCTCTCTCTCTCTCTCCCTCTCTCCCTCTCTCTCTCTCTCTCTTCTTCCCTCCCTTTCAGTCTCTCTAAAAATCAATGAGAAAAATATCCTCAGGTGAGGATTAACAAAAAAAGGATTCATTTTGTCTTAATTGATGCATAATTTTGGGGGTTTTTTTTGCATTATGTTTTTGAGCTTGCTGGAACTGTGGTTTGGTATCTGACATTAATTTTGGAAATTCTCAATTATTATTGCTTCACATTGTCCTTCTTTCTTCTCCTTCTGGTATTTCCATGATGTGTGTTATATGTAGTTGCTCCACAGTCCCTGGAAAGTCTTTTCTGTTGTTTTAGAACTCTTGTTTCCATTTGCATTTCCACTATGCAAGGTTCTATTGACATTTATTCAAGTTCATTGACTTTTTCTGTTTCATCAGGAAACAATGCATTACATAATTTGACAAAACTTGGGAGTCACTGCAAAAGAGCAGCACAATGTGGATCAGTATTTGAAACCACTTGGAATTCACTTCCAAATGACAGGAAATGATATAAATGTGGTTGAAAACACCTAAAAAACACTGATCAATATCAAGAAACAGTGAACCAGAGCCTTTGACAAAAAAAAAATTAATGCTAAAGAGCAGTACATTGTGCAAAAGTGTTTGATACCACTTGGAATTCACCTCTACATACCTGGAACCTGTACAGGTGTGCTTGAAAACACTGGGAAATCACTGTTCAACATGAGTAAACAGTGTACTACATAGTTTGACAAAACTTGGGAGTTACTGCTAAAGAGCTGCACACTGTAGATAAGTGTTTGACACCTCTTGGAATTCACTACTTCTTAATGGCTGGAAACTTTGCAAAAGTATTTGAAAACATTTGAATTGACTGCTCACCATTTGATGAACAGCTTTCATCAAAACTTGGAAGTCAATGCTAAAGAGCAGTATACTATAGAACAGTGTTTGACACCGCTTGGAGTTCACTTCTAAATGGGCAGAATCTGTATATACATGTTTGAAAAATGCCTGGAAATCACTGATCAGCATCAGGAAATGGTGTAGAACAGCATTTGACAGAACTGGGGAATCACAGCTAAAGAGCAGTACACTGTAGAACAGTGTTTGAAACCCCTTCCAATTCACTTGCAAATGGCTATAAACAGTGAAAAAGTGTTTGAGAGTACTGTGAAATAGCTGATCAACCTCAGAAAACAGTGTACAACAGCATTTGAAAAGCCTTGGATGTCACTGTTCTAGACTCACAGTACTCTGGAAAACAGTGTTTGAAACAGCTGTTATTCAATTCTGAATGGTTAATCGCTGTCTAAAAGTGTTTGAAAACATTTGGAGATCACTGTTCAACACAAGGAAACAGTGCACAACAGCACTTGGCAAAACATGGAGATTTCTGCTTAACAGCAGAACACTGAAACCTCTTGGAATTCAGGTCCAGAAGACACCTATTGGGGCAAACATGTCAGAAAACACTGGTCAATATCAAGAAACAGTGTAGAACAGCATTTGACAAATCTGGGGAATCATGGCTGATGAACAGTACACTATGGAACAGTGATTGAAACCACTTTGAATTCACTTCCATATACCAGGAAACTGACAAACCTGCTGGAAAACACTTGGTCATCACTGATAAACGTCAGGAAGCAGTGTTCCATAGTGGTTCGTAAAACTTGGCAATCACTGCTAAAGAGCAGTACGTTGTACAAGAGTATTAGACACCACTTGGAAATCAGTTCTAAATTTCAGGAAACAGTAAAAATTGTTTGGGAACACTTGAAATCACTGATCGACATCAGGAAAAAAGTGTACCACTTTGTTTGACAAAACTAGGGAGTCACTGCAAAAGAGCAGCACACTGTTAGATCAGTGTTTGAAACCACTTGGAATTCACTTCTCATGGCCTGAAAACAGTGTAAATATGTTTGAAAACACTTGGAAATCACTGTTCTACAACCAGAAAACAGTGTTTGGCAAAACATGGAAATCACTGCTAAAGGGTGTTTGAAACAACTTGAAATTCACTTCAATACAGCAGGAAGTACTTTAAAAGTGCTTAAAACCAGTTAGAATGCTCTTCCAAAAGACAGGAAATGGTATAAACATGGTTGAATACACTTGGGAAGCACTGATCAATATGAGGAAACTGTGCAACAGCCTATGACAAAAGCGGGAATTCACTGGTAAAGAGCAATTGGAATTACACTCTAAATGGCTAAAACATATAAAAGTGTTTGAAAACGCTTAGAAATAACTGATCAACAGGAGGAAATAGTGTAGAATAGCATTCGGCAAAACTTGAAAATCAACGGTAAAAAGCTGTACATTATACAACAGTGTTTGAAACCATTGAATCACTTCTATATTGCTGGGAACTATACCAATGTATTTGTAATTACCTGGAAATTACTGATCAACATAAGGAAAGAGTGTAGGACAAGATTTGATACCATTGGATATCACTGTTCTATAGTAATACACTGGAACAGTATTGGACACCACTTGGAATTCACTTCTAAATGGATGGAAACTGTAAACACGTGTCAGGGCTAGTGTTAGGTTTAGGGTTAGGGTTAGGGATTGGGTTAGGTTTAGGGCTAGGTTTAGATTTAGCATTCAGGTTGGTATTAGGGCTAGAGTTAGGGTTAGGGTTAGGCTTAGTTATAGGGATCGGGTTAGGGTTAAAGTTATGTCTATAGTTAGGGTAGGTTTAGTGTTATGATTAGGGCTAGGTTTACTTAGGGTTAGGGCTAAGGTTAGGTCTAAGTTTAGGGTTAGGATTAGGGTTAGGGCTAGGGTAAGGTTTAGGTAAGGTTTAGGGTTAGGGTTAGGGTTAAGTTTAAGGCTAGGGTTAGGGCTAGTGCTAAGAATAGGGTTATGGTTAGGGTTAAGGTTAGGGTTAGAGTTAGGTGTAGGGCTAGGGTTGGGACTATGGCTATGGTTAGGGTTAGTGTTAGGGTTAGGGATAAGGTTAGGAATAGGTTTAGGGTTAGTGCTAGGGTTAGGTTTAGGGTTAGGGCTAAGGTTACGATTAGAGTTATGGCTAGGGTTAGTGTTAGGGTTAGGGTTAGGACTAGGGTTAGGGATAGGATTAGTTTTAGGGTTAGGGCTTGGGTTAGGGTTATAGCTAGGTTTAGGTTTAGAATTAGGGCTAGGGATAAGGTTAGGATTAAGTGTAGGGAGAGGGCTATGGTTAAGTTTAGTGCTAGGGCTGGGCCTAGGGTTAGGGTTAGCGTTAAGGGTAGGCATAGGGTTAGGGTTATGGGTAGGTTAGGATTAATGTTAGTGTTAGGGTTAAGGCTAGGGTTAGGTGTAGAATTAGGGTTCGGTTTAGGGTTAAGACTAGGGTTCGGTTTAGGTTTAGGGCTAGGGTTACATTTAGGTTTAGAGCTATTGTTAGGATTAAGGTTTTCATTTGAGTTAATTCTACGTTTAGTTTTAGGGTTAGTGTTAGGTTTAGGGTGACAGGTTTATAGTTTGGACTAGAGTTTGGTTAAGTTTATTATTAAGGCTAGGGTTAGGGTAGGGTTAGAGTTAAGGCCAGGCCTTGGTATATGGGTAGGTTTAGGTTTAGGGTTAGGGTTAGGGCTAGAGCTCGGTCCAGGGCAATGGTTACGGTTATGGTATGGGTTAAGGTTAAGACTAGGTTTAAGGTTAGGGTTAGGGCAAGGATTAGGGCTATGGATAGGGCTAGCGTTAGGTTTAAGGCTAGGGTTAGGGTTAGGTTTAAAGCTATGTTTATGGTTAGGGCTAGGCCTAGGTATAGGGTTATGGTTATGGTTATGGTTATGGTTATGGTTAGGGCTAGGATTAGGGTTATGGTAATGGTTATGGTTATGGTTATGGTTATGGTTAAGGCTAGGACTAGGCTTATGGCTAAGATTAGGGTTAGGGTTAGGTTTATGGTAGGTTTAGGGCTAGGGTTAGGGTTAGGTTTAGGGTTAGAGTTAGGGTTAGTGTTATGGTTAGGGCTATACTTTAAGGTTAGGGCAAGGTTTAGGGTTAGTGTTTGTTTTAAGGTTAAGTCTAGGGTTAGGGTTAGGGTTAGGATTAGGGTTAGCATTAGGATTAAGGCTAAGTTTAGAGTTAGGGTTAGTGTTAGGGCTGTTAGGTTTGGGTTAGGTTTAGGGCTAGGGCTCAGTCCAGGGCTTGGGTTTGGGTTATGGTTAGGGCTAGGGCTAGTGTTAGGGTTAGGTTTAGGGTTCAGGCTAGGTTTATGGTTTGGGTTAGGGCTATGTTTAGGGTTAAGGTTAGGCTATGGATAGGTTTAGGACTAGGGCTAGGTATAGGGTTAGGTTTGGGGTTAGGGCTAGGGCTTATGGTTATGGTTATGGTTAGCATTAGGGTTAGGGCTAGGGCTAGGAATAGGGTTATGTTTAGGTTTAGGGCCAGGGCTAGGGTTATGGCTAGGATTAGGGTTAGGGTTCAGTTTAGGTTTATGGTAGGGTTAGGGCTAGTGTTAGGGTTAGGTTTAGGGTTAGTGTTAATGTTAGGGCTAGTCTTTATGGTTAGGGTTAAGGCAAAGTTTAGGGTGAGGGTTAGTGTTAGGTTTAGGGTTAGGTTTAGGACTAGGGCTCAGTCCAGGGCTAGGATTTGGGTTAGTGTTAGTGTTAGTATTAAGGTTAGGGCTATGTTTAGGGTTAGGGTTAGGCTATGGATAGGTTTAGGGCTAGGGCTAGGTATAAGGTTAGGTTTGGGGTTAGGGCTAGAAATAGGGTTATGGTTATGGTTATGGTTAGGGTTAGCATTAGGGTTAAGGCTAGGGTTAGGGTTAGGTTTAGGTTTAGGTTTAGGGTTAGGATTAGGGTTAGTGTCAGTGTTAGGGCTATTTTTATGGTTAGGGTTTGGGCAAGGTTTAGGGTTAGGGTTTGGGTTAAGGTTAATCTAGGGTTAAGGTTAGGGTTAGCATTAGGATTAAGGCTAGGTTTAGGATTAGGGTTAGGGTTAGGGCTAGGTATTAGTTTTAGGGTTAGGTTTAGGGTTAGGGCTCAGTTCAGGGCTAGGGTTAGGGTTAGGATTAGAGTTAAGGGTTAGGTTTAGGGCCATGTTTAGGGTTAAGTTTAGGCTATGGATAGGTTTAGGGCTCGGGCTAGGTATAGGTTAGGTTTGAGATTAGGGCTCAGGATAGGGTTATGGTTATGGTTATGGTTATGGTTATGGTTATGGTTATGGTTAGCATTAGGGTTATGGTTAGGTTTAGGGCTAGGGCTAGGGTTATGGCTAGAATGAGGGTTAGGGTTAGTGTTAGAATTAAGGATAGGTTTAGGTTTAGGGTTAGGGTTATGGCTGTTAGCTTTAGGGTTAGGTATAGGGCTAGGGCTCAGTCCAGGGCTAGGGATTGGGTTAGGGTTACAGTTAGGGTTAGGGCTATTTTTAGGACTACATTAGAGTTATCGTTAGGGCTAGGGCTAAGTTTAGGGTTAGGGTTAGGGTTAGGACTAGGTTTACAGTTAGGGTTATGCTTATGTTTAGGGTTAGGGTTAGGCTAAAGATAGGGTTAGGGCTAGGACTAGAAATATGGTTAGGGTTAAGGATAGAGTTAGGGTTTTGGTTAGGGTTAGGGTAGGCCTTGGATAGGGTTCGAATTATTTTTAGGGTTAGGGTTAGGTTAGGTCTAGGATAAGAATGAGAATTATGTTTAGACTAAGGTTTAGGACTAACATTATGCTTCAGGTTATGGTTAGGGTTGTTCTTTATGGTTAGGGTTAGGGCTCAGGTTAGAGTTAGGGTTTGGGCTAGAGTTAGGGTTAGGGTTAGGGTTAGGGTTAGGGTTAGGGTTAGGGTTAGGGCTAGGTGTTAGGTTTAGGGCTAGAGCTCAGTCCAGGGCTAGGGTTTGAATTAGGGTTACGGTTAATGTTAGGGCTAGCGTTAGGGATACGATTAGGGTTATTGTAAGGGCTAGGGCTAGGGTTAGGGTTAGGGTTAGGGTTAGGGTTAGGGCTAGGTGTTAGGTTTAGGGCTAGAGCTCAGTCCAGGGCTAGGGTTTGAATTAGGGTTACGGTTAGTGTTAGGGCTAGCGTTAGGGATACCATTAGGGTTATTGTAAGGGCTAGGGCTAGGGTTAGGGTTAGGGTTAGGGCTAGGTTTTACAGATAGCATTAGGGCTATGTTTAGAGTTAGGATTAGGCTACAGATAGGATTAGCGCTAGAGCTAGGTATAGGGTTAGGTTTGGTGTTAGGGCTAGGGATAGGATTATGGTTATTGTTAGGGTTAGCGTTAGGATTAAGGCTAGGTTTAGGGTTAGGGCTAGGTGTTAGGTTTAGGGCTAGGAATCAGTCCAGGACTAGTGTTTGGGTTAGGGTTAGTGCTATCATTAGGGTTATCATTAGGGCTAGGGCTAGGGTTAGGGTTAGGATTAGGGTTTATGCTAGGGTTACAGTTCTGGTTAGGGCTATGTTTAGGGTTAGGTTTAGGCTACGGATAGGTTTATGACTAGGTTTAGGTATAGGGTCTGTTTTGGGATAGGCTAGGGATAGGCTTATGGTTATGGTTATGGTTATAGTTATGGTTATGGTTAGGGTTAGCATTAGGGTTAAGGCTAAGGTTAAGGCTAGGAATAGGGTTATGGTTATGGTTAGGGCTAGGGCTAGGATTAGGGTTAGGGTTTGGGTTAAGTTTATGGTAGGGTTAAAACTTGGTTAGGGTTAGGTTCAGGGTTAGAGTTAGGGTTAGTGTTAGGGTTAAGGCCATACTTTATAGATAGGATTAGAGCAAGGTTTAGGGTTAGGGTTTTGGTTAAGGTTAAGTCTAGGGTTAGGGTTAGGATAGTATTAGATTAAGGCTAGGCTTAGAGTTAGGGTTAGGATTAGGACTAGGTGTTAGGTTTACGGTTAGGTTTAGGGCTAGGGCTCAGTCCAGGGCTAGGTTTCGGTTAGGATTATGGTTAGGGTTAGGACTATCATTAGGGCTTCTGTTAGGGTTATCGTTAGGCCAAGGATTTGGGTTAGGGTTAGTGTTAGGGTTAGGGCTAGGTTTAGGGTTAGGATTAGGCCTATATTTAGGGTTAAGGTTAGGCTTTCAAACACATATACCCTGATTTCAGTCCCTAAGGAGTGAATGCCAAGTGGTTTCAAACACTGGTTTCCGCAGTGATTTCCACCTTTTGTCAAACGCTGTCCTACACTGTATCCTTAAGTTCATCAGTGATTTCCAAGAGCTTTCAAACAGTTGTTTACAGTTTCCATTGATTTGGAAGTGAATTCCAAGTGGTGTCCAATACTGTTCCACAGTGTATTACTGTAGAACAGTGATATCCAAGTGGTGTCAAATGTTGTTCTACACTCTTCCTTGATGTTGATCAGTGATTTCCATGTCATTTCAAATACATTGGTACTGTTTCCAGCCAAATAGAAGTGAATTCAATGGTTCCAAGCACTGTTCTATAGTGTACTGCTTTTTACCACAGTTTTCCAAGGTTTGCCAAATGCTTTTCTACACTATTTATACATGTTGATGAGTTATTTCTAAGTGTTTTAAAAACACTTTTATGGTGGTTTTTTTTTTTTTTTTTAGCCAGTTAGAGTTGAATTCCAAGTGCTCTTCAGCAGTGATTTCCTGCTTTTGTCATAGACTGTTGCACATTTTTTCTGATATTGATCTGATATTGCAAGTGTTTTCACCCACTTTTATACCATTTTCTGTCTTTTGGAAGTGCATTCTAACTGGTTTCAAGCATTTTTAAAGCATTTCCTGCTGTTTTGTAGTGAATTCCAAGTTGTTTCAAACACTCTTTAGCAATGATTTTCATGTTTTGCCAAACACTGTTTTCTGACGTTGATCAGTGATTTCCAAGTGTTTTCAAAGATATTTACACTGTTTTCAGCCCCTTTGAAGTGAATTCCAAATGGTTTCAATACTAATCCACAGCGTGCTGCTTTTTAGCATTAACTCCCAAGTATTGCCAAACTATGTAGTACTCTGTTTCTGGATGTTGATCAGAGCTTTCCAAGTGTTCTCAACCATGTTTATACCTTTTTCTGTCTTTTGGAAGTAAATTCCAAGTGGTGTCAAAGACTGTTCTACAGTGTACTGCTCTTTAGCATTGATTTCCTAGTTTTGACAAAAGCTGTTCTACACTGTTATCTCATGGTGAGCAGTCAATTCAAATGTTTTCAAACACATTTGCAAAGTTTCCAGCCATTTAGAAGTAGTGAATTCCAAGAGGTTTGAAACACTGATCCACAGTGTGCTGCTCTTTAGCAGTAACTCCCAAGTTTTATCAAACTATGTCATACCCTGTTTCCTGATGTTAAACAGTGATTTCCAAGTGTTTTCACACACACTTATACAGGTTCCAGGTATATAGAAGTGAATTCAGGTGATATCAAACACTTTAGTTTAGTGTCCTGCTCCTTAGCATTGATTTCCCGGTTTTGTTCACAGCTTCTGTTTTTGTTTTTCCCCCCATCAATTTATGTTGTTCATTATATTCCATATATGAGTGAGATCATGTGATATTTACCTTTCTCTGACTGGCTGTTTTGCTTGGCAGAAAGCTCTCCAGTTCCATCCATGCTTTGCAAATGGGAAGAATTTCTTTTTCTTTTTTTCTTTTACCACACATTAGTATTCCATTGTGTAGATCTACCACAGTTTTTTCATCCACTCAACTGCTGATGGGCACCTAGGCTGTTTCCATAGCTATGGTGAATTGTGCTGCTATGAACATAGGGGTGCATATATCCTTCTGAATGGTGTTTCTAGTTACTTGGGATATATTCCTAGAAGTGGGATAATTGGGTCAAATGGGAGCTCCATTTTTAGTTTTTTGAGGAAACTCCATACTGTTCTCCACAGGGGCTGCACCAGTCTGCATTCCCACCAGCAGTGCAAAAGAATTCCTTTTTCTCCACATCCTCGCCAACACTTGTCATTTGTTGATTTGTTGATGTTAGCCAATCTGACAGGTGTGAGATGATACCATATTGTCATTTTGATTTGCATCTCTTGGATAATCAGTGACTTTGAGCATGTTTTCTTATGTCTCTTGGCCTTCTGTTTTCTTTCAGAAAGTATCTATTTAGGTCCATTGCCCATTTTTTGATTGGGTTGTTTATCTTCCTTTTGTTAAGTTGTATGTGTTCCCTGTAAATGTTGGAGATTAAACTCTTATTGTTGATATCATTGGCGAATATATTCTCCCATGCATTGGGCTTTCTTGTTGTTTTACTGATGATCTCCTTTGCTATGCAAAAGCTTTTTATTTTGATGTAATCCAATTTGTTTGTTCTCTTTAGTTTCCATTGCCCAAGAGCTGTATCAATGAAGAAGTTCCTTCGACATATGTCTGAGAATTTGATGCTTGTGGATTCCTCTAGTATTTTTAAGTTTTCCCATCTTATGTTTAAGTCCTTTATCCATTTTGAGTTTATTTTTCTGTATGGTATAGTTGGTAGTCTGGTTTCTTTTCTTTTCTTTTTCTTTTGCATGTATCTAATTTTCCCAACACCTTTTATTGAAGAGAGTGTCTTGACTTTATTGTATGTTCTTGCCTCCTTTGTCAAATATTAATTGAGCATAGTGGTTTTGGTCAATTTCTGGGTTTTCTGTTCTATTCCATTGGTCTATATGTCTGTTCTTGTGCAAGTACCAGGCAGTTTTGAGAACAGTGGCTTTGTAATACAGCTTGATATCTAGTATTGATGCCCCACATACCTGGTTCTTCTTTCTCAGGATTGCTGTAGCTATTCAGGGTCTGTTGTTTTTTCCAGATTAATTTTTGGAGAGTTCTTTCTAGGTCTGTGAAATATGCTGTTGGTATTTTAAGGGGGAGTGCATTGAATCTATAGATTGCTTTGGGTAGCATGGACATTTTAATGATGTTGATTCTACCAATCCATAAACATGGCATGTTCTTCCATCTGTTTATGTCTTTCTTCCTCTATCTCTTTTTTTAGTGTCCTGTATTTTCCAAGTACAGGTCTTTTACCTCCTTCATTAAGTTTATTCCTAGGTATCTTAATATTTTTGGTGTGGTGGTAAATGGATTTTTTAAATCTCTCTTTCTGTACATTCATTATTGGTGTATAGAAATACCATAGATTTATTGGCATTAATTTTGTATCCTGGTACATTGCCAAATTCATTTATTTATGCTCTGATCTTTATTATCTCCTTCCTTACTCTGGGCTTTTCTTGTTGTTCTCTTTCTAATTCCGTAGAGTTAGATGATTTACTACTATTTTTTCTTGTTTTTTGAGGTAGGCCTGTAGAGCTATAAACTTCCCTCTCAGAACTGCTTTCATAGTGTTTCATAGATGTTGGATTGTTTTGTTTTTATTGTCATTCGTTTCCAGGATTTTTAAATTTCTTCTTTGATCTCTTTGGTAACCCAATCATTGTTGAATAGCATGGTATTCAGCCTCCAAGTGTTTGAATTTTTTATTGTACTTTATTTCTAATATTATGCCATTGTAGTATGAGAAGATACTTAATATGATTTCAATCTTCTTGAATTTGGAGAGACTTTGCCTGTGACCCAAAATGTGGTCTAGCTTTGATAATGTTCCATGTGCACTTGAGAAGAACATATATTTCATTGCTTTGGGGTGAAATGTTCTGAAGATGTCAATTAAATCCTTCCGATCTAGTAAGTCATATAGATTTGTGGTTTTGCCGATTTTTTTTTGTCTAGAGTATTTATCCAGTGATGTCAGTGGTGTATCAAATTCCCTACTATGATTGTATTGTTGTTATCTTTCCCTTGATATCTTCCAGAAGTTTTTTCATGTGTTTGGGTGCTCCTGCATTGGGTGAATATATGTTTTCCAGACTTATATATTCTTGTTGAATTATTTCCTTTAGTATTATTAAGTGGCCTTTCTTATCTCTTGTTATGACCTTCACTTTGATGTCTATTTTGTCAGATATAAATATTGCTACCCTAGCTTTTTTTCATTTCCACTTGCCTGAAAGATATTTTTCTATCCCTTCACTTTCAGTCTGTGTGAGTCCCTCATTCTGACGTGGATGTCTTGTAGACAGCAAATATATGGGTAACATTTTCTTATCCATTCAGCCACTTGATGTATTTTGATTGGAGCATTTAGTCTGTTTATGTTTAAAGTTATTATTGATAGTTACCTGTTTGTAGCCATTTTTACTTTTTGTGCCTGTGTTCCTTCTTAACTTTTTATTTCTTCTTTTTATACCAGTTTCTTTAGCATTTCTTGCATTGCTGGCTTGGTAGTGATAAACTCCCTCAGTTTTTTTTTTTTTTTTTTTTTTTTTTTTTGTCTGTGAAGCTCCTTATTTCTCCTTCAATTTTGAATGATAAACTTGCTGGATAGAGTATTCTTGGATTCATCTCTTGCTTTGCATCACTTTGTAAATTTCCTTCCATATTTTTCTGACTTGATGTGTTTCTGTTGAGAAATCATTTGATAATCTAATGGGAGATCCCTTGTATGTAACTTTCTGTCTTTCTCTTGCAGCCTTTAAAATTCTCTCCTTATCCTGAACATTTGCCATCGTAATTATGACATGCCTTGGTGTGGGTCTTTTCGGGTTCATCTTGTTTGGGACTCTCTGTGCTTGTGTGACTTTTTTCTTCTCCACATCAGGAAAGTTTTCTGATTTTATTTCTTTAAATAGGTTTTCTAACCCTTGTTCCTCCTCCTGTTGCTCTGGCAACTCTATTATACATATGTTGCTTTGTTCCATATTTTTCCAAAGCTCCTTTAGGCTCTCCTTATGTATTTTAATTTTTTTCTCCAATTATAGTTTAGTTCGGGTGTGTTTTGCTTTCATCTTCTAATTCACTAATTCAGTCCTCTGCTTCTCCTAGTCTACTGTTGAAACTTTCCATAGAGTTTTTTATTGCAGCTATATCACTCTTTATTTCTTCCTGTTCTTACTAAGTTGTTAATTTTTTTCATCCATCTGGTTTATGAACGGTGTGACCCTTACCTGAAGTCTTTTTCTGACATACTGTGTGTCTCTGTTTCACTTACCTGTTTTTCTGACAATTCCTCCTTTTCTTTCCTTGGGTGTTTCTTTGTCTACCCATTTGTGTTCTCACCAAAGGGGCTTTTTTGGGGGGGTGACAGTGGCTTCTCAGGCGGCAGCTGCTCCTTGGGTGGTCGTGGTAGCAGTTGCTCCTCAGTTGGCAGCAGTTTCTCTGGTGGGTGCTGTTTGCAGCATTGGTGGCTCCTCTGATTGGGCGGGGGGAGGCTTCTCATGATGCTGCTGCTCCTCAGATGGGAGCAGGCTGCACGTGGCTGCTGCTCCTTGGATGTGGGTGAGCTGCATGCATGGCTGCTACTCCTCAGATGGGTGTGGGCCACTCACATGACTGCTGCTCCTTGGACGGGAGCGGACTGCTCACATGTTTGCTGCTCATGTGGTCACAGTGTTCTGGGCTAAAGTGTTGGGCTGGTCAGAAGGGAGCATGCTTTGGAACTTATAGGAGTCTGAGCCCTGGGTGGCTGGAGTCTCAGTGACCGTGGGGCCACAGCTGAGGTAGCAGGTCCCTGGCAGAGGTGGCTGTAGAGTCCTGGGTGTTTTCTGAGGGCACCCTGGGTGGAGGTGAGGCTGGGCTCCCAGTCACAGAAGCTCTCCTTTTAAAAAAGGTGAGGCCTCTGAGGAAGAGTTGACTTCCTGGTACTGTTTGCAATGGTAGCAGAAGTTGCCAATTAGGCGAGGCCAGTTAGCCTGCCCCTGAAGGTTCTGCAGGATCTAACTGTGCCTCACACACACACACACACACACACCACACGACCACACATTCCTCTTTTTTTCACTCACTCACTCATGCTCTCTCCCTCACTGCCGCCTTCTTCCTGCCTCTGTAGTTGGGTGTGGAGTGTTATTGACTCGTTCATGGATGGAGTTTCCTCTTTAGGTGTCTGCTTATGTGGCTCGCTCTCCAGTATGTTGGCCAAACAGGATAAAATTCACCTCAACAAGACACAACATAAGGGGAACAAAACACAAATATATTCACAACAATGATAACTCCAATATAAGTGACCACCAGAAAAAAGAGAATTAGGGGAGAGAAAAGAATGCACAAATGATATTGAAGAGAGGGGAAAAAATGGTTGAGAGAAAAGGAAAGGGAGAAAAAGGAAGAAAAAGGGAAAAAATATATATGGAGAGAACAAACAGGAAAACAAAAATATACAAACACTAAATTCCTAGTAAAGACAGTGGGGGCAGAATCTTATATACAGAAATTAAGGTTAAGAATTGGATGAATATGGGGAGGACCTCAGTTCAGTATAGAGAAAGTAGAAAGAGGACATGTGGATAAGAAGAATGAGAAAGAGAAGAAAATAACAATAATAATAATAATCTTTTAAAAATAGATTTTAAAAATAGGATAAAAATAAAACAAATTAGAATGATGGAAACATAATTCTAAAAGAAAATAAACAAATAAAAAAAGGAAAATGAAGAAAAAAGAGATAACAAAATAATAATAAAATAAAATAAAAATAAAAAAGTATAGTGTTGTTCCTTTGGCTGGTTTAAGATCCCAGACTTCTGTATTGTCTGTGGTTTTTGTTTCCTGTTGTTGGGACTGAAGGCCTCTCCTTAGGCCAGTCCCTGTGGACTCTCAGGGACTATTCGGATTTTTTTCCCCTTTGTACCACTCAGGGCATTGTCTGGGTGTGGCTGTATTGGTTGCTTGGAGACTTCAGGGAGGGGCTATCTCCTCAGGAGAAAATGGCTACCGAGGTCCTGCATGTCAGGTAAGACTCAGCACCAGACTCACAGCCACCTCTCCCCACACTCCACAAGTCCACACTTATTCCTGCACCTATGGAGACAGGGACCCTCCAAAATCTACCAAATTCAGGTATGTGGGTGGCATCCATTTGCCAGATTTGATTAAGTTTACGTCCTCGGGGATTTACCCCTAATGCTGGCATAAGGAGGTGGATAACACACTGAGGTCATTGCTTGACACTTGGCAAGCCTGATCTCAGGCAATATGGAGTCCATGTGCAAGGCAGATGCATTTTGATGATGTAGGGCATGCAAGGCCTGTGCCATGGAAAATGGGATGAACTCCTCTACTGAGGCAACAAGGAGATCTGCTTCCATATTACCTGCCGCCAAGGCACCTGGAAGGCCAGAATGGCATCTAACTGTGGCCAATAAAGCAGGGATATTGTCGTTCTCAAATAACCTTTTGAAGGCCGAAAAATAAACGAAAGAGTTCCTCCAAATTAGTGTGTCCTATAGTAGATGTTTCAATAATTTTGGCCATACTTACCATATAAGCACTATCACTATAAGTTGATGAGCTCTGTAACAAAATCTGTCAGAGCCTAAATAAGAGCTTGTATTTCTACCCATTGTGCTGAAATATAAGGGGTTTGCAGGACCTTCACTCCCCTGCTACAGTAGATCCAGCCTTTCCAGAACTGGATCCATCTGTAAAAATGGTTAATGCCTGGGGTATAACATATCCTTTAATGTGGCAGCTAATATCATTCCCTGAATGTAAGCTGCTGTTTTTATGAATAGTCCTTTAACTTAATTAGCCAATTTAAATCAATCTGAAATAAGGTTTATTTTTAACTTTACTTGTCCTAGGTTATATCAGTTCTCCTACAGGTCTAGTGAGTCTGCCCCTGCCTAGAGGGGCAAGAGGAATAGTCCAACACTATAGAGAAAGAGGGGATAGCCTTAGGGTCCTATCTTTGTAAAGCAGGAAAGAGCGGACAGACTCCTACAGATCTCGTTTCTCCTTGCATCCTTGTCTTGGTACAGGGCCAGCACGTAATACATTCCTCCAGGATCGGTGTCCCATCAAAGGGAAAAGGGAACCACCTGCCCTTGTGGTTGTCCAGCAGCGCATGGGAAGCAATCGCTCTTGTTAAGTGTCTTGACTGTAAATTTGACCCTTTGAATCTAGGCCAGTGGTTGGCAAACTGCAGCTCGCGAGCCACATGTGGCTTTTTGGCCCCTTGAGTGTGGCTCTTCCACAAAATACCACATGTGAGCACACACGTACAGTGCGATTGAAACTTTGTGGCCCATGCACAGAAGTCAGTTTTCGGCTCTCAAAAGAAATTTCAATCGTTGTACTGTTGATATTTGACTCTGTTGACTAATGAGTTTGCCGACCACTGACCTAGGCATTCATATCACCATACCGAGTTTCAATTTCTAGAGTCTTCCTTAAGTATTTGATTTCAATTATTCTCTTGGCCTGTAAGGTGCTAGTTCCTAACTTGGTTCTTGAGTCACTGTATCTGGTGATAAAGCTAAAGTCTTCTTCTCAATTAACTAGAGGGCTAGTCTTCTAAGGGATCCCTCCCAGAGGGTTCCCTTACTCTTAGTCCATCTACTCTTGTTGCTATCTTGGTGCCTTGTCCAGGGCGGCTGAATCAGTAGCCATTATGAGTATAGGGTTATACTCCAAGTTCTTGCAGTTATCAGATGGGATGCTTTTAAGGTATATATGCTTAGGTTTTAAGGGTGTTAGTTGGGAATTAACCTGTGGTGCATTTGCTGATACTGAGTGTTCCTCTATACTTGATTTCAACTGGAATAAGGGGGAAGATCTTTATAGCCTATTTCTGATCCTGGACAAAGGTATTTGTCTTCTCCAGAGTCTCCCCAGATTCCCACAAGGTAAAGCTTGACCTGTATAAAATTTAATAGTCTGAGGGGAAGGGGTCTTGGTTATATTATGCACAGGATTGGTTGGATGCTCATAATCAGCATTGCCCCAAGAAACCAAAGTATGAGAGGTTACATTCAGTGTCATCACCCCTCCAACCCAGAGCAGTTTCTACCTCAACATGTCTGCGGACACTGAGCTCTTCATTTCAGAACTATACAGAGAGATTTATCAGGGGACTCCAATACTTCCCACGGTTCTCCCTCCCCTTTCTATTTTGCTAGTCCTTTCACTTGAGTGTAATGAGTCCACCCTCTTTTGGTTGTTCATATGGCATTCTCGGTAGCAGGAGTACTTAATAGGGGCCTTCCCAACTGGGTTGGAGCTGTCCTCCTTCCAGGTTTTGATCAGCACCAGGTCACCAGGCTGGCAGTGATGAACTGTGAATTCCAGAGGGCGTCTGGGTGAGGAGTCCTCTTAGCCTAAGGGATGACAGGATAGAAGATATGGCCAATATATACTCCCTGAAAAGTTGATCTTTAGTCTCCCTGATAGGAAGGTCAGCAGTCCTGCCCAAGTATGGGAGCCCATATAACACTTCATAGGAGGACAATCCCACATCTTTCTTTGAAGCTGTCCTAATCCTAAGGAGAGTCATTGGGAGATTTGGTCCAGGGCAGCTTGGTTTCTATGATCAGTTGGGTAATTCTTAAGGGTCTTTCCACCCTTCCCGAAGATGGGGGATCCCAGAGGGTTATAGTCCCAATTAATATTGCCAAGTCACACATCCCCACACACCTGTGAGCAATGGTATAGACATCCACACACCAATCATTACTAAATATTGTATTACACATGGCTTGTGGACCCCAATGACTCCTATGCAGTATGGACATCAGCTCTCTCATCAAGCTTGCTTATCATTTCTCTCCCATCAGGGAGCACCCATCTTCTATTTCCTGTTTTAATTGTTTCTATTTTATCTAATTTTCTTTTTTCCTCTTCCATCAGAAGAGCCATCATTACTTTTAATTATATATATATATTTTAGAAGGAAGGGTAAAGGAGATATAGAACTATCAATGATGACAGAGAATCATTGATTGGCTGCCTCATGTATGCCCCCACTGGGGATCAATCCCACAACCCAGGCATGTGCCCCAACTAGGAATCCAACTGTGACCTCCTGGTTCATAGGTCAACACTCCACCACGGAGCCCCGTTGGCCAAGGCAAATCTGGTTCTTGATGACAGGAGACATGTCGTCTCCTCAGCTCATATACATATATATTTTATTTATTTATTTACTCATATTTTTAAATACAAACAAAAGTTGATTTAGAAAGTCACAGAGTTAGAAGTGAGCCATACAAGAAATGAGCCAGCAGGGCTGTGTGGGCACAAGAAATAAGTTACAGGAGCAAAAGAAGGGCCCTTGGAACTTAGGAGAAAGGAAGCTGGGGTATAAGGGCCTATAGGAAGGAGAGGGGAAGATGAGGGCACACAGAGGAAAGAAGAGGCTGGGGAAAGCTCCAGCATTCTGGAGAGCCAGTGCTAGGTCCACCATCCTAAGGGCATTTATTCTTCAGCTTTCCAGGTGTGTCCTTTCAGAGTTCTGGCCTTTACTGATTGGTCAGCACCACAGCAGGGGTCATTAGTCATCTCAGCTGGTCCTTATGTCAGCATTGACATCTTCCAATTATATATGTTAGAAAAGCTCCTGCTACCTCCAGAAGCTAGAAGAGCATGAATACATTCTCCTATGGGCCATCCAATGGCAGCCATCCCTGCTGACACCTTGATTCCAGACATCTGGTCTCCAGGACTAAAAGAGCTTCAAAGAGGATTCTTCCCTGATTGAGCCTCGGATGAGCTTACAGTCTGATGACACTTAACACAAGCCTCTGAGCGAAGATCGAAATAAGCTGTGTCCGGCATCCTGCTTTTCAACACCTGGTTTTCCAAAGCAGAATTAAGACCAGGTCACTAAAGGCAAGAAACATCAAGACAGCTTCTCCAAAGATCTCAGAGAGACCACATGCTCCTAGGCAAAGAGAGGCTCTGCACCCAGATGTCTTGTAAAGCAAGTGTGTCAGTTCAGGTAGCCCGAACCTTACTCTCCCTATTTTCAGACTGAAACAGGTAATTCATGCAAACCAGGGAAGCACCTTTTAAGAGTAAGCATATTTCTAGATCTATTTTGATCATCAGTTTATTTTGTTCATTGGAGTTCATATCCAGAGATATAGAAGCATGGAACAGACTGACAAATTCCAAAGGATGCTCTTTTCTTTCTTTCGTCTTTCTTTCGTCTTCCTTCCTTCCTTCCTTCCTTCCTTCCTTCCTTTCTTCCTTCCTTCCTTCCTTCCTTCCTTCCTTCCTTCCTTCCTTCCTTCCTTCCTTCCTCCCTCCCTCCCTCCCTCCCTCCCTCCCTCCCTCCTTCCTTCCTTCCTTCCTTCCTTCCTTCCTTCCTTCCTTCCTTCCTTCCTTTCTTTCTTACTTTCTTTCTTTCTTTCTAAATCTTTATTGTTGCAAGTATTACATAGGTCCTCCTTTCCTTTTTCCCCATTATCCTCTTCCAGCCCACCCCCATCCTCCCCCCCACCCCAGGACCTCACCACCCCATTGTCTGTGTCCATGGATCATGCATATATATGCATACAAGTTCATTGGTTGATCTCTTCACAACCACCCTCTCTTGCCTTCCCTCTGAGATTCCACAGTCTGTTCATGCTTCTAAGTCTCTGGGTCTATCTTTGATCATCAGTTTATCTGGTTCATTAGATTCCACATGTAAGTGAGATCATGTTATACTTGTCTTTTTCTGACGGGCTCATTTTGCTCAGCATAATCCTCTCCAGATCCCTTCATGCTGTCGCAAAAGGTAAGAGTTATTTATGTTTTACAGCTGCATAGTATTCCGTGGTATAAATGTTCCACAGAATTTTTATCCACTCATCTACTGGTGGGCACTTGGGCTGTTTTCAAGTCTTAGCTATTGTAAATTGTGCTGCTATGAACATATGGGGTTCAGGTATTCTTTCTGGTTGGAGTTTCTGGTTTCTTGGGATATATTCCTAGAACTGGAATCACTGTGACAAATGGGAGCTCCATTTTTAGGTTTTTTTTTGAGGAAGCTCCATACTGTTCTCCACAGTGGCTGCACCAGTCTGCATTCCCACCAGTGGTGCACAAGGGTTCCCTTTTCTCCACATCCTCACCAGCACTTATTGTTTGTTAATATTGTTTGTAGCTATTCTGGCAGGTATGAACATCACTACTTTTATTTGTCCTTCTTCTACCCCTAATCTTAAACCAAACCTCACAATTAAGTCTCCTAAACAATACATTTGTACACACCACTGAACACACTATCTAATTTAGTTTGGTGTTAGTGTTGGAATGAGCTGCATAATGTGTGAGACATGTAGTAAAGTGAATCCTCTAGGATAAATTTCTAACAAGCATGATTTTGGCACATGTTTTTTAAAGTACAGACTCTACTTAACTCAATGAAATCCTTACTTACTATCTCTTCAATGAATGTTATAACGCATTCCCATACTAAAAGGTATTTTATTATTTCAAAGGAGATAGCAGCATACCACACACTAGGTTCTCCTATGTATTCCTTCAAAGAGTGAATTACATATAACCAAATTTTCATGTCTGTATTATTCTGATGTAACTGGTAATGAAAAAACTTTTAAGTGCCATATTTAATGTCTGTAAAAGCTACTAGCAAACTCTGTGTAGAACTTTTTAATTTTAATGTTTCAATGAGCTGTGCATTGTGGAAAACCTATAGTGAAGTCTTTGAGTACTCTGAGAATTAATTAGCAGCAAGTGGAATTTTGGCAAATCTATACTAATTAAAGAGAAAGATGCAAATTGACCATACCTCCATGATGTCCACCAATTAGGAGTGAGTATGCAAATTAACCCAACAAAGATGGCAGGTTAATTTGCATACACAAGTGCTAAGTGGCCTGGGTCCCAAGAACATCTTCAGGACTCAGGCCACATGTAGGCCTTGAGCAGCCAGCATCCTAGAATGCCCCTAGCCACTCCAGGTCTATAGGGGCAGGCACCAAAGTGTGCTCTGGCACTGAGTGGTAGTCCGGGTCCATGCCCCCAGCCTGGTGCTGCATTGCCTCCAAGCCTGGTGTCCACAATGCAGAGCTGCTAGCCTTGGGGGCATGCCCCACTCCTCCCTGGGCCACAGGGACACGCCCTTAGCCCGGTGGATACAACACAGTAGGTCCTCTGCACATGAACTGCAGAGGAAACACTTTTCTTTTTCTTCTTTTAAAAAATATATTTTATTGATTTTTTTATAGAGAAGAGGGGTGAGGGATAGACAATTGAAAATATTTATCAGCCACCTCCTGCACACTCCCCACTAAGGATGTGCCCCCACCCAATGTACATGACCTTAAGAATCAAACCTGGGACCCTTCAGTCCACCGAGCCAAACCAGTTCGAGCGTAAACACCTTTTCTTTTTAAAAAAAAATTTTAAATTTTTAATCTTTATTGTTCAGTTTATTAATTACATTATTCCCCCCTTTTTTATACCCCTATAGCTTCCCTCCACCCGGTACCCATCCCACCTTCCACTCTCACCTCCCCCGCACTGCCCTCTCCCATAGTTGCATGATTTTTGTCCAGTCTCTTGCTGCACTTCCCACACCCTCTTTCTCCCCAAGAATTGTCAGTCCATTCCCTCTCTATGTCCATGATTCTGTTATATTGACCAGTTTATCCTATTCATCAGATTATTAATTACTTGATTTTTAGATTCATTTGTTGATAGATGTGTATTTGTTGTTCGTAATTTATATTTTTACCTTTTTCTTCTTCCTCTTCTTAAAGAATATCTTTCAGCATTTCATATAATATTGGTTTGGTGGTCATGAACTCCTTTAGCTTCTTCTTATCTGTGAAGCACTTTATCTGACCTTCAATTCTGAATGATAGCTTTGCTGGGTAGAGTAATCTTGGTTGTAGATTCTTGCTATTCATCACGTTGAATATTTCTTGCCACTCCTGTCTGGCCTGCATTGTTTCTGTTGAGAAATCCGCTGACAATCGTATGGGTGCTCCCTTATAGGTAACTAACTGTTTTTCTCTTGCTGCTTTTAATATTCTCTCTTTATCTTTTGCTTTTGGCATTTTAATTATGATGTGTGGTCCTCTTTAGATTCTTATATTTTGGGGTTCTGAGCACTTCTTGGGCTTTTAAGTCAATTTCTTTCACCAGGTGGGGGAAGCTTTCAGTCACTATTTCTTCAAGTAGGTTTTCATTGTCTTGCTCTCTCTCTTTTTCTGGCACCCCCATAATTCAGATGTTGGCATGCTTGAGGTTGTCCCAGAGGCCCCTTACACTATCTTCAATTATCTGGATTTTTTTTTTTTTGCTTCTTGCTTTTCTGGCCAAGTAGATTTTGCTTCTTTGTATTTCAAATCTTTGACTTGGATCTTGCGATACTCTGGACTGCTTTTAGGACTTTGTGTAATATTTTTTATTTCAGTCAGTGTATGCTTAATTTCTAGATGGTCCTTTTTCATATCCTTGTAGGTCTTGTTCATTTCCTCATAGTTCTCATTAAGTTCATCGGCCTTTTCTAGGAGCCTCTTGAAAAACCTTATTACTGTGGTGTTGAACTCTATGCCTAGTGGTCTTTTTTCCTCTATTTCTTTCACACCTGCTTTCTTTCCATTTCTCTGCATTGTGGCTGCTTTCCTGAGTTGGTCGATTAACTTTGTGTGGTAGATGTCCTCTAAGGGACAGTGGCTCTGCCTCCCCAGTTACCTGAGGTGGATAGTCTTACTGCAATCCTTTATGGGTTGTACAGTATTGTTGAATTTAAGCCCAGCTAATTGTTGTTAGCACTAGGAGGGTTGCACCTCCAGGCCAATTGGCTGTGAAGGAAAGCTGTATTCAGGTTGGATGGGTGGAGTCTCCGGGCTGAGCACACAGCGTCAGCTCCGCCTTATTCAGCATGCAGATCTCTGTGCCAGGTGGTAATGGCTGCGCACCTCCAAGAGAAAGCCGCAGCCGGTCCCCACCCATTGCCAGACAACTCTGCCTCTCCCCAAATGAGTCTGCACACCCAAAGTCTCACCCAGGGTTGTAAAACAAAGCAGTCCGGTGGTCTCCCAAACGAGGGAGCAAGTCACGAGTCCTCTCTGTGTGGTCACGAAGTTCTGTCCCCAAGTTTACATGCAAGCTGCTGTTCCAAGTTTAGCACACTCTCCTCAAACTCGCAGACCTCTGCCGCGCCCGGCTTTTAGCATGCCTACCCTGGACCTCGGACCTCACCTGGAACTGGGGAATCAGTGCAGTGGGACGTCTCCGCCCTCCCCATTGGAGAAATCCAGCCAGGTTTGCTGACGCCCGCCCTACAGCTCGCGTGCACACAGCTCCGAACCTCTAACTCTGTGCGTATCTTCAAGGCTGCGCTCCGCCGCTTTTCTGAGTCACGGTGTCCTATCTTTACTTTTATTTGTGGAATTTTCACTCAGCCAGCTTTCTGGTGATTCTGGATGATGTTTGTTTTGTTGTTAAGTTGTAGTTTTGGACTTATTGTGTGGGGCAGCAAAATAGGTGTTTACCTATGCTGCCATCTTGGTTCTTCCCTCGTAAACACCTTTTCTGACCACTCATTGGCTAAGCTCCCTGTATGTCACCACTTACAGTGTTCTTGGTAACTTGGATTATAAGAATCCAAAAAGGTGATCTAGGGTTTTTCCACCACACTCCTGGAGGAAAAAACAAAAGTTCGCTGCTGGAGGGGTATAAATATCATATCCTGCCCTAGCCAGTTTGGCTCTGTGGATAGAGCTTCGGCCTGCTGACCACAGAGTCTGGGTTTGATTCTGATCAAGGGCATATACCATGCCCACGTCAGGGCTCATGCAGGAGGCAAACAATCAGTGTCCTTCTCACATTGATGTTTCTCTGTGTCTCTTCCTCTCTCTTCCACACTTTCTAAAAATCAATGGAAACATATCCTCAGGTGAGGATTTAAAAAAAAGAAAGAAAGAAATGTCATATCCTATGAAAAACACATCTTGAAAATGCCTAAAGAAAGTTGTCATTTTTTCATGGTGAAGGGACTGGAGTTCATGTTGATGAAGACACTTTGGTGGCTGTGGTGGCTGGCAGTGGCTGCAGCAGTGGGGTGATGGGGCTGACGCCTTCCCCTGATCAGTTCGGTCGCCTCCCACAGAGGGAGACTAGACTGTGGCTTAGGCTCACTCCCCTTAAGCTGTCAGTAGGACATCCCTGAGGGCTCCCAGTCTATGAGAGGGGTCAGGCTGAACTGAGGGAACACCCTTCCCCAGTGCACAAATTGTGTGCACCGGGCCCCTGGTTATTTTATAGAAGACTACAGTTAGCTAATTAAACTCCTTCTACTCACCCTGTAGTGAATGTTCCTATATGCTATCCCAATAAAGGGCATTTACATTTCACAGAAGACATCAACAGTGCAGAAGTAGTTCACCTATATATTAATTCAAACTCTGAAACATGCTCTCCATATGTAATCACTCCATTTGTAAACACTGCTGGCAAATGTGTTGGATCACTGTGCTACCTAAATGAAACTCCTGCTGGCTACTTAAGAAATGTCCCGCCATGCCCCCACAATAAATGGAGTTAGAATATTTCAAAGAAGTTACCAACAATCCACACACTAGGGTGACCTGCATGTTCCTTGAAAGAGTGAAACATTCCGCCCCCAAAAGTTAATGCATGAATTGTAAGTCTTTGACACAAGGTATAAACAAACATTGACAAAGGCGACTGGAAAATCTCTTGAGAACAGCCCACTTGTGTTCAGTAAGCTGAGCCTTGTGTGCAGCCTGTGGTGGAGTCTTCACACTCAGACGTGGTTCCAACCAAGCAGCGTTCGGCCCACTGTGTTTAGTGCTGCCTGTCATTACTCCTTACAACCTCTGCTACCTTAGTAATCAATTTTCCACCCTGCTTCTCAAGGAAATGGTGTTATATTATATTTCTCAGAAGGTATCAGCATTAAACAAACTAGGCTCACCTATGTATTCCTTCAGAATGTGCAACATATTCCCCATCGGCCATGCAGGGTTTCATCTATGACATAAGACATAACCCATACGGTTATCAATGCTACTAGCAAACTCTTTCTGGAACAGTCTAATGCTCATTTTCAGGAGTTGCACATGGTGGGAAAACTGTGATAAAGTATTTGAAAACTCTAAGAATTAATTCCTCCTCAGCTGGATTTCAGCAAACTGCTCCTACCACAGGTTATCACTACTAAGCAATACATCTACTAATTGTGTCAGGAATGTTCTGTCATGCTCCCCAAGTGAATGGCGTGGTAGTGTAATAGTATCACATGGAGGTTAACACTGGTCCACACTCTGGTTTCACCTGTGTGTTCCTTCAGATGTGAGCCACACTGACCGATAGATGAAGCATGTATCTCTCTCTGACAACATATAATCAACATTGTATTTGTGAATATTACTGGCATCGTATTTGTGAACATTACTAGCACACTGTGTCTAGAGTTGTCTATTATTAGCAATTCAATGAGCTGTGCATTGTGTAAATGCTCTAAGGAAGGGTTTGTTCCCTCAGATTTAAGTCATACAATGCTGGATTTTGACCAACCCTATTCAGCACAGGGTTTCATTCCTAAAGGAAAAGGAAAACCTTGCCTCTTATGTAATACATTTTCCAACATGTTCCTCAAGGAAATGCATCATATAGCAATATTCCAAAGAGGTTACCAGCATGCCACACACTTGACTTACGTGTGTATTCCATCAAAGAAGGAAAATATTCCCCAATCAGTTGCACGTCGTGGGCTATGATATCACGTCTAAACGTGCAGAACTTACCAGCACCGTCAGGGAGTGTTTCAGTGACCTGCATGCATTCTTTAAGACTTTGGCAAATGTTTGAAAACTCTTAGAATTAAATCATAGCAAGTAGGATTTTGCTCAACTGTTTTCCACACAGACCACCTTTACTAAATGTAACTCCTGCTAATTGTGCATGAATGCTCGAACATGTTCCCCAGTAGATGGCATTATAACTTTGGACAGGAGACATCAATGAATTTCCCTGTGTATTCCTCCAAAGAATGAAACCTGGTCTCAAAATTTAATGCATACTAGTTTTTGTCTTAAGGTATAATCCGTATATTTATAAATCATACTAGCAAACTGTTTTCTTTTAATGTTTCAATTATCTGCGCACTGTGTGAAATTGCAGTGAAGTGTGTGATCACTCTTACAGCGAGTGGATTCACACTGGGCAGGATTTTGGCAAACTGTTTCTATCACAGACTATTACTGCTAAATGTAACTTCTACTAATTACGAAAACTTGTACACATATGCAGCTCACTGAAACAGCAAAAGTGGGCTCTTCTAGACAGCTTCCTAGTAGCATTTACTCCTTTGGTTCCCATGTTCTGCCACAAACTCACTTGGGAAACATTTCGCCCTTTCAACACTACCTGAGACCCCCATGCGCTTCAGTTGGGCATCTTCTGTCACATCCTGTAACCCCTTCCTATGCAATCCAAATGATATTTCACTTTGCACGGTTAAACAGTGTGAATGATTAGCTCACAGTCCAAGACGGCTTTATACGTCTTGTTCTTCAACATAGTGTTAGTGTTGAAGGGAAAATAATTACATTTAATTTAACAAAATCCAGAATGATACCAGGCAGATTCCACAGTGGCTCCGAGAAGGCCACGCCCACCTCTCCCAGCAAAGGGGTCAAGAGCTAAAAATGCCCAGAACCGTCAGTGGCACCTGACACACTTTTATCTAAATGTCAGGCTTTTAGGTTATTTATTCATGATGCTCAAAAGTGAAAGACCGAGTGGAAGGCTAAGATCTGCAGAACCCTCATCTGCTCTTCTCTGTGGAACACAGTTTTTCTTCAAGTGGGACCAGGCCAATCCCTTCACACTCCTTTGCTTCCAGGCTCAGAGGTGCTTTACCACAGTAGGTCTGATGATGCCAAAGTCTCAGGCAGGGGCTCCCTCACGCTTTCAGCAGCTGTTGTTAGGACATTAATCTACCAGAAAGGCCTCCTGTGTGTGCGCTGGCTGTGGCGGAGTTCCGGTAGGACGCACTCACTCCCCCCAGGGTCTTCACGTACCCCAGTCACTCCCCTGTCCACCAGGCCTTCTATCCTCTGCTGCATGGCTTTTAGGATCAAGGCCAGCTGCCAGAGGGGCAGGTCCACACACACCTCAGGGCTCTGGACCTCAGGATTTTTTTTTTTTTGCGGAGGATTCATCATTTCCTTAGTAGGAGTTCCATTTAGGAATTATAATCCATGGTTAAACAGCACCACAGTGTGCCCGAGCTCACCTGGCACTCACTGGAAAAGCGCTCACACACTTCTCTGCAGGTTGGACACAAAGCCCCTGACTGAAACACTAAAGCCTAGGCTTCTCTAAACAGACTTTCCAGCAACGTTACAAACGTGTTTCTGATCCCCTAGTTCACAGACTGGTCCAGGCACACCGTCAGGGATGTGTGTCACTGCGGGAAGAAATGAACAGTTCGGCCTGTTGTGTGTGCTGCCATTCGTGTTTGCCTGTGAAATGTTAAAATATAATGTCTTTTGCTGGGGGAGCTTGGAGCATTGATTTTATAGGCAGTTGGAGTTTCATTTATGAAATGGATTGCCAAACTCACCTTTGGTACAAATTCATTCTAGGAGTTTTCAAACTCTCCATTACAGGTTTTACACAACACACAGCTCAAGGAAACCATAAAAGTCCACTGTGTGGGACAAAGTCTGCTCTGAGCGTTGGCACATGTATTGATGTTGTATGTTAGGCCACAGCTTCATACTTCCACTACCTGTTGGGACTATGTCTCAGTCTCCGATAAATTATAAAGGTGAACCTCCCGTGGGGAATGCTGGTATTCTTTGTGAAATCTTATCATTCCATTTCTTGGGGAAGCATTTTGGAGCATTCATTACATATTAGAAGAAATTTCTTGTAGTCCTGATATTGTATTAAGAATAGTTTGCCAAAATTGCATTTGGTACATATAAATTCTAAGAGGGGCAAAACACTTTCCTACAGGTTTTTCAAAATCCACAGCTTATTGGAAACCTACATTGTGACTATTCTAGACAGAGTGTGCTTGTAGTGTTTACAACTTTATTGATTATACATGATGGCATAGACAAAGAGATGGATTAAATATTTGAAACTAGAGGCCCAATGAATGAAATTCGTGCACTGGATGAAGGAGGGGATCCTTCAGCCCAGCCTGTGCCCTCTTGCAGACCAGGAGCCTTCGAGGGATGTCTGACTGACGGCTTAGGCCCACTCCAAGCCCAAGCCATCAGTCAGACATCCTTAGTGCTGCTGTGGAGGTAGGAGGGGCTCCTACCACTGCCACTGTGCTCAGTAGCCATGAGTCTGGCTTCTGGCTGAGCAGCACTCCCCCTGTGGGAGCGCACTGACCACAAGGGGGCAGCTCCTGCATGGAGCATCTGTCCCCTGGTGGTCATTGTGTGTCACAGCAACTGGTTGTTCCACTGTGTGGTTGATTTGCATATTGCCCTTTTATTATAAATAATGATGATGATGATTTGTTCCACTCTTTGAAAGAATATACAGGTCAACCTAGTGTGTTGAACACTGCTGCTAAGATATTATAAGGTCATGCCATTTGCATGGGGTAATGTTGGAACATTCAGTACATAGTGAGCAGGAACCTCATTTAGCAATGAAAACCTGTGCTGAAAAGTTTGCCAAAATCATTGGTGAAATATTATCATATGATGCCCAATGGAAGGCAACAGCATTCTACACACCCGTTCACCTTTGTCTTCCCCAAGGGGTGAGACATACTTCTGCAAGGTAACGCATGTATTCCTCTGTGACATACTGTACAATCAACACATGTGCAAACGTTACTAGCCAACTCCCTCAGGACAGTCCAGTCTTACCATTTCACAGGGCTGTACACTGTGTAGAACTTGTGATGGAGGAGTGGTCACTCTCAGAATTCATTCACACCATGTGGGACTTGGCAAACGGTTTTAGCAAAGACTCTATTAAAGGAAACTCCTCCTAGGTGTGGCGAGTGTGCCAACACGCTCCCTTGTAAATGCCGGCGTAAATGCTGCCAGCAGAGTCTGTGGAGAGAGGTTGGCATAACTTTTCAGCGAGCTGTGGACCAGCGTGCGGTCTGAGCCTCTCAGGAAAGCTCCTGTGAAGCTGGCTTCAGGACACTGGTTCCCCTTGTGATCGTGGGGTGCCCTATGCAAGGCAGGTGACATGCTTTCCTGATGGTGGGTAGTGGTCGCCAAGCAGCCCACAGGGCCCAGGTTCCCAGAGCAGCCTCTGGGTGCCCTACACACCTCCCATAGAAGGAGGGGAGAGGCAGAGCATTCACGGGGGGTGGGGGGGTGTTCACAGATCACAGGAAGGGACAGGCAGATGGCAGGCGACAGTGCTTTCTGGGAAATGGCCCATCGCCAGTGGGGGTGGGACGGTCGGGGGACGGAAAATGTCTGTGGGAAGAAGGTTTGATCCGGCACCAGGTGTGTGGGCTTGTGTACATGTGGAGGCTGCCGGCGGCCATCCCTGGGCACAGCGCCTGCAGCACCCGGTGTTCCCAGGCGCTGTCCTGTTTAAGTGCTAGCCAAGCCCAACCCTGCTGAGCCTCCCAAATCAGAGCAGTTCCGGCTCATTCAGGGTGGTGTGGCCACAGACGCCACGCCCGGCCTCCAGACCCCCCGCCTGCCTCTTGCTGGTCTGGTGCTCCCCACTCTACCTGCCTCCTCTGGACAGATGTCTAGCTGAGCCTTCCTGAGGTTCAGAAGGGTGCCGGCAGGCACCTCCTTTGAGGCTCAGACTCCCTGGGTGCTTGGCAGGGGAATCCCCCCAACTGGACAGGATGGAGCCCCATGGGGATGGTAGAGAGCAAATGGGGATGCCGTCCTTTGTGGAGGTGGGCTCCCATAACTGGTTGGGGGCCACCTCCCTTCAGAGCACCGAGGTTCTTTAACTTCCCCTGTTTCGAGGTATTGGGTCCCCACAGGCACACTGGGGCTTCCACCTGGGTGAGACACCTTTCAAGTCGAGGGGTGCCCTCTGTAAGGTGGCGACACAATTTCCTGATTGGGGGCCATTGTTGGGGAGTGGCCCACTGGGGCCCTGTGGCAAGAGCTGCCCTGAGGTTCACTCCACACCTCCATGTGGAGGAGGGGAGAGGCAGGACGCTCACCAGTGCTGGTGGTAGGGGTGGGGGTGGGGGAGAATCAGAGAAGGACAGCAAGAGGCAGCAAGGTGGCCTGCAACAGCACCTGCTACCCAGGACTGCCCGTCTCTGCGGCACACCACCTCCAGCACCGGTGTTCCCAGGGGTCTCCATCCTGCACGAGCCAGGCTGGCCCCGTCAGCTGCAGGAATCAGACGAGGGGGGTGTGTTCAGGCAGTGGCAAGAGCCTCACTCCCGCCCAGCCTCTCACGGGGTCCCGCTGGCCTGCCAGGGCTCCTGTACCCATTTCCGTGCAGTTGGTATTAGCCCTGCCTCCTTCCGCTGCACAGGGAACTGGACCATAAATCACAGGCCATCTTTGTCTTTAAGCCACTTTCCAGGGTACGGGGACTCGGCGGTTGGGCTGGCCAGAGCGGGGCCTGTCCCTCTGGCCAGAAGCCCAGGCTGAGGTGGCTGCACCGGGTTTCCCCTGAAATGTTGCCTCCACACGGGGAGACAGCCCCGGAGCCTGCCGCCTGGGTGGGTCACCATCGTGCAACCATCTGCTCCCTCTTCGTCCCGCCCCTCGGCCCCAGCGACTGGGCGCCTCCGCCTTCAGACCTGGTGCTCCCCCAGGTCCAGAGCCCTGGGCCTCTGCGCATGCGATGTGATGGCAATGGCCCCGCTTTGTGGACGGTAAGGGACGACGGCTCTTCTCCCGCGGCGGAGTCCTGGGTGCCTCTGTGAGGGCGCTCTCTGGGCGACAGTCCCCGGGGGCGGGCGCTGTGTTACCCTCCCCCACAGGCCCTGGCGATGCCCCACCGTGTGCGCCTCTCTGGCCCTGGCTGGGTGCCGCGTCTGTGGGACCGGAGTTGGTCTGCCAGCGCCAGCCCTGCCCCCGCTCAGCTCTGCCTCGTGGGCGGCCGCCACGGCGGTGAGGAAGGCGGGGCCCTCCGGTGGAGCGATGGCACAGCCCCTGCAGATACCACCTCCAGGTTCTGTGTGAAACCAGGGTCTGTTTCTCTCCAGCAGCGTGTAGGTGTGGACCGCCGGACCCCGTGGGGAGCATTTTAACGGAGCAAGAAACTGCCTCACTGACTTCTGTTGTTGGCCTCTGACCCAAGGCCACACTGCCTGCCCTTTGCTCACCCCTTTGGGACTCAGCTCCCTCAGGCAGAGGCCTCTGAGGCAGGCAGAGGCCAGGCTGCAGGCCCCCACCCACCGTCTGTCACGGCGCCCCTCAGCCCAGCCGTGCACTCGGCCTCTTGCCTGGCCCAAGGGGGGCCAGACGGCAAGTAGGAGGCAGGGGGGCATGAGCAGCCTTAGTCTGAGGGGCTCAGGTGGGGGGCCCAGAGCCGTAGCCAATAGCCTCATAGTGTCCAAACAGCGAGGGACCTGACATCTGTCATGTGCCCCTTTCCTGCCACCCGCCTCAGTGAGGGCCTACCACCCTCCAGTGCCCCCATCTCCCCCTCTTGTCACCAGTTCACAGTCCTCCTTCCCGGCGACCCGGCCTCCCTGCCCTCGGTGCTGCCCCGAGGGTTCTGCCTGCAGGCACGGACCTCAGGGGTGGCCTTGGGCAAGTCACTTACCTCCAGGCTTCAGCTATGAAGCCCACTCTTGCCTGGACAGGGCCCAAGTCCCCCTTTCCTCCTCGTCACCACCCAGGCCTCACCGTGCCCGTCCCCCACAGCAACCGGAGTGAAGCCCACCGTCTCCCCAGTCGTTCTTGCTCCCACACACCTGGAGTCAGTCGGCCCAGGCTCAGCCCAGCCCAGCCTGTCCTGTGGGGACTCTGTCCTCAAGCCTTCCCCTCATCAGGCCTCCCTCCCAGGCCAAGCGCTGCCAGTTCTCTGAGCCCACACCCAGCTCCCTGCTCAAACAGGACAGACTGTCCTGGGACATCCACCGGGACATCCAGCCACGGGCCAACCTGCTCCCCCAGGTGTCTGCTTTCGACTCTGGGTGGGGCGTGAACGCCAGACAACTCCTCAAAGCTGCCGGCAGGGCCCTTTCACTCAGCACGTGGCTCTGAGATTTCCCCAGTGTTGCCTGCATTCTTTTTCATGGCCACACAATGTTGTGTGTGCACTTGAGGTGTACGTGTGTTTGTGTGCAGGCTGGGTGTCTATCAGTACGAGGCTGCACCTCCCTTTCGTTGTCCTAGCCCATCAGTGGGTTCACAAGAAGTTGTGGGTGTCTGTCGACGCCGCCCCATCTGTGCCTCTTGCCCTGTGACCCTCTCTGCATGGAAGCCCCTCCCACTGAGCCTGGCAGCTCTCTCCAGGGCCCTGCGGGGGAGGAGGTCACCATGGCTGGGTGGATGGGGGGGCTGGGTTGTACAGTACACAGTTAGGGCCCCTGCACTGCCCCAGGCCTCCTGGGGGGGGGTAAGCACCACCCTGGCCAGGAAGGGGAAGAGAGGAGGGGAGGAAGAGAGAGGAGGAGGAGAGGGGAGGGGATGAAGAGAAAGGGGGAGGAGAGAGGAGGGGAGGAAAGGAGAGGGAGAGGGGAGGGGAAGAAGGGAGAGGGGGAGGAGAAGGGAAGGGAGGAAGAGAGAGGGGGAGGAGAGGGGAGGGGAGTAAGGGAGAGGGGGAGGAGAGAGGAGGGGAGGAAGAGAGAGGGGGAGGAGAGGGGAGGGGAGTAAGGGAGAGGGGGAGGAGAGGAGAGGGGAGTAAGGGAGAGGGGGAGGAGAGAGGAGGGGAGGAAAGGAGAGGGAGAGGGGAGGGGAAGAAGGGAGAGGGGGAGGAGAAGGGAAGGGAGGAAGAGAGAGGGGGAGGAGAGGGGAGGGGATGAAGAGAAAGGGGTAGGAGAGAGGAGGGGAGGAAAGGAGAGGGAGAGGGGAGGGGAAGAAGGGAGAGGGGGAGGAGAAGGGAAGGGAGGAAGAGAGAGGGGGAGGAGAGGGGAGGGGAGTAAGGGAGAGGGGGAGGAGAGAGGAGGGGAGGAAGAGAGAGGGGGAGGAGAGGGGAGGGGAGTAAGGGAGAGGGGGAGGAGAGGGGAGGGGAGGAAGAGAGAGGGGGAGGAGAGAGGAGGGGAGGAAGAGAGAGGGGGAGGAGAGGGAAGGGGAGTAAGGGAGAGGGGGAGGAGAGGAGAGGGGAGTAAGGGAGAGGGGGAGGAGAGGAGAGGGGAGTAAGGGAGAGGGGGAGGAGAGAGGAGGGGAGGAAGAGAGAGGGGGAGGAGAGGGAAGGGGAGTAAGGGAGAGGGGGAGGAGAGGAGAGGGGAGTAAGGGAGAGGGGGAGGAGAGGGAAGGGGAGTAAGGGAGAGGGGGAGGAGAGGAGAGGGGAGTAAGGGAGAGGGGGAGGAGAGAGGAGGGGAGGAAGAGAGAGGGGGAGGAGAGGGGAGGGGAGTAAGGGAGAGGAGGAGGAGAGGGGAGGGGAGGAAGAGAGAGGGGGAGGAGAGGGGAGGGGAGTAAGGGAGAGGAGGAGGAGAGGGGAGGGGAGGAAGAGAGAGGGGGAGGAGAGGGGAGGGGAGGAAGAGAGAGGGGGAGGAGAGAGGAGGGGAGGAAGAGAGAGGGGGAGGAGAGGGAAGGGGAGTAAGGGAGAGGGGGAGGAGAGGAGAGGGGAGTAAGGGAGAGGGGGAGGAGAGGAGAGGGGTGTAAGGGAGAGGGGGAGGAGAGAGGAGGGGAGGAAGAGAGAGGGGGAGGAGAGGGGAGGGGAGTAAGGGAGAGGAGGAGGAGAGGGGAGGGGAGGAAGAGAGAGGGGGAGGAGAGGGGAGGGGAGGAAGAGAGAAGGACCCGCACCACCTGCCCAGCACTCGGCCCTCAAAGAACATCACTTCTCATCCAGACTGCACATGGGGAAACTGAGGCCTGAGAGGGGCTGTGGCTGACAGTCAGGAAGGATGGAACTAGGTGCCAGGTCATTCATTTGCTCCTTCTTGTCCAGCCAAACTATTTGCCAGAGCAGGAACCCATCCTGGGTAAGGGCCAAGGTACAACCCAAGGCAACACCCCCAGGTCCTTTGCTGACGCAAGTTCTCTGACTGTGGAGACAGTGCGAGCGAGGATTCTCTCCCCGTGGCCTCGGCCAGGAGCCGCTGAGAGCTGGAGGCTGAGCCCTGGTGCAGAGGAGTCTTTCCCACCCCTGGGCCTGCATGTCTTCCTCCCGCCCGTGCGGGGCCTGCCGGCAGTCTCGACTGGCCTACACTCCCACGCGGCTGCAGCAGAGGCATCCAGTCCTCATCCCAGCTTCCTCTCCTGTCACATCAGCAAAAACCAGACTGTAGCCCTGCTGGGGCCTCCCAGTGCTGTGGGTTCGAGCGAGCCTCTTCTCTCCTGCAGGAGGTGCACATCACGTCTTTGCAGAAGGAAGAAGTGGGAGGCCCAGGCCCAGAGGGGAAAGGCCATGGCAAGGTCACCCAGCGAGGGAGGGTGGCACAGTCTGGGTGGATGGTCTGGCTCCTCAGGGCCCGAACGGGAGAGGGTCTGGGGGAGGGAAGGGGCTACTGGAAGGGCGTGCCAGGCTCTGGGAAAAAGGGGCTCTGTCCTCTGTCCCCAAGCTGCTGCCCTATTCCACTCACCTCCACCCGGACGGCCCCTGGGAGCCCCCCTGCTACAGACACGGGGCTGAAGGAGCACAGAACGGTGGCCCGTGGCAGAGTCGGGCAGGTGCTTCACACACAAGCCGGCACTCCAGGGGGCCAGGACCCATGTAACAAGGGCTAGTCCCAAGGCCCACACCTCCAGACACTGCTTGGCATGCAAGGCACATGAAAGTTTACCACTTAAATCTGAAATTCTGCTCTAACAAAGGGCAGACACCCCTACACAGGAAGCTCCTTCCCACCAGGCTCCACCCCCCCATGTCAGGGCAGCACGGCACCCCGGGACAGAGAGTTGCAGGCAGGGCACACACCGGACACATGACCCCTGACACACTCACACACATACATACCGCTCCAGCAGGCAGGCCCCAGCCCTGCTCAGAGCCTGGCACAACTGCCACAAAAACATACCACATGCATGTACATGGACAAATACACATGTGTTCTCCCACACAGAATCACTCACTGCCGGAGGCCAAGGACTCACATAGTGTGTAGATATCACCTCACACCCAGGCACACAGAAGCCTCACCCGCACACACTGCGTGGCCATGTGGACACGCCCAGGGCTGAGGGTCCATGGGACTCCTGCACCAGCAGTGCTGACGTCTCTGGCTGGTGTCCATCCTGAGCACAGTGCCCAGCCGCACAGCCTGGTGAGCATTCAAACCAATGCCCCATATAAAGCACACACACACACACACACACACACACACCCTACAGGTAAGCACATATAACTATGCGTGTGTGTGTATATATCTGCACATGAACATACCATGCCTGTATCTATGTTATCATCCCAGATCCACACACACATTGTTCTATGCATACATCTGTACGACAGTCCCGTGTGTGATGCACCCACACGGCCACGCACTTACTGGCAGAGCAATCACTGTATGTCTCATTTGAGCACAGATGAGACATCCCACATGAATCCATACACTTGATGTCCACTCTCCCAGCCACACACGCTCCTGCCAGCGAGCCTTCCCACAGGAGGCCTGAGGGCCCGCCCCCCCGGGCCTCCTGGTGCAGGCTTCTCAGAAAATTCTTGGAAATCCCACTGCCTGGGAGGGCGAGAGTAGGAGCAGTTTGGAACACACACCTGCTCAGCACAGACCACACACCAAGGACACACGCATGCACACACACACTTGCCACATGCACTCACATGTGTAAGAGCACCCCCACTCATCCGTGTGCAGAACGTTTAGTGGGTTAATAAGCTCTCCACACACCACACGTGGGCACATTCCCTCGCACTCTCCCAGGAGCCGTATGAACCATGCTCTGCACACACCACAGCCCCGCCCAGCCACTCTCCATCCTCAAGTGCAATAGGAGGGAGACTATTTTGGTCTTCAGCACAGGCAATAAATGAATGAATGAATGAATGAATGAATGAATGAATAAATAAATACATACATACATACATACATACATACAGGGAGGGAGGAGAGGGCGGGTGAGTGAAAACACAGCTCTTGCCTTTGGCAAGAGATGACAGGCAGCGAGGGGCTGCTCCCCGCAGGATCTCGGAGCTAAGCCACCTGCGTGGGCCCAGAGGGGACAGCTGAGTAGAGTGCACCTGGCCACCCCAAACCACCAGGACCTGGATTCCGGGGCCTCTGGCCTCGACGCTGGATGGAATGAGCCCACCCAGGCCCAGACTTCTCCCTGTTCCAGACTCCCACTCCCTACTTGCATGACCTTGCATGCTGCCTCAGATTCCCACATGGGCCTGAGTCCCTAGTGCCTTCAGACTGTGAGCTCTCATGGGGGCACAGGTTGGAGCAGCCAGGGCAGGCTGCTCTCTAATAAAGAGCCACCCGCTCTCTAATACCGACTTCCTTACGGGCCTGGTCACTTGGAGGGCAGCGCACTGAGCTGTCCTGGGAAAGGGCCTGGCTCTGTCCCTGGGTCCAGACCCCCTCCCCCGCCCAGCTGGCTTCTCCACAAGCAGCAGCCTGCACTGGGCAGCTGCTGGTCCAGGTACCTGTTTCTAGGCCAGCAGAACCCACAGCCCCAACCCCTTCCCGGGTGTGTGCCCCTCCTGACCCCTCAGTGAGAGGTCACATCTCTGGACACCGGTCCTCTCCCTTCGGCAGGATGCAGCCTTGCTGCCACTCCTGGGCTCCACCCTGCTGCCCAGGGTCGGGGGAGCACCATCAGCCTGGCCTCTGCAGACAGGGGCTGTGGGATTTTGTGGGGGAGTCGGGGAGCGGGTACAGGGAAGTCCTAGACCATGAGGAACTGAGCCAGACCCACGGTGTCTCTAAGGCACAACCCCTCTGGGCCCGAGGGTGGGCTGCCAGGCACCTCCCTAGGAACACCCACTCCTGCATGTTTGTAGCGGCCCATCTCTGTGGAGGGTTGGGGGTCATGGGCCAGCAAAGGAGAGAGCAGCAAACATGGAGAACCCAGGGGGGAGGGGCCCTCCATGGCAGGCAGGGCTCTCATCAGACCCTGAGGGACACCTATAAGGTGCAAAGTTAAACTCCAGAAACCGGCTTTCTCCCGCTGCAGTGCCCGCCTCTGCGGCACTGGAGCCTCATGAGCATTAAGGGGCCCTGGTTTTCCCACCATAAATGGGACCGAACCCTGCTGTGAGCGTAGGGGCCACAGGGAGGGCTGCACGGGGCGGGGGTGGGGGGTGGGGGGAGGAGCTTGCAGAGCCTCCGGGGCCGCTGCCTGCATCCTGGCAAACAGTGGCCTTCTCTGTGTCCCTTTGTCTGTAGCCCATGAATTTAAAAAAGGTTTAATCACGTTAAATTTTCTTGGTAAAGTCTTCCTCAAGTTGAGATTGAGAAGTGGAGACCCATGATTTCTCCCCGAGTTAAAACCCGCGGGTGCCCCGCAGCCCGCAGCCGCGCCCGGGCCCAGGCAGGCACGGAGCCCTTTGGGCGGACGGCAGCTCTCCCTCGGGCAGACGCACCCGCCCTGCGCCCGCCCTGCGCCCGCCCTGCGCCCGCCAGGAGCCTGCGTGGGCCTGGGGGCCAGGCCTGCCCGCTCCCGCCGCCCGCGCTCCTGCCAGCCTCCCAAGGCCGCTGTGAAGCACTGAACATCGAATGTGCGTCTGAGTCGGCCCCCAGGGCCCCCAGCCCCTTCTGCTCTGCTCACACCAGGGCCTGTCCCCGGTGGCGGAGGCTGCCCCACGGCCCACGGCCACTCAGATCTCCGACTCCCGCCGGTAGGGCCGGGGCTCCAGGGCACTGCCGCCGGCGGGGGGCATGGCGAGGCCAAGCCTGGCCTGAGGGCCGCAGGCCGGTTCGTCCTCATCTGCGTCCTCCTCGTCGGGACTCACGAAGGCCAGCTCGTTCTCGTAGCAGAAGGAGCTGGTGCCGGGCAGCAGGAACTTGTTCTCAGCCAGGTCTCTGGCGCTGCAGCGGGGCGTGGCGGGCACCTCGTAGGTCTTGTGGAAGCGCGAGTAGTCGATCTTGTACTGGTTCTTCTCCTCAAAGAGGACGGGCTCGAAGCGGTGGCCCCAGAGGATCTCGCTGGCCAGGTAGGAGCTGCGGGCCTGCGTGGTCATGGCCGTCGCCTCCACCATGCCCTCCAGGATCACCACGATCTCGAAGTCGTCTGCCTCCAGGTCCTGCCGGCTGATGCCGAACAGCGGGCTGGCCTCGTCGATCTCGTGCAGGATGGTGATGGGCGACACCAGGAAGATGCGGTCCAGGCCCTTGTCAAAGCCCACGTCCATGTCCAGCTGGTCCAGCGGGATGTATTCGCCCTCCTGCGTGACCCGGGGCTTGATGAGCTGGGCCCGCACGTGGGCCTCCACAATGTGGCTCTTGCGCAGGTTGCCCACGCGCCACATGAGGCAGAGCCGGCCGTCCCGCAGCGCCACGACCGCGTGGTGGCTGAACAGCAGCGTCTGCGCCCGCTTCTTGGGCCGGGCCATCTTGGCCATGATGGCGCCGATCATGAAGGAGTCGATGATGCAGCCCACGATGGACTGCGCCACCACCATGAAGACGGCCACGGGGCACTCCTCCGTCACGCAGCGCAGCCCGTAGCCGATGGTGGTCTGCGTCTCGATGGAGAAGAGGAAGGCGGCCATGAAGCCGTGGACTTGCAACACACAGGGCGGGCGGCCACGGGCTTCCGCCGGCTCCAGGTCGCCGTGCGCCACGGCGATGACCCAGAAGATGACGCCGAAGAGCAGCCAGGAGGCGAGGAAAGCCAGCGAGAAGAGCAGCAGCATATAGCGCCAGCGGATGTCCACGCAGGTGGTAAACATGTCGGCCAGGTAGCGCTGCGACTTCTCGTCCATGTTGGCAAACTCGATGTTGCACTGGCCGTTCTTCTTGACGAAGCGGTTCCGGCACCTGCGCCGGGTGTGCACCTTGCCGTTGCCAAAGCCGTTGGTGCCAGACATGGTGACCAGGTGCAGCCCGTCCTCCGACAACGACACGATGCTGTAGGGGGCGGCCCGGCCCGCTGCGGTCATCCCGGGTGTGGGGACGTCCTGGCTCCTTGCCCCCACGCCGGCTCACGGGGGAGCGGCTCCTGCAACAGAGAGGACAGTGGCGTCCCCACGGGCCCGGGAACTCTGCCCCCCCCCCCCCCCCCCCCCCCCCCCCCCCCCCCCCCCCTCCAGCCCTCGACGTGACTGGCAGATATTTTGACCCTAATTTACTCCCAACAAAGACCTGATCTTCTCCCAGGGCCACTCAAACCCCAGTCCCCACACTCCCCTGCTGTAAACGGGGGCAAGTGGGAAGCACTCAGCAGCGTCACCGTCTTCCACCCACCCAGAAGAGCCCTGGGCCAGGCAGCTATGACGCACCACAGCCACACAGACACCACTCCCACAGCTGGCAGCATCGTCAGCCCCCGGACACACAGGCCAGTGGCTACCCCTCCCCCAGTGCCCCGCAGGCATCTGCACACCGGGAGCCACGGCACCACCTGGCCCTGTGGGCATGGAGACCATCTGGCCACTTGCACTGGGGACGCGAGTGCCCAGGATGCCATCCTGTGTCAGCAGGCTGAGCTGGAAGGAGAGGAGAACCCAGCAGCGGGCTGGACTGGGAGACCAGAAGCCGGGCAGGCACGGTCCCCCCACCAGCGAGGAGCCCAGCACCCTCACCTCACCTGTACTATGGGGTCAGAACTAGACAAGGCTGGAGCCCTGACATGTCCAGAAGACAGTGAGCCCCGAGGAGAGGCCCCGGGACAGTGGGCTAGCAGCAGGGGCAGCAGGCGTCTGGATACCCACCAGAGGCTCGGAAACGGGCAGTGACCCAGCCAGGAGGCGGCAATGTGGTGGTCAGCCCTGGCCTGCTCCACAGACCTAGGAGACAGGTGAGAGTGGAGCCCCCTGGCTGCAAGGCTGCACACCCTCCCCACACCATCTTGGTCCCCAGGTGCTGCTGGATCCCATCTGAGCTGGCACACACAAGGTGCTCACACGGTACTCACTGCCTGCGTAAACCACTCCTCACACACAGGGAGGGCAGTCCACATGCTCGGCAAATGCTCCTAGTCATCCAGTCAACAGCCCAGGAGCCGCTGCTCCCTCTGAATGGAGACTCAGAGAGGCCACAGGGCCTCCCCTAAGCCACGCGGCCAATAAGCAGGAGAGCTGACGTTCAAACCATTTTTGTCTAACACAGGGCTTCCCGTCATGGGGCTCAGGTTCTGCTGGGGCCTCGTCTCCTGCTGCTCTCCCTCTGCCCCCTGTGCTCCACCTGCCACCTTGCCATGGGTCTGAGGAGCTGTGGCCGCAGGCCACAGTGGTGGGTGCTGCTTCTGTCCGGACCAGGAGGCAGGGAGCTGGGGGTGGGGACCCGAGGGAGGAGGTGTAAGGGTCAGGGTACACAGATGCCTGCAGGAGGCTGCCAGATTGTTGGGGGGGGGGTGTTTGTGTGGCCTGGAGATCTTGAAGGACATCCAGCAGGTCATGGCTATTCCAGGCGAGGCTCCGATCAGCTCAAGGCCTGCACGGGACAGAATCTCAAGAACAAAGGCCAGAGAGCCCAGGCTGGTGCTGCTCCTGGCCGCTGACCGGCCTCACACTGGCCGGCGCCCAGGCAGGTGGGCACCTGGGACCCCCTTCAGCCATGCCACACAGGCCTGGGAGCCCCTCTCCTGCTGACCGTCCTCCTAAAGCCACACGGAGAACATCAACAAGACCCTGTTCACACCCACCCCCTTCAGAGCAGGAAATGGGGACGCGGAGCCAGGTCGCTTGTCCAGTCTCCCTGACGCTAAGGAGCGGAGACAGCGTGGACGCCCGGAGTCCAGTCTGGTCCTCAGCCTTCCTGCCCTCCTGGTGCCGTGTGAAATGCTCAGGGGGGGAGCCCCTCACAGGCTCTCGGTAAACACAGCGCGCAAAGCCCCAGAAGAGGACCTAAGACTAGAACTCAGCACCACAAACGTGCCAAATGGCCCAAGGAGAAGTGGGAGGCCCAGGCCCAGAGGTCCCCCCAGCAGCCCTGGCTGCTCCAGCCTGTGCCCCCCATGAGAGCTCACACACAAACACGGGCTTGGCAAGAAGGCTGGGCTGTGCTGTGGTCGTTACAGACTCAATTCAAGAAATGTGGGGCGATCCCTGGCCGGCTGAACAGTGTTTAGAGCATCAGCCCTCTGCTGAAGCGTCTCAGGTTTGATTCCGGTCAAGAGCATGTATTGCAATTGCAGGCTCCTTCCCCAGCCCCTACTGGCTGTGTGTGGAAGGCAAGCAATCAATGTGTCTTTCTCACAGGGATGTTTCTCTCTCTGTCTCTCCCTCTCCCTGCCACTCTCTAAAAGAAAAAAATCAATGGCAAAATTTCCTTGGGTGAGGATTAACCGAAACAAAAATCAATGGAGAAATTATCCTGGGGAAGGATTAACAACAAAAAGAAATGTGGGGGGCTGTCCTCACCCAGGGCTATGCAGGCTCGAGCGGCACTTGCTCAATGAGGGCATCTAGTTCAACCAGATAAGAAATGAAATCAGATTTGCTTTGCTGAAAAAGGCCTTAGCAAGCAAGAAAGCTAGCTTCCTATTTTACAGATGGGAAAACTGAGGCTGAGACTAATCCCAAGTCACAAAGCAATTTATAGACTAGGATTAGATGGTAAAGAGAACAGGACCGGAGCCATTGTTGACAGATGCTCAGGTTGGTCAATGAGGGTCTGGGCATTGCTGCGAGAAAAGGGGCGAGACGCTGGAGTGTGAAACCTGGAACAGAAAAGTGGGGTGATTTCCACACCAGAGACAGCAGTGAAGCGAGCTTAGCAAGCAGAGAGGGGGCAGTGGAGGACATGGACCCAGAGCCCTGAGAGCAGGCGAGACTGTCCCTACCAGCCCCAGCAGGGTCAAGGTCAGGGTCAGCATCAGAACACAGTCTCTTAGCACCCAGCTCAGCTCACTGGTCAGGCCTGGGCTGGGGTTTTAGAGAGGTAGCTACCAAGACCCATGGGAGGGGCCGAAGAGCCACTGGGAGGGGCCTCTGGATAGAGCAAATCAGGCCACACCCCATCCCCTGAGGCTCTGGACACCTCCCTCAGGTTAGATGGCAGCTGGGAGGAGACCAGGACAAGGCCTGGGCCCACACTCTCAGATGCCAAGGAAGCAGTGACTCTAAGGGTCGGCAGGCATAGTCATCAATGCTTACCCAGTGTTTACTACCCACCAGGCACTGGTCTGGGAGCTCTAATCCCTACAGCAACATTATGACTATCACCCATTTCCCAGATGGGGATACTGAAACTCAGAAAGATTAATCCACTTGCCCAGGGTTACAGAGCCTTCAAGTGGGATGCTCCCTTGAAACCCCATGTGAATAAGACACACAGACAGTCCAAATCTCAGCACTGACCAGCAGGGGAGGCCAGCGCCAGTCCTGCTGCCCACAGCCATGCAGCCCTGGCTTAGAATGTCCGGGGGTGGAACACTCACAGCCTCAAGTCCTGCACCTGAGGAATCTTGAGAGGCCACTTAGGTCAGGGAAAGCCAGTATGTGGCTTACACACACCCCTCCAGCCTGTGCCTGTGGCAGGCATCGCCAACCCATCACGACATGTTTCTCAGTGTCCTGGAGCAGCTTCAGACGCTCCTGTCCATTACTGGGTATCAGACTTGGCCCAGGAGCTTAAAAAATCCAACCTTCCATTTGAAGACGGGGAGACTGAGATTCTGAGAGAGGCTGCCCTTCCCAGTCACACAGGAAGTGAGGCCGGCGGGTGTGCCACAGGCCCGGGAGCTGGGGGAGCAGAGGCAGGGGGGGCATTCCAGGTGGGAGAAGGGGCAGGAGGGGACATGCTGGCACGCTCGGGGCCATGAGGAGACTGAGGCTGGCTGGGGATGGTCAGGAGTGGGCCTGGAGGGGAAGAGGCTGAAGGGGGCATTCCCATCCTCACATCTGGGAGATTATGAGCCCTTACACAGAATCACATTTGCAGCCAAGTGCCCGCCCCTCTGCCTTTGCCCACCGTGCACACCTGTGTCCTGCAGACATTCAGGCGAGCACAGTGCAGGCTTCCTGTGCCTAAACCTTGGGAGGCCCAGGAAAGAAGGAACAACGTTGTGCTGCATGTGCTGAGGCGAGGGGTGGCTGGGGCTCCACTCATATCCCGGCCTCACCATTCCGGGGCCACTGCCCAATAGCCAACCTCCATCAGTCTTTCTGCCCAGCAGCTCTGCAGGCGGGAATGAATGCCAGAGCAGCCTTCCATCATCTGGCAGCAGCTCCCTGCCCGACGCACCCTCTGCAAGGGCCTGCCCCGCACCTTCCACAGGCTCCTCAGCCAAGCTGAGCTCCCGCTGCCCAGCCATGACTCTGTCGAAAATACACCCCTCAGTGACTCCTGCTCTTCCCAGTCTCACTTCGTCACTCCCCTCTAGTGCTTCTCAGGGTCCCCAGCCACTAAGCCACCGACCCGGAGCCTGGTCCCTAGGTTCTCCCTCACAGGCTTCATTCAGGGGCGCGCCCTCCGGATGTCCCATAGCACCAACGGCCAACACGGCTCTTCTCCTCTTCCAAACCTCCGCCTCCCTTTCCTCTCCCACTTCTCTTCCCTGCCTCCCCTCCTCACCTCTTCTTCACCCTCCCCCTCTCCACCATCACCTCTCCCCTCCTCCTCCCCCTCCACATGGGGGTCCGTTGCACCTTGACTCCTTCTCCAATTGCCCCTGACAGAAGCCTGCCTCCTCCCTCTCCTGCGGTCCCCAGATCTACTCCCTCGCCCAGTTGGTCCTCTGTATTTTACCTCCTGAATTCCCAAAGCCACCCACCATCTCCTGGCCCACAGCCACCCTCCTGCCCAGACCACTCCTGCCAGGACACAGCAACAGGCTCCTGATGGATTTCCTTGTGGTCACCCTCTGTCCCATGTGATCGAACCCCCAAACCACAGCTAAAGGGAATGTTAAAACCTTCCCATCCACCAGTGCCCAGCTGAAAGCTACTACTTCAATGAAGCCCTCTAAGTGCTCTGGCCCTGGTTCTCCTGTTAGGGTCAGAAGGTCCCATCTCTGGCCAACCTCAGAGGCCCAGAGGGGCTGATGCAGGCCTGGCACAGAGAGAGAACCCAAGAAATTCTCACTGACTAGACAAAGGAATGAGGGGATAAGCCGCTGAACAGAGAAACAGATGCGGTGATGGATGGATCAATGAATGAGGAGGCAGATGCATGTACAGACAGGTGGCCGAGCATATGGACGGGTAAACGGGACCAACAGATGAGTGGATGGGCAGGTGAGTGGTAACCAGAGAGATGGAGGAGTTAGGTGGGTGGAAAATTATTGGATAGGTTGGGTGGATAGATCAGTGAGTGGAGAAATAGGTGGATAAGCCAATGGGTGAAAGGATAGATGGGTGGTTGGGCGAGTTGATGAGTGGCTGGGGAATGGTGGGGAATGAATAGTTGAAAGAAGGGTGAACACATAGCTAGAAAGATGACTGGATGGGCTGGGTAGGTGGTTAGATGGCAGATGGAGGGGAGGACATGTGCAACTAGTGGATGGGTACTGGAGGAATGAGAGGCTGAGCAGGTTCATGGAAGGATGAGGGAGATGGATAAATAAATGAGTGCACAGATGAGTGTTGGGCTGGAAGACTAGATGGACAGGTGCACATCTGTGACCTTAATCTTACCTCTTGATTCTATCTTCTAAGTAACAGTGCTGAGTGGGCGTGTGCTATCTCCAAGGCTGCATTAGCAGCAGCTGCCATTTCCCCAGCATCAGCTAGAGATGAGTCAGTGGCTAGAAGACCCTAAAGGTAACAAAGCAAAGCCAAGTTACTGTAGATGGTGCTACTCTTCTCAGAAAGGCTCAGAAGTCAGGAATTTCCACATGCACCCACATTCCTTCTTGCTTCCCCCAGGGTCCCTGGGAGGAGGTGGGGGCCTCCCATGCTTCGGGTGCCCCACACCTTCACAGCAGGTAGCCTGTCCATAACAAACGTTCAGAACCAGAGAAGAGCAGGACAGAATAGTCCCAAGACAATGGCAGCACTGCTGTGACTATGGCATCCAGACACTGTGGGAGGTGCTTTGCAATCAATTCATGTCCTCCTCACAATGACCCCACAAGGTTGAAATTATTGCCGTTCCCATACCTGAGAGGTAAGTAATGTGGTCACACTCCTAAGGAACAGAGGAACTCAGGTCCCTAGCCTGCGCGCCTACCCACCACCTAAAGGATTTTCCCAAAGTCAGTCACAGGGCTAACCTATCAATGGATGGATGGAGGGATGCATGGAGTATGTATGTATGTATTGATGGATGGACGGATAAATGGACAGATGGATGAATAGATAGATGGATGATTAATGGGTAGATATATGGGTGATGAGTGGATGGATGGATTATGAATGGATGGATGATGGATCGCTAAATGGATAAATGGATAAATGAGAGAATGGGTGGATGAATAATTGGATGAATGGATAGATGGATGAATCAGTGGATGGATGGCTAATGTATGAGTGGATGGTTGGGTGATTATAGATGGATGAATTATGGATGGCTAGGTGGGTATGTGGATAGGTAAATGAATGGGAGGATGGATGGATGAATGAATGGCTGTATGATGGATGAAGATGGATGGATAATGGATAGATGAATTATAAACGGATGGGTAGATAATAGATGGATAGATTATGGATGGGCAGGTAGGTGTGTGGATGGATAAGTGAATGGATGGGTAAATGGATGAATGTGTAAATTGATGGATAAATTATGGATGGGTATGTGAGTGTGTGAATAGATAAATGAGTGGATGGGTGGGTGGATAGATAGGTGAGTTGATAATGGTAGATGAGTAGGCAGATATGAATAGGTGAGTAGGTAAGTATATTTTTAGGTGAGTGAATGGATGGATGAATGAAGTGGTTGGGTGGGATAGATAGCTAAATGGATGAGTAGATATATGACTCTACAGATGGTTGCACAGCAGGAACTTGTCAGAGATTTACCTTGAGCATACACGCATTCTGAGTAGCTCCTGCAATCCCCAAGCCTTGGTTTCCCCATCTGTCAGTCTCCTGTGTGTTGGGAAGAGGTTCTGTGAATTCCCAGAGGCAAGCTGACTGGACGCCCTTCTCACCTTCCGCCACCTGCCAGCCACTGAGGCCAGAGCCCCCTCTCACACTGAAGGGTGTCTGCAGTCCACGGTCACACTGGTTTTCTTGACTGGATTAAGGCAACTGCTGGCGAGTCACCCCCACATTGTAAGCCTCTTGGAGAGGCAACAGCAATTTGTAAAGAGAGAAGGGTCCAAGCTCCAGCTCTGCCCCTCACAAGCTGTGGCCTTGGGGGCACTCCCCTCTCTGGGCCTCTGTTACTCTGCATGGAGATGGCTTGTACGGCCCCTCTTCACTCTCCAGACTTTCACCCCCTGCTCCCCCACCCTGCATTCCCCAAGCAGCTTCCCTGAGCCCTGCGGTGCCTCTCTCAGGTCTTTCACTCTGAAAACGAAAGGGGAAATTGAGGCTCCGAGAGGTCCCATCCCTGACCACCACCCATCACTGGGACTCCCCACAGCATGGACTTGTGTCCAGGCCTCTAAGCTCCCCCGCGCCCCAAGTGGGCCCACACTGTGCCCCATCCTGGGAGCTCAGCTCCTTGCTTCAGTTATTTCAGTCTTCGAGGCCCCGCCCTGTGGGGAGAGGTGAATCTCCCCACTGAGCAGAGGGAGACACTGAGACTGAGAGGGTGCCACTTCCAGGTCGCCTGGAGTAATGGGAGAGAATGAGGTGGGGCCAAGGACCAGAGTCCTTGTCCCAAATTCAAGACCCGTGTCCCCCGCCCCGCTATGACTCACTGGGGGCTTCTCCCTGTGCCTCGGTCTCCTTGTCTGCAGAATGGAGACCCCACCCAACTCTGGAGCCTGTCCAGGAGGTAAACCGAGGCCTTGCCCCAGTGGGTGCCACACTGCGGACCCAGAGTGAGTGCCTGGACTCTGCACAGGATTGCCTGTCCAGGTTCAGGAGGAGGGACGAGTGTGGAGGTATGGACAGCCTGCCTCTGCCCTGCTCTTCCCATCGGTTACCTGCCTCTCAAACCCACTCCCGACTCCATTTCCTCACGTCGCCAGACACACAAACCCTGCCCATCAGGTCTGTTCTCGCCGTGAAACGGAGGCGCAGGGAAGTGACCTGCCTGAGATCACAAAGCAAATGAACGAGTGGCAGTTTGAGGTGAGAACACAGGCCTCTGAATGCTGCCCAGTGCCTCCCCAGCCCCTGAGCGCGCACTCACCCGCTCACCCGGCACCCCTGGGTCACGGCCAAAGTCCCGGGCGCGCAGTCTGGGTGTGGGGCAGGGCGTGCACACAACAGCGGGGCAGCGAGAGCCGCGATGGACCAGACTGGCCCTTGGCGCCCCAGCAGTGAAGGCAGGGCCTGGGTGGGCCCTGTAGCCCCTGTGCCTCCCTGCCAGTGCCAAACTGTCGGCAAGGCTGGGTGACATCCCTGGGGACAGGGCAAGGCACTCTTCCGGGGCCCAGCCTCCTCCACCACAAAATGGACTGAAGACCGGCCTCCTAGGGGACGTGCCCATGCCATTCACTGCGATGGGGGCGGGGGGCGCTCTGGGCACAGGGCCTGGCACAGCATGGCTCCGGGACAGGCAGCTGTCGTCACAGCGTCACAACACCAACCTCCCATGGAGGGTAGGGCCCAAGAGGCCAGAGAGCCCTTGTCCCAAACCCAAGCCCTGCCACCCTTCTCCCCCTTCGCACCCCCGGCTCCTGTGGGCCTCTCCCTGTTCCCCAGCCTCCTCATCTGCAGAATGGAGAGGCCCCACCCACCTCAGGAGACTGTTAGGAGGTAAACTGAGGCCCGGTCCCAGGGGTTACCACGCAGCAGACATAGAGTGCCGGGGCCTCCCTGTGCCCTCTGAGAGGGGTTTCCCGCTCCAATACTGGTACAGGCAGCTCCGAGCAGAAACAGGATTCCCACCGGGATTGGAGCAGCTCATGACTGACCTCCTGTCCAGCCCCAGCGATGCCTTCCGAACGCCACGGCAGCAGCTGAGCCAGGGCCATGGAGCCCACCTGCTCGGCGGCTGCCTCGCCGGTGCTCCCGTGCCTGGGCTGGCGCTGGCCACGCAACCACAGCGCCCACAACCCCTGGGCCCTGCACTGTCTGGAGCGGGGGAGCGAGGCTGGATATACAAACCCAGTGACTGGCTGTGCCCTGTGGCCAGGAGGGCGGACATACTGCGCCCTGGGGGGAAGCCAAGCCTGGCCCCGAGGGCAGACACCGGGTCGGGCCAGGCACCAGGGAATGTTTCTGGGTATTTTTATCTTGAGAACATCCTACTCTGAGGGCGGGGCAGGGGGAGACAGGGTGTCCCTGGCCCCAGGCCTCTGGGAGCAGCAGAGGACAGAGCCGCTGGGTGCTCTCCATTGAGTGGCTGCTACAGTGTCTCCCCACCTCTGGGCCTTCCTGTTCCTATTGGCCGACGAGGGGATGGCCTTTTCACGGCCAGTGTTTCAGGACTTAAAGGGATTAGGGGGTCTGATGGTGTAGAGAAACAGAGGGGCACCCTCGCCATTGGGGTAACGAAAGGAGGAGGTATACTGTGTGCGTGCGCAGGCCCTGGGGCCAAGGCTTACAGATGGGGAAAGGAACTGAGGCTCCCAGAGGCCCTGGATGCATGTTAATGAGCTTGAACTTGATCCCAGGGAAAGTCTGAAAGTGTGAGCTCTGGGGCAATATGGCTGGAGGTCCCACCTTGTCTGTCTCTTTCTTGTGTGGCATTGGGCAGGCCACACAGCCTCCCTGAGCACCAGTTTTCTTACCTCTGAAATGGGATCAATCATGGCACGCAACTCAGAGGGTGCCGATGGAGTTGCAGCAATTAGTGCAGGAAGCTGACCAGTTGGGAACCTCCTGGCTCCCACCCCCTTGCATCATCTCATCTCTGAGCCCGGCTTGTGCTGGGGAGAGGTCAGGCGCTGGAGGCCTCAGCTGACCCTCCCTCCAGGCAGGAAGGGCTGAGCAGATGGACAGAGGACTTCCTGAGGAGGACTCCAGTGAGCAGAGGCAGCGTGGCTCTTGTTTCTCCGATGGTAGCAGTGTTTCAAGCTGCACTCTGGCGTGGGGCTCGGACATTCCCTAAGCACCAGCCTGTGCCTGGGAGAGCGAAGACCTGAGACTGAGGAGTAACAAACATCCCGAACCAAAGAAGACAACGAGTAAACAGGCTAGAAAAGCTGCCACGTGAAAATACGTATAATGTTGTTTATCAAAACCCACCATAAACAAAGTGAAAGGTATCAATCTTTTGTTTGTTTAATGTGTTACAGAGAAAAGACTGCTGTACTTATAGACAAAGGGTTCTTACAAATCAATGAGAAAAGGACACACGGGAATAAACAGAGGGCTAGGGCTGGGCTCCCCACTGAGGGTCATGTGACCCTCAGGCAGCGGTGTCTCAGGAACATCACACTTTAGAGCCTCGGCATAAGGGAGTCCTTCCCCAGAGACGCCTCGTTCTGCCTCCCAGAACTCCATGCATCCTTCAAGCGGGAAGGGTGCCTCCTCTAGGAAGCCTTCCAGGATGTCCTTGGTTCCCCAGGACTCCTTGCCAAGTCCCCACAACATATTTCTTGGGCCTCTAGAACCAGTGCTTGGCTCCAGTGAGTACCTGGCACTGCATCAGAGATTATCTCGGGGTTGGGGGGTGGGGACATGGTTTCGGGCCCACATTCGATGGGGCCAGATGGACAGAAAGCATGTTGAGGAGGAAAGGACCCCAGTGACTCTGGAGGCAGGAGCCCTTCTTGAGGGAAGGTGGGAAGTGTCTCTGGAACAGCAGGGGCCAAGGCCCTGGGGCAGCGAGGCTGCTGTGTTCCAGAAGCTGAAGAAAGCAATGGCTGGAGCAGGGGTGCCGGGAGGGGAGAGCAGGCGAGGGAGCAGCAACAGCCCAGAGGACGTGGGGCGCACAGCCAGCGGAGCCCGCCGCGCCCCAAGAACCACACGCAGAGGAGATGCCACCCCCTCCTGCATCTCCCCTCAGGTTCCCACGCTCCTTCAACTCCAAGTCCCATCCTGTGCTCGCCTCAGTCCTAGACCAGGTCATTCTGGGGAGCAATCACCTATCCCTCCGAGTCTCCCCTGCGGGCCAGAGCCCCGGGCCTGCCCCTCGGATCCGAGAGCCCCGAGGCCGGGCTGCGAGGCGGGGCGGGGGGGAGGGGGGGAGCTGCTCCGGCCCAGGCGCCTTGGGCTCAACCGTCGTGGAGCCTCGTGCCGCCGGCCGGCTCCTGTCTGACAAGAGGTGCCTCTGGGTCCTGTTCCACTTGTGCCGGAGAAAGGCTGTGGCCGGGGGACCGGGCGTCCATGACCTCGTGCCCTTAGTCACTGCTCAGAGCAGGGGTGGGCGCCCGCATCATCTCAGAGCCCCTGGAGTCCTGGGGAGCCCAGGGGCAGGACAGGATGGTAGAGTGGCATGTACCCAGTGCCTCGGGGTTGGAAAGGCCTGTGGGGAGGGGTCAGCTGAGGGAACATCGCCCTCCACCCTGACTGGACCCGCTGTGGAAGAACACCTGCCCCGGTGCTTCCTCCGGACGAGCCGGGGGTGGCCTGGGGCAGCTTGCCCCTGCACAGCCAGTAAACCGAGGCACAGACACAGCGCTGTGAGGGCTGCCCGGGAGCCTGGAGGCAAAGCCTGGGGGTGTGGGTGGGTTTGGCAGGTGGTACAGGGCAGGATGGGGCTGTGGGTCCCCAATACAGCTCAGCCCATCCTGGGGCCCAGGACAGAGCCCAGGCTCTGAGAGCTCAATGGGGAGACACGGGAACACCCCCCGCCCCCGCGCCTCCCTCTGCGATGGAGGGAGGCAGCAGAGCCCAGAGCTGACAGACAGCGGCCGGGCCCTGGTGGTCGCACCGTGCAGCGTCAGTGGGCGCATCGCGCATCGCGCATCACACGTTGGAAATGTGGGAAGTATCTGAGTTCCCGGTTCTCTCTGCGGTCCTCCTAGGCAGCGTTTCTCCCGCACTCGAAGACGGCATGCTGAGCAGACAGACCTCGAAAGCACCCACAGCCGAGCAGATTGAGGCCGGACCTCGCCCGTGCAGTGGGGTCCCCTCTCGCTGATTCGTTCGTTCGCTCGTTCGTTCCACAGCACCAGGTCCGCGCCGGGCCCTGGGTGAGCCACAGTCTGAACAGGTGGGAAGCCCTGCCCTTTGTGCTCGGGATGGACAGGAGGGAGACGGACATTTCAGAAGAAAATGAGAAAATGAAAAAGCTGTGGCTGCGGGGCGCTGCGGCCCGTGGAGGAGCGGGTCTGCCGGCGGAAGAGCCCGCCTGGAACAGGAACCGGCGCCAGCAAAGCTGTCGGGGGGAGCCGAGTCCAGGGGAGGGTGAGCGGGACACGGGAGATGAGTCTGAGAGGGGCAGGATGGGAGCAGGCAGGGTCGCGCCTGTGACCCTTCCACACGTCCCAAGTCAGGCCCCGGCCGGTGTGCTCAGTGGAGAGAGCGTAGCCTGGGCACTGAAGGGTCCCGGGATGGATTCTCCTCAAGGGCACATGCCAGGGTTGCAGGCGCCATCCCCAGTAGGGGGCATGCAGGAGGCAGCTGATCCATGGTTCTCTCTAATCACTGATGTCTCTCTCTCTTCCTCTCCCTCTGAAATCAATAAAAAATATATATTTAAAAAGTAAAAATGTCCCAGGTCAAACCCAAAGAATCTTGGGAGTCTTCCCGCGGCCCAGGGCAGGAGCATGAACCTGAGAAACTTTCTGGAACACAAGAGAGGGTAGTGACGGCATCGCCTCCCTTTCCTGAGCAGGTGCCGGCTCTTCCCGGTGTAGTTTAGGGTGAGAGGCACCCTCTGCTTGAGGGTGGCCGGAGTGAGGCTCCCAGCCCACGGCTGCCTCACGCTGACCCCACCCACAGGCCTTTCCAGCCCCGAGGCACTGACACTGCACCCCCATCACAGATTAGTCATGCCCAGCACTGGGCACATGCAGACTGACTCAGAGAGGGTGCGCACCTTGCCCAGGGCCACACAGCAGTCCACAGCAGGGCAGGGATGGGAAATGAACAGAGACCTGGCCCGCCATGCCTGCTTGAATGTCTCCAGGGGGTTCGGGACCTCCTCCAGGCTCCCCAGCTGAAGGGCTCACCCACGGCTGACGATGCTGTGGGGGCAGGGGCTGGGGGGGGGGCGGGGCGGGGGACGAAGGCCTGGCGTTTGGACATTGTGGGTCCTCGCTGTGCTGTGTGGCCTGGAGCCACAGGACCTCCCTGTGCCTGTGCCCGGGGGACAAGGTAAGTGGGGGCACTGGTCTGGAGCAAGAGTTCTGAGCAGCTCTCTGTCCCGGCAGTGGGGTCGCTGCTGAAAGTCCTGGGAAAACCTTCTAACGTCTCAAGTGTTTATTTAGCACAACAATCCCATGACAGGCTGCCTAACTTGTATGGAGGTGCGGGGGGAGGGCAGACATGGGTTCCTCCTGTGCAGGGAGGTGTGTGTCAGAGGGGCAGGCATGAGTTCCTCCTGTGCGAGGAGGTGTATGTGTGTGTGTGTGTGCGGGGGGGAGGCAAGCATGGGTTCCTCCTGTGCGGGGAGGTGTGTGTGTGTGGGGGGGCAGACATGGGTTCCTCCTGTGCGGGGAGGTGTGTGTGTGTCAGGGGGGCAGACATGGGTTCCTCCTGTGCGGGGAGGTGTGTGTGTGCGGGGGGGGGAAGGCAGACATGGGTTCCTCCTGTGCGGGGAGGTGTGTGTGTGTGTGGGGGGGGAAGGCAGACATGGGTTCCTCCTGTGCGGGGAGGTGTGTGTGTGTGTGGGGGGAAGGCAGACATGGGTTCCTCCTGTGTGGGGAGGTGTGTGTGTGTCAGGGGGGCAGACATGGGTTCCTCCTGTGCAGGGAGGTGTGTGTCAGGGGGGCAGACATGGGTTCCTCCTGTGCAGGGAGGTGTGTGTCAGGGGGGCAGACATGGGTTCCTCCTGTGCGGGGAGGTGTGTGTGTGTGGGGCAGGGGGAGGCAAGCATGGGTTCCTCCTGTGCAGGGAGGTGTGTGTGGGGGGGCAGACATGGCTTCCTCCTGTTCGGGGAGGTGTGTGTGTGTCAGGGGGGCAGACATGGGTTCCTCCTGTGTGGGGAGGTGTGTGTGTGTGGGGGCAGATATGGGTTCCTCCTGTGTGGGGAGGTGGGGGGGTGCAGGCATGCATTCCTCCCAGGCCTGGTCCCGCCTCCATGTGCTCCAGATCACCCTGCCTCCACTTTGGGGCACACAATTGTGTTGCTAATCCAAGCCTTGATCCAGGCTGGTTAAATGGGTTTAATCATGTTGCCTCCCTGGTGCTGCTGGGAATGAATGGAGGCAGCAGAGCAAGGTGACCAGATTCAGGTCCAGCACCCACCAGGTGCTCCCGTGTGCACGTCCTCTCGGGAATGCGCCTCGGAGGTGAATCCTGCAGTGCGGGGGGCTGGGGTGTGTGCCCGGCCCAGGTGCATTTCCCCAGAAACACGTGGGAGTCAAAGATTTGGGAGCAGGCTGTTTGGGAGGCGGCCCTAGGGAGACTGAGGCAGGCGCCGGTGACAGCCAGCCTGGGTGTGCTGCGGAGTGCCCCCCACCGGTGCCCACACCTGCGTGCCTCCGCTCCCTCTCAGAGTGAAGCAGCCCCATGCCGGGGAGGGCCCCGGGCCCTGTGCCCACTTATGGTAGCCCCCACCTCCCTACACAGGAGGCAGCCTGTGTGAGAAGGTTTTCCCAGGACTTTCAGCAGCGACCCCACTGCCCGGGCAGAGACCTGGGCAGCAGCTGGCGGAGGTGCGTGCAGAGCTGAGGCGCAGGGTGAAGTGGCCACCCAGCAGCCGGCATCACACCTGTGTGGTGTGTGGGGTGTCTGCACAAACACGTGTCGTGTGTGTGCACACGTGCTGAGCCTGTGCCTCACAGGACAGGTCTGCACCTGCCTTAGTCCTGGTGCCGGACACTGTGGGCCAGGCCTCTGTGAGTCTGCTTTTGCACAGATGTATGTGCATGTTCAAGCTGTGTGTGTATAGCTTGGCACACACACATACACGTGTGTGGTATGACACACACAAACATATGTGTCCAGGCTGTGTGCATGTGCATGTACCATAGTCCCTCACCCAACCTGGCAGTGAAGATGGTCTGGTCGCCTTGGCCCGCCGAGGCTGAGAAAGAAAAGGTGCCAGAGGGCAGGTGAGGCAGCTCAGCCCCTGGCTTTGCTTACACTGCCCTCCGCCCCCCAAACCCCGCACCACCCCTTCCCATTCTTGTTCGAGCTGAGGGCGGCTGGGAGCTGGGGCGCAGGCCTGACTGGCTGAGTGTCCCCAGTGTAGAGCCCACCTCGGAGGACAAGCAGGGATGGGGTACCCCCATATTCCCCAATCCCATCTCCCTGACTGCAGGATTTGAGGAGGGCCTATTCCCAGACTCACTGAGCCCCAGAGAAAGGCCCCGCAGACTCCAGGCTCCTGGTAAACCCGAAGTCAGCTTCCCGGACAATTAACGCACCAATTGCTGCCCCCCACCCCACCCCGGTGACTCCATTAGTCCAGATCTCGCGATGATTTATTCAGGAGCTTCCATCTCCCGGACCCCACGGCCGGCTCACCAGCCTTGCTGCCTCTGGGGAGGACCAGGCACGCAGACACTCCCTTCATCTCACTTGAAAACAGGGTGTTATTTATACTCGCTGGACAGGGTGCGCGGGAGAGCCCTGCGCCCGCTGCCTGCTGCCCGCGCCAGAGCGGCCGCACGCCCGCCCGCGGCGGAGTCCGAGCTGGAGAGCCGGGGGCCCTCCTCTCCTCGTTCTGAGGCTCCGCCTGGATGGCTCACTGCGCCCTGAGACAGTCTCGTGGGAAGGAGTTGCTATTATTCCCATTTGCCAGATGCGGAAACTGAGGCTCCAAAGCCAGCAGCCTGGAAGAGGCGGGGGTGGGGCCTGAGGCTGCGCAGATGGCTCCGGAGCCTGTGCCTTCACTGCCCAGTGCCTGGCCTCCTGGCTGAGTCCCAAAGCAGCCTCTGGGGCAGCCCCACTGTGACCCGCATCACAGATACGGAAACTGAGGCTCAGAGAAGCCAAGAGCCTGACCCAGGGTTACACAGCCAGACAGCTGGCCTGATGACTGCGCTCACACACAGGGCCTGAGTGACCCACGGCATGTCCAGAGAGCAGCTCAGGCCATGAGTCCCCCTTCCTCACCCCTCTCCCCTGTTACCCCCAGACACGGCACATGGGCCCCCTCGCCCCCCTCATCCATGCTCAGTGCTGAGTGGAGGCCCAGGTGCTGGGCCAAGGCGGGCCAAGGCGACCAGACCATCTTCACTGCCAGGTTGGGTGAGGGACTATGGTACATGCACATGCACACATCTGGTCTGCACAGAGACAGCGTGAAGGGCCCTCGAGCCACAGAGAAGGGCTTCGCCTAACCGGATGGGGCCCAGTCACATCGACGATGGGCTGGTCTGGGTACTCGGAACCCCCCACCAGCCCCCAGGGCATCCCATCCCTCCAGCTTCTTCTCAGACACAGCCCGCTAGAACCCCATCCTTGAGGATGGTAGCTGAACCCCCTCCCAGCACAGGCTGGGCATGGGAGGACTTGGTGGCCGGACAGGGTCCGCAGGCAGCAATGGCCAGCATGGTGCGGTGACCCGTGTCCATGGCCCGAGGCAGCATGCTTGCCTGAGTGCAGGCTGCACGCACCTGACTGCAGCCGGCTCTGAGCTCAAACTCTAGTTCTGTGACACCTGGTTCTGTACCTCAGGTGCCCAGCCGGCCCTCGCTGAGCCCGGCTTCCTGACCCGGGGGCTGAGGGCTGTAGGGACAAAACAAGCCCAGGTGTGCACAGCGCTCGCCGCCAGCTCAGCAAGCACTGGGAGCTGACCAGCCCTCACACCGGCCCCACTCGGAGCTGAGGATCCAGAGCAACCTGTCGGGCCTGGCAGGGACCCAGAACCACAGAAACGGAGCCTGTGGGGTGTCCCGGGCCGGTGGCAGGGCAGGGAGCAGCCCTCTCTCCCTCTGCATCGGAACACCCTGCCCTCTCTCCAAGCCAACCCACACTGCCTGCCCGGCACGGCACCGGCCGCTCCAGTCAGGCCTGCTGCTCAGACACGGCGAGATGCTGAGCAGCCCCGCCACTCAGAGCCTGTTTCCCGCCCATACATGGATGCTGAGCTGTGACTCTTGTGAGGGTCAGTGGCTTCATAAATCGCTCAGAACTCTACCCAGTGGGGAGAAACACCACCAGCACCAGCACCACCGCTGTCATTAGCACCGAGAGCAGTTCTGGGCAGACGCCAGAGCTCCGCGGGAAGTGGCCCGGGGGCTCAGCACCCGCACTGCGGGCTCGGTCACAGCCCAAGCCTGACAGCTCCAGGGGCGCTCGCGCGCCACCTTTCCTGTGGCCCCAGCAGAGCCGGGAAGTGTTTCTGGAAGAAAATGATTTGGCATCTTCTCATGGCCCGCTCCGGCAGCCCGGCTCTGCTGCTGTGCCCCCGCCCCGCCCCACAAAGGGACCCAGCTCCTGGCTGTCCTCCAGCGTGCCTTCCGTCCCCGGCCACCTGCAGCCTCTGGGCTTCCCTCCGTCAGGCTGTGACCACACCAGGCAGCCCCACCCCGGCCTCAGGGCGTCCCGATTCCTGCCGGGAGGGCCGGCGCAGCAGGCATGGCAAGGGCGCCCCTGCACGCAGAACAGCCGTCTGTGAAGAGCCAGTCCCTGAGCAGGCGCTGCACGCCGGGCCTGCCCCAAGGACTCCCTCTGGCAGAGGTTTGGCTAGGGACCCGCCAGTTCTGCTAACGGTGTAAAGCTCTGTGCTTGGGGCTTTGTGGGAAGAATGACTGGACTTGTCTATGAGCCGACTGAACAGGACTCCACGTTTCCCTTCCTCTGCACGTCTCATCTCCTCCAAGTCTCCCTGCCACCAAGAGGGGCTCTGTGAGCAGGTGTGAGCTCAGAGTTCACTGAGGCCAGATATCCCAGGAGTATCGAAAACAAACAAAAGGAAGGCCCTCTGATTGAACTGGGGCCAGAAAAAGAGAGAAAAGTCCGCTATGATTTAAAAATGCAGTCTGCCCCGGCCGGTGTGGCTCAGTGGTCAACTCAACCTAGGAACCAGGAGGTCACGTTCGATTCCGGGTCAGGGCACACGCCCGCCCGGGGTGCAGGCTTGATCTCCAGTGTGGGGCGTGCAGGAGGCAGCTGATGAATGATTCTCTGTCATCATTGATGTTTCTCTCTCTCCCCCTTTTCCCTTCCTCTTTGAAATCAATAAAAACATATTTAAAATAAAATTAAAATGCATTTTGAGTCACCTTCATTGAACTTGCAAAATGAAGCAGGTAGAATCAAGCACATGTCTGTGTTTGGAGTAACAGAAGCCAAAAGGATGGGCTTCCCAGACACATGGTGTGGGAGGAGGCTGGAAAGGACCTGGGGAAGTGAATTGCTTTTAGTCTGATGCAAAGTCTGTTAAACACTTCAGACAGGCCCATAAGCAAGTGGAATAGAGGAACTGAGGCAAGAAAATTAAACAAGGCCAACAGTTTGGGCAGCCTGCAGCCAGCTCTTGAATTGCAAGGCCTTATCTTCTCCAACCAAGGACACCTGAGGGCAAAGGATTGTTAATACCTCTCCTCCCTAACCAGGGGACACACAGTGTAAACCACCTGGAACAAGGTGAGGGGGAGGATGGTGGAGAAGGAAAAAGAGGAAGTTTATCTCACCCATAGACAAAGAGGTCACCCATCTTAGGACCTGCCAGACAAGATGACCACGTGTACGCACAAACGTCCCAAGAAAAGCCACACCCACGGACAAGGGGCTCTGACACCTAGTCTCTACCCAGGGTGCCTGCAGAGGAGCCTTGAGACCTATGGGGGAGGGCACAAAGCCCTGGGCCCCCACCGGGCAGGTGCGCAGATGAGCCAAGGGTGGCCCACTTGTGCCAAATGCCGAGTGTTTTTAACAATGCTATTGTCTGTCTGTCTGCCACTTATTTGAAATCTTTCTTACAGGACTGAGGAGCCGAGGAGGGGACAGCCTCTCCCATGATAACCATCAGAGGCCCGTGTCTGCGTGCACAGGCAGTGGATAGTCAGGGAATCTGGAACTTGCAGTGACTACAAAGTACATTTGAACAGGACAATTCATTATTGAAACACCTGTGTCTAGCGTCCGGGGAGACGTTCCACAGTGACTGAGCGGCTCCCCGCTCCTTCATATGGAAGAGTGTGTATCTGCAGCGATGGCCGTGAGGTCCCAGACCTGGGCAGTGCAGGTGCCTTCCCTGGGTCAGAGCCCAGGCAAGTCCGGAGACTGTTAGCCCGGCCACTCCTCCACAGCCGTGGGGGGCTGGGTTGGAGGGCAGTGCAGGTGCCTTCCCTGGGTCAGAGCCCAGGCAAGTCCGGAGACTGTTAGCCCGGCCACTCCTCCACTGCCGTGGGGGGCTGGGTTGGAGGGCAGTGCAGGTGCCTTCCCTGGGTCAGAGCCCAGGCAAGTCCGGAGACTGTTAGCCCGGCCACTCCTCCACAGCCGTGGGGGGCTGGGTTGGAGGGCAGGGCAGGTGAGCGAGCTGGCTGTCTGGACCCACAGGCAGGATGACATGCTTCTGAGCTGTGTCTCTCCTTGGGGACTGGCCCACGGGCCTGGGCATAGCCTGTGGCTTTGGAATCTGCTGACGGCAGAGGAAGGGCTCCAGGCCTGTGTCCCTGTGGAAGCAGCAGGTGAGCAGCCAGGACTTCATCAGGCAGAGGAGGGCACAGGAGCAGACGCTGCACGGAGCGGGGGCCGGAGGGAGGCAGGGTGAGGAGGCCACACCACCGGACCTTCCTCTGGCAGAGGGGTGTGGACGGTGACAGGCGGGCCACGCCGTGAAACCAGGCGCAGCTGTGAGCACCCCCTTGTGGCATCGCTGACTCTCCTCACCCTCCCCTCCCGTTTCATCACAACCCGCGCCCTAGCCATTTCCTGTCCTCACGTTCAGTCTCGAGCCCCCATGCTTCCAATCTGGGAACAAGGGGGGGGGAGGAGCGTCTGTGCAGGAGGGAGCCTGTGGGCTGTCGAGACTCGGGGGCCCTGCTCAGCGCAGGGCTCATCCCAGTGCCCACGGGGCAGTGGCTGGGGGACAACGAGGGCACGCGTGGTGGTGCTTCCTCCGTGTCCCGGCTTTCTGGGGGGCTTCGGGCTGAGCTGCCGCTGGTGTCCAACGCGGCTGTCCGCGGGCCTCGTCTGTGGGCCTGGACAGCGTGGCCTCACCTCCTCCACTGTGCAACTGTGTGCGTGTTCACACACACTCACACATATCCACACACACTCACATACCCACACATGCTCACACACACACTCACATACCCACACACACTCACATACCCACACATGCTCACACACACACTCACATACCCACACACACTCACATACCCACACATGCTCACACACACACTCACATACCCACACACACTCACATACCCACACATGCTCACACACACACATACCCACACACACTCACATACCCACACATGCTCACACACACACTCACATACCCACACATGCTCACACACACACTCACATAGACATGTTCACACACACGCTCACACGCTCTCACATACTCACATGCTCACACATGTTCACACTCACACATGCTCACACTCTCACACGCTCCCACTAACACACACTCACACATGTCCACACTCACACATGTTCACACACACACACACACACACTCACACACACCCACACACACTCACATACTCACACATGCTCACACACACACACACACACACTCTCACACGCTCACACTAACACATACACTCACACATACCCACACACACTCACATACTCACACATGCTCACACACACCCACACACACTCACATACTCACACATGCTCACACACACACTCACACGCTCTCCCACTCACATACACTCTCACACGCACACACAATCACATACTCACACACACACTCTCACATACCCACACACACTCACATACTCACACATGCTCACACACTCACACACACTCACACACTCACACATGCACACACACGCTCACACACACACACTCACATATACATGCTCACACACTCACACACGCTCTCACACACACACTCACATACTCACATATGCTCACATACTGACACACACACATACTCACACATGCTCACACACACACGCGCTCACACACACACACTCACATGCTCACACATGCTCACATACTGACACACACATGCTCACACATGCTCACACACGCACACACGCACACACGCGCTCACACACACCTACATGCTCACACTCACACACACACACTCACACATGCTCTCACACACACACTCACATACTGACACACATACTCACACATGCTCACACACTCACACATATGTATACACATGCTCACACACTCACACATGCTAACATACACACTCACACACACTCACACAACACACACACACACTCACTCACATACTCACACATGCTCACACCCACACACACTCACATACTCACACATGCTCACACACACACACTCTCACACACTCACACTAACACACACACTCACACACACATACACAACACACACACACTCACACTCACACACACACACTCACACACACACTCACACACTCACACACACACACTCACACATACACACACTCACACACACACACTCACATACTCACACACACACATGCTCACACACACATTCACATACTCACACGCTCTCCCACTCACACACACTCACATACTCACACATGCTCACACACACACACATACTCACACATATGCACACACACGCTCACACTCACACACGCTCACACTCACACATGCTCACAGTCACGCAGCTTGTGCTCTGGCGGTGCCTCCTGCCGTCACAGGCCTCCGTGGGGCACTGTCCCAGGAGAGAGATGCGAAGGGCCGGGTCAAGACCGCCTCCCCAGCTGCCCACCCCCCATCCCCCAGTGCCATACGAGGTGCAGCTCTCTGCTCGCCACATGAAGGCATCACTGAGCCTGAGGAACCTCGGGACACTGGCTGGTCACTGTGGAGCACTGTCCCAGCTGGCACCCCCCCCCCCCGGGACTGCTGCGCCTCGCCCACGGCCCCCCTTTCAGCAGAGCCACTCCCTGCCCGGGTCCGGCCTGTCCTCCAAAGGCCCGGAGCGCGATGGACCTCGCAGCTCGCTCCAAGTCCAGAACAGAAACCAGGCCTGTGTCCGGGCCACACGGGAAGAGGCTCACATAGAAATGGGACAGCTCCTCCTTCCCGCCCTGGCTGGCATCTCTGTCCTCAGGAGGCGGTCACTCTGGCCACTGGCTCAGGAGGCGCCACCATGAGAGTTTTGAGGGCAGGGTCTCGGTCTCCTTGGTTTTTCCCTGCTTCTGCCTCCCCTCTTATGGCTCATGCTCCTGTCAGAGTTGTGCTCTCTGCACACTCCTGTTCTCAGGAGCCCCAGAACCTAGGGGACCCCAAGACTCCCAGAAGTCAGGCAGCCAGAGAATCTCACTTCTCTAACTCAAAGACATGCTTCAAGTTCAGCAGAAGCAGTTACAGAAGTGTGACCCTCATTCCAGTCCCACAAGAGTGAGGATGTAAAATCTCAGGAGGGGCTGCTAGATAGACAAGGCCTCGAGGTCTGGGCCATTCTCACTAAATGCTGCTCTTGCTGAATGTTAACAGCAAGTTTGCAGACCAGCTGTGAACAGAAGCTTGACAGGAACCCAACCTGGTAAGTGTAAGCAACTGCAAAGAAGAAATCAACGTTGCAATTGACCAAATAGTCAATTTGGGAGTCCTTTTCTGATCTGCATTATTTACCTGAGGATACATGGTGCGGAGCACCCTCTCATAGGCTCACTCGCCACCCATGTGTTTTGGATAACAGCTCCTTATCGAAGGTGTCTTTTGCAAAGTGCCCTCCCCACTCCACATGCACAGCCTCCCCCATTATCGACATCACTCACTCATGTTTCTCATGTGTTACAACCTAGGAACCCACATGGACGCATCATCATCACCCAAAGTCCACAGTTCACCTTAGGGTTTGCTCCTGGTGGTGTATTTTCTATGGGTTTGGATAAATGCATCCTTGTAATCACCAGGACAATATCACACAGAGTAGTTTCCTAATTTGCTCTGCCTGTTCTTCCCCCCCCTCCCCCCCGCTGGCAGCCACTGACCTCCCCCCACAGCGTGGCCGTCTCCACAGTGGCCTCTGGCTGGACTCACACAGGGGCAGCCTTTCACTGGCTGCTTCCCTCAGGGATCTGCAGTGAAGGTCCCTCCTGTCTCTTCAGGTTTGTAGTGCTGAGTAACATTCCATTGTCTGGATATAGTAGTTTACTCACTCACCTGGGTTGCTTTCACATATAAATAAAACTGCTTTAGACATCCTTGTACAGGTTTTTGTGTGGGCATAGCTTTTAACTTCCTTAGGTAAACACCAAGGAGTGTACTTGCCGGATGGGAAGAGTGTGTTTAGTTTTCTAAGAAACCACCAAACTGTCTTCCAAAGTGGCCGTACCCGTTTGCATTCCGATCAGCCAAGTGTGAGAAGAGTCGTGTTGCTTCACATCCTACTACACTGGTGACCGGGCCATTTCGACAGGCGAGCGGGGCAGGGCGGGGTGGGGCGGGGCGGGCCCCTTCTGATCGGCATTACTTACCGGAGGACACATGACTCGGAGCATCCTCTCAGAGGCTTACTTGCCACCCACGTATCTTCTTTGCTGAGATATTTGTTCAAGTCTTTGGCCCGTTTTTATAATCAGGTTGTTTCCTATTGTGGAGCTGTAAGAGTGCTTTGTGTATTTTGGATAACAGCCCCTTTATCGAAGGTGTCTTTTGCAAATATTGTCTTCCAGTCTGTGGCTTCTCATTCTCCTGCCAATGTCTTTTGAAGAGCAGACATTTTTTATTTTACAGAAGTCCAGCTTATCAATCATTTCTTTCATGAACTGAGTCTTTGCTACTCTATCTAAAAACTCATGATTATATTCAAGGTCATTTGGATTAATTCCATTCTCACTTTGGGTTTTATAGTTTTGCATTTTATATTTAGGTCTGTAATCCATGGAGGTAGTTTTGTGAAGGGTAAGAACTGAGTCTGATTCCTTTTTTGCATGTGGATGTACAGATGGTCCAGCACTGTTTGCTTCCAAGACTGTCTTTGCTTCATTGTACTGCCTTTGTTCCTTTGCTGAAGACACACTGTGTGGTTCTGTTTCTGTGCTCTCTATTCTGTCCTGTTGATTTATTTGTTCTTTCACCAATGCCACGCTATCTTGATTGCTGCAGTTTTACAGAGAATCTTAAATTCAGGTACTGTCAGTATTCCAACTTGGTTCATCGCCTTCAATCCCGTGGTGGCTGTTCTGGATCGCTTGCCTTTCTATTAACTTTAGAATCAGACAATATCTACATCACTCACTGGGATTTGGTGGATTGGATTGGATCTATGGACATCTTGACAATATTATCTCCCTATCCATGAACATGGAATATCCCTCCATTTAATTAATTCTTTGATTTTTTTTTTATCAGACTCTTGTGGAGTTTTCTTTTAAGTCTTCACCCGAGGATATATTTATTGATTTTAGAGAGAGATGAAGGGAGCCTTAGCTGGTGTGGCTTAGTTGGCTGGGCATCATCCCACACACTGACGGGTTGCTGGTTCGATTCCTGGTTGGAACACATGCCCAGGTTGTGGGCTTGATCCCAGTAGGGGAATGCAAGAGGCAGCAATCAATGTTTTGCTATAGCATGCATATTTCTTTATTCTCTCTCCCTCTCCGTTCTCCCTCTCTAAAAATCAATTTTAAAATCTTTAAAAAAATAAAACAACAAGAGAAAGGGAGAGAAAGAGAGAGAGGGAAGGGGGGGTGAGATGTGAGAGAGAAACATTGATAGATTGCCTCCTGAACGCTCCCAACCAGAGAACTGAACCCAAATCTTTTTGGTGTATGGGACAATGCTCCAACCAGTTGAGCCACCTCCAACCAAGACCTTCATCAAACTTTTGTGGCTTGTACATACTCATGTAGCTCTTGTACATATTTTGTTAGATGGCTAAGTGTTTCATTTTGGAGGGGCCAATGTAAACTATATTTTTATCTGTAAATGCCACCTGTTCATTGCTGGTATATAGGAAAGCAATTGATGTTTTTACATTCACCTTGTATCCTGCAACCTTGCTATAATCACTTATTTGTTCCAGGGATATTTTTTTTCTTTTTGTTAATTCTTTCAGATGTTCTACACAGACAGTCATATCATCTATAAACAAAGACGGCTTTATGTCTTCCCCCAACGTGCACACTTTTCGTTTCCTTTTCCCGTCTCAGGGTGTTGGCCAGGACCTCCAGGCTGACGCAGAAAGGGGGTGCTGTGATGACACATTCTTGCCTCGTTTCTGGTCTTTGCGGGCAGGCTTTGAGTTCCTCACCAGCAAGTGTGATGTCAGCTGCAGGACTTTCGCAGATGTTCTTTACCAACTTGGAAAGCCCGTGTATTCCTGTCTACCGAGAGTTTATCATGAGTGGGTGTTGGTGGGGTTTTGTTCTGTTCCCTGTGGTGTCCTGTGCTTGGAGAAGTGCATGTGAGCCCTTAAGGATCCTCGGGGAGGGAAGGGTGAGGGTGTGGAGAAGTGTCCTGCAGAGGGGGCCTTGCACAGGGATGCACGCGGTAGGCCAGAGGGTGGGAGCCCAGTGCACAGGCGGGGCAGTCATCCACCCACCGGAAAGGGAGAGGCATGGCGGGGGCACAGGTGCGGGGACGTGGGAGTTGTGGTGGGAGCAAGAGGAGGTCACACTGCAGGCTGAGAGTCTGGGACCCTGTAGTGGAAGGTGGAGCCTGGACTGGGGACAGGCTCTGGAACAGGGAGGAAGGGGTGGGTCTGGGACCAGGGCCTGGAGCCCAGGAGCAGGGCCAGGCGGGAGAGTGGTCCGGGAGCCAGTCGGCCCCGGGGGCAGCAGAGGGCTGCAAGGACTCAGATGTCATGCCCTTCCACTCTCCCTCCCTGTCTATCCAGGAGGGCTGGGGCAGCCTCGGGAGGCAGGTGCAAGGGGCCTCTCTGCACCGGCTCAGGCCCAGGGTGGCTCTGAAGGCTTCTCCAGGGTCTCTGGCAGGACATTCCCCTGGGGACACGGTGCCACAACAGCCTCCTGTGGGGCGGGGGCCAGGCCCCTCCCTGGGGAACCCTTTCTGCTCTGCCACCCTGTGTCCCTGCTCTCCCCGGAGACTCCTTCTCAGGCCGCTTTGGATCCAACGTTAAATAAATAAGCACATGAGCTAGTGACCAGCAGCTCCGTCCGTCCCCTCCCCAGCAGCCAAGCTGTGGCCACATGTCCTGGGCAGCCAGATGTGCCTGCCGCTACATTCACAGGAGCTCAAAAGTCAGCCACACGGAGGGGGCCTCGGACTGGGCACCAATGGGAAGACCAAGCCCCAACTCTGCCTCCCAGCACACAGCAGGCGCTCAAGCAAAGACCTGTCTTTGCAGCCTCATCCTGTGGGAAAGAGCAAAGGCGCCGGGGCCAGACCCACGTCTAGGCACAGGGGTGAAGGGCTGCAAGTCATGCGCTTTGGGCATCAGTCCTGCCTCAGTGTCTCCGCACGTGCAGTGCTGGGACTCTGGAGGCCGCTCCCATCCAGACTCTGGATTGGTCCTCACAGGGCAGACGGCCCACTCCACCGAGCAGGGCAGTGAGACGCAGAGAGCGAAGCTGCCGGCCTCTGGTCACTCGGCAAGTGGAGGGGACCCGCCCATTTAAGACAGGAACTGCCTGACTCAGGCTGCAACTCCACACCAGAGGCAGCTGCCGAACAAGGCACCACTGCCCCCTCCAGGGAAGCCCGGGCTCCTGCACCCCTGAAGGCCCGCGCACAGGGCTCTGGTCTGAGTACAGATGCGGTTTGGCACCTGCCCCTCCCGTGACCTCCTCGCGCAGGCTCGCTCCGCCACTGGGAAGGGCTGAGAAGCAAAGGGGTGTCAGAACCAGGGCCCCGCGGAGCAGCATGTTCTCTCGGCGACACGCCACGCCCCTTCCTGAGAAGTAAAGGCACCCGGTGTCCCACAGGCTCCTGAATTCACCACGGAAACACCCCCGGCGGCAGCCAGGAGCCGGGGAGGAGGCGGAGGACACCAGGCCCCCCCCCCCCCCCCCCCCCCCCCCCCCCCCCCCCCCCCAGGAAACACAGGACCCGCCAGAGCGTGGCAGCAACACATCAGCACATCCCCGTCTCAGGAGGGACACTGGCAGGCCAGCGGGGAGGCCGGGGCTGGGGGGCAGGGCGCTGCAGGAGTGAACCCAGCCCTCCCTCCAGCCGCAGTGAGCTTTCAGGTAACTGACCTCCGAGGAGCCTGCTCTCTGGCACCAGGCTACGGGCTGCGGTGCGGCCTTTCTGAGCCTCCCTTTCGGTATCCATGAAATGGGACAGCGACTTCCTGTCCTGGGACCAGCCAGGAAGATCCACTGGGATGAGAAAGGGCCCACGCTGGGCAGGGGCATCCCACCGACACCCAGAGACCTCGCCGTGGGGCGGCCAGGGAGACCGCCTCCTCCCAGGAGCCGCAGCTGCCGGGAAAAGCAGGTCGGGAAGGCTTTTCAAGCGAAAGGCGGCCCCACGGAGCTCTGAACAGGACATCCGCGAAGTGACTGAGCTGGAGGAATCGCCCTGTCCCTCCCTGTCCCTCCCTCCCACAGGGCGGGAGAGGGAGACCAGGCACACTGAGCTCTGCCACGGGTGGAGAACGGCAGCCACACAAGGGAGGACACGCAGCGACAACTCTCAAAGCCACAAAGGCACAGGCTGTCCGATCCGGGGGTTCATGTCCAGGACCTCTTGCCCGGAGCCCAGGCATGAGGACCCGAGCATCCGGTGTCTGCAGCAGCAGCATGGCCTCACCGCCAGGGCAGCACGGAGCCCGGCTGTGCCCCCGAACACAAGCGAACGGAGGGAAACGGGGCCCGGGGCCAGCGAGGCCAGTGAGACTGAAGCCCTCTTGCTGATGGACGTACCGAGAGCAGGTGTCGCCCACGGCACCGTCCCGCCCAGAGCTGCCTGTCACCCCTGACGCTCAGCCACCCGAGGAGGGCAGGGGCCATTCATGGCCACTTCACAGATGAGCAAACTGAAACTCGGAACAGCTGCTAACTGCCCGAATACACACAGCGGGGAAGCAGCAGAGACCAGGCGCAGAACTCCAACACAATGTACTCCAAGGTGTGCTGCTAACATAGGAGGTTTTTCTTAAAAAAGAAAATAAAAAACAGGACACAGGGCAATACATTCGGGTTGGTCATATGTAATTGGGTGAAGAAGGGCCTCCGGAAAAGAGGTGTCCACCCAACCCCAGAGTGTGGCCTGTGCAGACGTCACTAAGCTGAGGGTCTGCAGATGTGAGTACCCTGGCTGAGGATGGGCCTCCAATGACAAGTGTCCCAGGGAGGGGAGGGGAGGGGAGGGAAAGGGAGAGGAGAGGAGGGAAGGGAAAGGGAGAGGAGAGGAGGGAAGGGAGAGGAGGGGAGGGGGAGGGAAGAGGAAGGGAGAGGAGGTGAGGGGAGGAGAGGGGAGGGGAGAGGGGAGGGGAGGGCAGAGGAGGGGAGGGGAGAGGACGGGAGGGGAGAGGAGAGGAGGGAAGGGAAAGGGAGAGGAGAGGAGGGAAGGGAAAGGAGGGGAGGGAAGAGGAAGGGAGAGGAGGTGAGGGGAGGAGAGGGGAGAGGAGGGGAGGGGAGAGGAGGGGAGGGGAGAGGAGGGGAGGGGAGAGGAGGGGAGGGGAGAGGAGGGGAGGGGAGGGGAGGGGAGGGAAAGGGAGAGGAGAGGAGGGAAAGGGAGAGGAGGGAAGGAAGAGGAGGGGAGGGGGAGGGAAGAGGAAGGGAGAGGAGGTGAGGGGAGGGGAGAGGGGAGGGGAGGGCAGAGGAGGGGAGGGGAGAGGAGAGGAGGGAAGGGAAAGGGAGAGGAGAGGAGGGAAGGGAGAGGAGGGGAGGGGGAGCGAAGAGGAAGGGAGAGGAAGTGAGGGGAGGAAAGGGGAGGGGAGAGGAGGGGAGGGGAGAGGAGGGGAGGGAAGGGAAAGGGAGAGGAGAGGAGGGAAGGGAGAGGAGGGGAGGGGGAGGGAAGAGGAAGGGAGAGGAGGGGAGGGGAGGAGAGGGGAGGGGAGAGGAGGGCAGAGAAGGGGAGAGGAGGGGAGGAAGGGGAGAGAAGGAGAGGCTGTGTGGAGACAGAGGCAGGGAGCAGAGGATGTGTCTACAAGCCAAGGACACCAGGACTGCCAGCAACCCCAGGAGCTTGGAGAGAGGAGAGCCTGCGACACCCTGACTGGCCTCAGGCCCCCGGACTGCTGCTTAAGCCTCCAGCCCTAGTGCCGGCTCAGCAGCCACAGGGAACCAACCCAGGGGCTGACTGCTCGACCTCCCCCACCTCAGCGTTCTGGGCCCAGCTGGTTGCCCCACCTCCAGAACGCTGCCTGCGCTCCTTCCAACACAGCAAGCGCCTGGGTTCATTCAGCCCGTCTCGCAGGGCTCCGCTTCCCCATGGGGAACAAAGTGCAGGCCCACCGTGTCACTGTTCCCAGGATGCTGCCCCCAGCCGCTCCCTGTCTGCTGGCCGGCGGCCTGGGGCAGGGTGGGTGGGGACCCCGAGGTACCCAGAGAGCAGCTGAGTTGGGACTGGCCAAGCCTCCAGGGAAGACATCTGCTGCCCAGCCGGTCCAGGCCCCGGGGTGCCTCAGGGAGGAAGGGAGGGCAGCCAGGGTCTGTCTGCCCCACTCTGCAGCCCCAGGAGGCCTGGCGGCCCCCGGGACGGCGTGGTCCTGGAGGCTCTCGGGGCCCAGGGAGGGGCCTGGCTGCCCCAGCCGGGCAGGTGCTGCCGACAGCTTGCGGCCCAGCAGGACGAAGGGACGGGCACAGCTGAGCTTCCTGCCCACGGGGCTGGGAGGGGAAGCCGCCGGCCGCCCTGCCCGCAGAGCCAAAGCCCACAAGAGTGAAGCATAGAAGCCCGACTCGCGCTGGAACAGGCTGGGGAGGAGAGCGCCGGGTGATGGCGGCCCTCCGGCTCGGTCCCCCCGGCTCCTCTGGGCAGGGGCCACGGCGAGGCCGGGGGGACTGTCCTTCAGACCCAGCTCCAACCGCACCACAGGGGCCAGGGGCTGTGCCCCCACAGCCGTCCTCCCCGAACGGAGAATCCTGGGAGGGCAGGACGTGGAGGCCAGAGCCTGCCCTGAGGTGTCCACGCAGACTGGCAGTCTGCCACCGGTCTACACCGCAACCCCTCCCACCCGTCTACACCGTACCCCATCCCACCTGTCTATACCTCACCCTCCCACCCGTCTACACCTCACCCTCCCACCTGTCTACACCTCACCCTCCCACCTGTACACCTCACCCTCCCACCTGTACACCTCACCCTCCCACCTGTCTACACCTCACCCTCCCACCTGTACACATCACCCTCCCACCCGTACACCTCACCCTCCCACCTGTACACCTCACCCTCCCACCTGTACACCTCACCCTCCCACCCGTACACCTCACCCTCCCACCTGTCTACACCTCACCCTCCCACCCGTACACCTCACCCTCCCACCCGTCTACACCTCACCCTCCCAACCGTCTACACCGCACCCTCCCACCCGTCTACACCTCACCCTCCCACCCGTACACCTCACCCTCCCACCTGTACACCTCACCCTCCCACCCGTACACCTCACCCTCCCACCTGTCTACACCGTACCCCATCCCACCTGTCTACACTGCACTCCCTCCCACCCGTCTACACCGTACCCCATCCCACCTGTCTACACTGCACTCCCTCCCACCCGTCTACACCTCACCCTCCCACCCGTACACCTCACCCTCCCACCTGTCTACACCTCACCCTCCCACCTGTACACCTCACCCTCCCACCCGTACACCTCACCCTCCCACCCGTCTACACCTCACCCTCCCAACCGTCTACACCGCACCCTCCCACCCGTCTACACCTCACCCTCCCACCCGTACACCTCACCCTCCCACCTGTACACCTCACCCTCCCACCCGTACACCTCACCCTCCCACCCGTCTACACCGTACCCCATCCCACCTGTCTACACTGCACTCCCTCCCACCCGTCTACACCGTACCCCATCCCACCTGTCTACACTGCACTCCCTCCCACCCGTCTACACCGTACCCCATCCCACCTGTCTACACTGCACTCCCTCCCACCCGTCTACACCGTACCCCATCCCACCTGTCTACATTGCACTCCCTCCCACCCGTCTACACCGTACCCCATCCCACCTGTCTACACTGCACTCCCTCCCACCCGTCTACACCGTACCCCATCCCACCTGTCTACACTGCACTCCCTCCCACCCGTCTACACCGTACCCCATCCCACCTGTCTACACTGCACTCCCTCCCACCCGTCTACACCGTACCCCATCCCACCTGTCTACACTGCACTCCCTCCCACCCGTCTACACCGTACCCCATCCCACCTGTCTACCTTGCACTCCCTCCCACCCGTCTACACCGTACCCCATCCCACCTGTCTACACTGCACTCCCTCCCACCCGTCTACACCGTACCCCATCCCACCTGTCTACACTGCACTCCCTCCCACCCGTCTACACCGCACCCCATCCCACCCGTCTACACCGCACTCCCTCCCACCCGTCTACACCGTACCCCATCCCACCCGTCTACACCGCACCCCCTCCCACCCGTCTACACCGTACCCCATCCCACCTGTCTACACCGCACCCCCTCCCACCCGTCTACACCGTACCCCATCCCACCTGTCTACACCGCACCCCTCCCACCTGTCTACACCTCACCCTCCCACCCGTCTACACCGCACCCCCTCCCACCCGTCTACACCGCACCCTCCCACCTGTCTACACCACACCCTCCCACCCGTCTACACCGTACCCCATCCCACCCGTCTACACCGTACCCCATCCCACCCGTCTACGCCTCACCCTCCCCCCCGTCTACACCTCACCCTCCCACCTGTACACCTCACCCTCCCACCTGTACACCTCACCCTCCCACCCGTCTACACCTCACCCTCCCACCTGTACACCTCACCCTCCCACCGGTCTACACCTCACCCTCCCACCGGTCTACACCTCACCCTCCCACCCGTCTACACCTCACCCTCCCACCTGTACACCTCACCCTCCCACCTGTACACCTCATCCTCCCACCTGTACACCTCACCCTCCCACCCGTCTACACCTCACCCTCCCACCTGTACACCTCACCCTCCCACCGTCTACACCTCACCCTCCCACCAGTACACCGTACCCCATCCCACCCGTCTACACCGCAGCCTCCCACCTGTACACCTCACCCTCCCACCGGTCTACACCTCACCCTCCCACCGGTCTACACCTCACCCTCCCACCCGTCTACACCTCACCCTCCCACCTGTACACCGTACCCCATCCCACCCGTCTATACCGCACCCTCCCACCTGTCTACACCTCACCCTCCCACCCGTCTACACCTCACCCTCCCACCTGTCTACACCTCACCCTCCCACCTGTCTATACCTCACCCTCCCACCTGTACACCTCACCCTCCCACCCGTCTACACCTCACCCTCCCACCTGTCTACACCTCACCCTCCCACCTGTACACCTCACCCTCCCTCCGTCTACACCTCACCCTCCCATCTGTCTACACCTCACCTTCCCACCCATCTACACCTCACCCTCCCACCTGTCTACACCTCACCCTCCCACCTGTACACCTCACCCTCCCACCCGTCTACACCTCACCCTCCCACCCGTCTACACCTCACCCTCCCACCTGTACACCTCACCCTCCCACCTGTACACCTCACCCTCCCACCTGTCTATACCTCACCCTCCCACCCGTCTACACCTCACCCTCCCACCTGTACACCTCACCCTCCCACCCATCTACACCTCACCCTCCCACCTGTCTACACCTCACCCTCCCACCTGTACACCTCACCCTCCCACCCGTCTACACCTCACCCTCCCACCCGTCTACACCTCACCCTCCCACCTGTACACCTCACCCTCCCACCTGTACACCTCACCCTCCCACCCGTCTACACCTCACCCTCCCACCTGTACACCTCACCCTCCCACCTGTACACCTCACCCTCCCACCCGTCTACACCTCACCCTCCCACCTGTACACCTCACCCTCCCACCTGTCTACACCTCACCCTCCCACCCGTACACCTCACCCTCCCACCTGTACACCTCACCCTCCCACCCGTCTACACCTCACCCTCCCACCCGTACACCTCACCCTCCCACCTGTACACCTCACCCTCCCACCCGTCTACACCTCACCCTCCCACCTGTACACCTCACCCTCCCACCTGTCTACACCTCACCCTCCCACCCGTACACCTCACCCTCCCACCTGTACACCTCACCCTCCCACCTGTCTACACCTCACCCTCCCACCTGTACACCTCACCCTCCCACCCGTCTACACCTCACCCTCCCACCTGTACACCTCACCCTCCCACCTGTACACCTCACCCTCCCACCCGTCTACACCTCACCCTCCCACCTGTACACATCACCCTCCCACCCATCTACACCTCACTCTCCCACCTGTACACCTCACCCTCCCACCCGTCTACACCTCACCCTCCCACCCGTCTACACCTCACCCTCCCACATGTCTACACCTCACCCTCCCACCCGTCTACACCTCACCCTCCCACCTGTACACCTCACCCTCCCACCTGTCTACACCTCACCCTCCCACCCGTCTACACCTCACCCTCCCACATGTCTACACCTCACCCTCCCACCCGTCTACACCTCACCCTCCCACCTGTACACCTCACCCTCCCACCCGTCTACACCTCACCCTCCCACCCGTCTACACCTCACCCTCCCACCTGTACACCTCACCCTCCCACCCGTCTACACCTCACCCTCCCACCTGTACACCTCACCCTCCCACCTGTCTACACCTCACCCTCCCACCTGTACACCTCACCCTCCCACCTGTCTATACCTCACCCTCCCACCCGTCTACACCTCACCCTCCCACCTGTACACCTCACCCTCCCACCCATCTACACCTCACCCTCCCACCCGTCTACACCTCACCCTCCCACCCGTACACCTCACCCTCCCACCTGTACACCTCACCCTCCCACCTGTCTACACCTCACCCTCCCACCCGTACACCTCACCCTCCCACCCGTACACCTCACCCTCCCACCCGTCTACACCTCACCCTCCCACCCGTACACCTCACCCTCCCACCCGTACACCTCACCCTCCCACCAATCTACACCTCACCCTCCCACCCGTGGACACCTCACCCTCCCACCTGTACACCTCACCCTCCCACCCGTCTACACCTCACCCTCCCACCCGTCTACACCTCACCCTCCCACCTGTACACCTCACCCTCTCACCTGTACACCTCACCTTCCCACCTGTCTACACCTCACCCTCCCTCCTGTACACCTCACCCTCCCACCCGTGTACACCTCACCCTCCCACCTGTACACCTCACCCTCCCACCCGTCTACACCTCACCCTCCCACCTGTACACCTCACCCTCCCACCTGTCTACACCTCACCCTCCCACCTGTACACCTCACCCTCCCTCCTGTACACCTCACCCTCCCACCTGTCTACACCTCACCCTCCCACCTGTCTACACCGCGCCAAGTAGGAGCTGCAGTGGCCTGGGCCTTTAGGCCCTGAGGGTAGGGCCTGTCCCAGGTTAGGAAGCTTGGCTGCAGGTGACACCCTGCGGGGGCTGGGCGGGGGCTGAGCTGCGGGGAGACTGAGAAGTACAGATTCCCAGGCTCTACCCCAGTCTTTCCAAACCGGGATTTCTGGAGATGAAGCCAGGAGTTCTGGATCCTCCAAATGCTCCAGGAGGGTCTGAGGAAGTGGCAGTGAGTCAGCGCCTCTCCTGGGCTAACATGAGCCGATTCTGCAACTCCAGCTTCCCTGGTTCTCAGAGGCTACACTTCACGACCCAGAGGACCCCTGCCCCGTGCGTTTCGGTGGCTCCACGGCTAACAACCTGGCGCAGCCTGAACCCGACGGCGGTGAAGGAGAGGCCGAGTCCCTGGGCGGACGCTGGCGCCGCAGGAGCAGCAGGTGCGGAGCCCCTGGGGGCAGGAAGGGAGCTGGAGGTGCTGGCATGCTGCTGCGACCACACTGGCACGTCTGCGGGAGCTCTCAGACGGTGCCGAAGTTCTCTAACAGGGTCACTCAGGAGCATGGGGCTCTGGCCGGAGTGCGGGGATCAGGGTTTGGAAAGGAGGAGTGCGATTTCTACCCGGACAATTGTTTCCTGCTTCACCGTGACTGCAGCACTCCCGTTAAAATTCTAAACATTAACAGAGAGAGGACACAGCTATCTATCCTCCTTACACACTTGCTTCCTTGTTTCCCTTCTCCTCCCTCTCGGCCTAGACCTCACCCCCAGCCCTGGCACAGGGCAGGGCACTTGCTAAGAGGGAAGGGAAAGGGAAGGGAGGGGAGGGTAGATTAGGGAAGATTAGAGGTCGGAGGACAAAAGAGGGCGGTGTGTTAGGGGGGTTCCCAGGCCCTTCCACACAATCCTTCCACAGGTCGACTTGTGGGCTCCCCACCAGCCCCAAGGTCCCAGCACCCAGGGAACCTCAGAAGTCCCCCGCCTCCACCCTCCGTGACCCAGGCAGGCCCGGGATGTGCTGGGCCTGGGCCTCCTTGGGCCTTCACAGGTCTGAGTAGAAATCTGGCCTGAACTTGGCCTCAGACCAGGACCCGGGGTCAGGGCAGTGGGCGGCACACACTGGCAGCTGTCGGCACAATTACTTTCTGCTTTAAGGGACAGAGAAGTGCAGGCCTGGAGCCACTGCTCAGGGCACAGGCTGCAGCTGGAAGGAGGGGGAGGCAGACAGGGATTAGGGACCCACTTCTCTCCCTGTCCTCCATTGTCCTTGGTTTTGAGACTTCTCCATTACACACACAACACACATGCAAACATGCACACACGTGTGCATACACACACATTGCTCAGCACCTCCCCATCTTCACACACTCCCTCCTCCAGCCCAGCTCCCTAAGTAAGTCTCCACATAGCTGCTAGGAGGCTCTGGGGGGACAGATGGTCTTGCTGGTAAGGAGCTGTGCCATGTCTGGCTGTGGTTGTCCCTCTCTGGGCCTCAGGCTGCCCCCTCCCACAGTGGGGATCCCATGTCTCACCCCACCTCCCGGACACCCCTCACGGGGTGAGGACAGTCAGAAGCTGCCTCCGAGGTGAGCCTGCCGGGCCGCAGCCCTGAGGAACCTGACCAGCCCTGTGGCACCAGCAGTCCGCGGGCCCCGGCCCCTGGAGCCGGTCAGCTCAGTAAGCCTGACGTGGCCCAGGCAACGATGAGAGAGAGACCAGGAGGGGGAAGCACGCAGGCTCTTTGTAACGCGGGGAGCTGCTCAAGTTGAATATGGCAAATCATAAAAAAGAATACTGAACGTGAATGTCACAATGCAAAAAGAGACTGGACGGGGAAGTGAGATCCACTGGCATAGGATACAAACGGCCAGTGGACACCTGGAATGCTTAGCTGGGCAAGAAATCGAGATATTGGGCCCTGAGACACCCCAGCCCTGCAGGTATTCCCCCTCTTCACCCCCCCCCCCCCACACACACACACACAGGCTACCGCAGGAAGGCACAGAGATTCACGGGCGGGAAGTGGGGAGCCATGAGACCTGAGCAGGGACTCCCTGAGCCTCAGTGTGCTCAGATCTGCAGTGAGAGCAGCCCCTGCCTCACGGGGTGCGGGCAGGGGACAACCTAAGCTGCACGCAGGCTCAGAGCCCAAGGCAAGTGAGGTCACAGATGCCACTCAGCACAGAGGAGCGGCCTGAACTGAATGCCAACTCCCTTCCCCTGGCACAGACAGATGGCAGGCTAGGGCCCAGGACAAAGGTCTGAATGCCAGCTCTGCCCCGACCAGATCCACAATTCCGGACACCGACGTCACCTCTCTGAGGCTCAGTCTTCTCATCTGCAGAATGGAACAGTCGTTCTGGCTACCGAGCGCTCACAGCGCATCCGGCAGCACGCTGGCTTACTGAGCACCACTCACAGCGGGCACCCCCGTAGCGCTGGGCATCGGTGGTGAGCACATCGGACCAGCACCCTGCCCTCGAGGAACGTGCGTTTCAGAGGGGACAGGCCGGAAACAAGATGAGCAAGCGAAACATGACGCGGCAGGTGGCATTCCGTTCTCCACAGGACAAACGCGCGAGGGGGAGGCCGACGAGGGTATGGGGACACGTGGTGATGGAAGGATGATGTGCTGAGAATTGTACACCTGGAAGTTATGTAATCTGTTAACCATTATCACTACCAGTCAATCCAATAACACTTTTTTTTTTAAAGAAAAGAAAAATACAGGAGAGGGATGTAGGGAAGAGAGGCCGTGCTTCTATCCAGAGAGCCTTCTGGAGCAGGCGACGTTTGGGCAAGACCTGAGAGCGGTGAGGCGGGGCTGTGCGGAAATCGGGGGAGAGTACTCCAGCAAAGGGGGCAGCAAGTGCAAAGGCCCTGGGGGAGGCAGCCCAAGGCGGAGGGAGAGGGAGAGGGATGAGGCCTGTTCTGAGGACCAGACTGTGCCAGGCCAGGGACCACAGTGAGGAGGGAGGCTTGTTCAGTGACGTGTGCAGGTCCCGAGCCCAGGGCTGGCGAGACGACAGCACCCACCGCGCACGCAGCGCACTTGGAGCTGCAGTGGCCACTCGGGGGGCCTGCCAGGAGCCCCGCTCTGGCGGCTTTATTTGTTGCGCCTGGCCCCCTCCAAACCTCAGTCCTACAGAGGCCCAGACCCAAGGAAGGGGAGGAGGGGGCTTCAGCTGCCCAAGGGGAGGGAGAGCCCAGTCCAGGCCACGGGGAGAGAGGTCCCGAAGACCTGCTCTGAGGCTCCCCCCTTCTCCAGCCACACAATGAACCTGCATCCGGTGCTACAGAGCAGAAAGCCAATTAGGGGGCTGGACCAGGGTCCCCCAGGTCCCCACAGCCTGGCACTACCCTGCAGCCTCCATCTCAGCAGCCAGGCAGGGACCTGAGCTGGGGCACATTGGTGGGGCAGGTGTAGGAAGCGGGGAAGGGACAGCAGGAAACAGCCTGGCCTGAGGTCTCTGGCTGCAGCCATCACCTGCCCTCTGACCTCCCATGACCAGGGGAAAGCTGGGATGAAGGACAGATTCCCAAGGCTCTGGCATCACCAAGGGTCCTCCTCCTTCACACAGCCCCCTTTCCACAGCCCTGTTTCCACTGAGACTCCTGCCCAGAGGCCACAGAGGGGCTCACGATCCTACTCTCCCATCCTGGGGGCTCTCAGCTGCCTCTCAGCCGGGTCCTCAATCCCACTTGGCAGACAATGAACTAAGGCCCAAGAGGAGAAGTGACTCAGCCACGGTCACACCTCAGGCCTCGCGCCCTCAGAAGTCTGCCCAGAGTCTCCCCAATACCGAGGTCCTGGGGGCAGGGCGGTCTCTGTGTGCCCATCATCATGTATGAAGCACCTCTGTATGCACACACTGCACTGGGCCGCGGGCATCAGAATGCCAACCAGCACGCACATGGCAGCACAGCCAGGCCCCACGAGGTCCCTGTGGCCGGAGAAAGCAGCCCAGACCCTGACCAACACTTCCCGAGCACCTGCTGCATGCCAGGCCTCACGGGGCCCCAGGCCCGCAGCAGACATCCTGGGAGCCGGGATGGCGAGCAGACACCAGGCCTGTGTGGGCCCAGCCCCAGTTGAGGGGCGGCAGGAGGATATGCCATGCTGTGCTGGTGGCACACGGACGCACCTGTGGGGTAGCTGGGCAGGTGGAAGCATACAGCTCTGGCCTTGGCGGAGCGCCAGTCGCTCCCAGCGCTTCAAACATTGTGTCAGCACCAGACAGCGAATGCCACCCTCTGCACCAACAGGCCGCTGGGCATTAAGCTAGAGTGCGGCGCCTCAGCCAGGGCACCACGGGCCCGTCAGGAAGCCTGGCTGCGGAGAGGTCGGTGGAGGCCTCTGCTCAGCCCCTGACTTGCTGTGTGGCTTTCAGCAGGACCCTGCCCCTCTCGGGCACCTTCCTCCCAGCACAGCATAGCTCTGTGAACATCCTTCCCACCAGGCACTCACTGAGCAACCGGAAGCCCCACAGGGGTCTGACATGACAGCTGGGCGTGGGGGGCAGCGTCCTGGGAACAGGCTGACAAGCTCAGGCTCTGGCCTCTGCCCCAAGAGAAGGGCCGTCCCTTCGGGCAGCGGAGGAGCTCTGCTGTCCTCTCGCCTGGAGAGGGGGACGAAGGAGCGTCAGGGACCCAGAGTCCACGTCTGCCAGGTCCGTGCCAACACCCACTACTAAGAGTGCCTGGTGTGCACTCGGTGATGCACCATGGTCCCTGCTGTCCAGCACCCGGAGCCCCCTCTTGTCCCTGGGTGTGCTCAGCACACCCCTCCCTCTGCACCTGCTGCCCCTCAGGAGCTTATAACACTGATGCGAGTCCTTCCAAGGTGTCCCTCATGGAGCTACCAGTCTCTGCTGAGAAATCTCTCAGGAGTCAGAATGGGGGGGGGTAAAGGAGGAGATCTTCTACTCTAAGCACCCCCCAACCCCCAGCAGCATCCAGGGCTGGGGTCCCTACTTGACCCTCTGCGCCACATGGCACAGTCCAGGGCTGGAGCAGCCTGGCCCAGGTGAGGCTGGGGTTGGGGCAGGCAGCAGCCAGGCTTCCTTTGGCCCCTGGGGTGGGGGGTGGGGGGCAGAAGGCTGGGGGTCTCAGCGGCGGGGTTCCTCTGCCTCTGGGGAGACAGAGCCTGAGAACCGGGTTTCAGGGTTTGGGTCTGGAGTGCAGAGTCCCCAGCGCTTTATCCCAGGGATCCCACCTGAGCACAGGGAGAGGCAGGGAGTGGAAATGCTCACAGACCGCACAGGCTCCAGATGGGCCAGCCCCTAGGAAATGGGGGAGGCGCACCTGTCCCAGCAAGTCCAGGCTGTTGAGAGGCAAAGGAACCTCCTAGAACCAAGACTTTCTCCACAGAAACACTTCTTTGTGACCCCCGCCCCCCATTCCCTGCGCAGGTTTAAAGTATTCACATGCTCTGAGCATCTTCCATCTGAACCCCTCCCCCCTCCCCCAAATCAGAGGACAGGAGCACTTGGCGGGGCGTCTGGCCTGAAACCCAGGGGCTCCGGGCTGCGGGGCCGTCCTCTCCGTGGGCAAGGCCCGTCTAAGAGCAAGCAGCTTTGGCTGGAGTTGTCGGCTCGCTCGCCAGCAGAGAACACCATTTCCAGAATATTTTCACGCCGTTAGCACGGAGAGGGAGAGGGAGAAGCGACTCTGAGGACCGCAGGTCATGTGCCGGGGGAGGAGGAAGCATTTTTAGGGCCGCTCATGGACTGCGACCCCATCCCCCCACCGTCATCCGGGGGTCCCAGGGAAGGTCAGGCAACACACGCCAAGTGCCTCCCGAGCCCCTCGCGCAAGTCTGCCAGGACCGAGAGCGCCTCAAAGTTTCCCGGCGCGCCCCAGAATGGAGGTGAGCAGGGAGCAAAGTTCCCGGTGGCGCAGCGGCGGGAGCCACGGCAGGAGCAGGCAAGCCTGCGGCCAGCGTTGCCTCCGATGGCTCCCCAAACTCTCCCACCCCCTCCCCTGTGGCCCCACCGCCTCGCGCTCACCCCGAGCCCGAGAGGGCCTGCGCGGAGCGGACGTCAGGCCCCGGGGGCCGCGCGCGGGTGGCCTCGCACTTACCCCGGCGAGTGTGCGGCGCGGCGCGCTCCGCGTCCTCCGGGCTGCTCGCAGCCGTGCCTGGCCCCGGCCGCCGCCGCGCTGGCCGCATGGCCGCCGCCGCTCAGGGCAGCGCCCAGGGGCACTCCAGGCCGAGGGGCGCGTCGGCTCCGAGCGCGGATCGCTCGGGGTCAGCCATGGGTCGGGGGCGCTCGCTCGCCGGCGCTGCTCCAGTCCGTCCCTCTGTTCGGCTGTGAAAGCCGGCGATGCGCCTCCTCCCCCGCCCGCCGTTATCTGATCCCAGGCCGGCCCGGCACGCTCCCCACGCCGCGCGCCCCGCCCCGCCCCGCCCGGCCCCTACCGCGGGCTCCGGGGCCCCGGCCCCTCAACCCTGGCTACGGATGAGGTAGAGGGCGGCAGCAGGGAGGCCGGGGAGGGCGGTGAGAGGGATGGAGGGCGAGGAAGCGGCGGGAGGCGGAGGCACAGCTCGCACCCAGCTCCGCGTCCTGCGACCACCCGAGCACTGCTTGGCAATTCCTCCAGCTCCTCCGGGAGCACGTTCCCAGCGCGCCCGCCGCCGCCCCCGGGGGCCCCTGGCCCAGCCAACGCCTCCCCACCCCCAGGGTTCCCCCCATCAACCACATGCGCACTGGGACGCGCGCGCGCGCTCACGCGCTCTCTCACACACACACACACACACACACACACACACACACACAGGCTCGTCCTCCAGGGACAAGCACAAACAGGTGCATAGAGAGCACACACACAGTCCAGGGAATCTTGCATGCAACCGATACACACGTTCACCCACACATGCAAAATGCATGCCCTGACATGCATGATGGTTGCGAGTGCACAGGGACATGCACACTCATACATGTACATTCAGGGTAGTATGTGCACTTGTGCACCCAGATCCCAGCTTGTACACCTCGAAATCCTTCTCCCTTGTACACAGGCATGTACCTCACACACACACCGTCTCCCTCTTTAAAGCGTCTCTCCATCCTGCGCTGTTTGGCTCCTCTCAGATCCTGCTCTCCCCTCTGTGCTCCCCCTTGGTTGTCCCTTTTTGCAGACCTGCCTCCGCTGTGACCCTCTTGTCCTGTCACCTCTGCCTCTGGAGCCTGGGCTTTTCCCAGCCTGTCCCCAGGGACCCTGCCTCCCAGACGCCTGTGCCATTGTCTGGGCCTCTGATCTCAGCCTCCTGCAGGGCCCAGGACTCTCGTCCCGGCAGACAGACCTGACGCTGGCTGGCTCTTGGCCTGGGGAGACCCCATGTTGTCACCAGTCTGACCCCTTACTGCACCTTGGAGCCACAAAATTGTGCCAGGGAGGTGGCTGTGTGCCCAGAGCACAAGCCTGAAATGAACCCCAGGCCCTGGCCTCCAGCTGCCCCTTTAATGTGGAATGTAATTATGTGTCTGAGCTGTGGGGAGGCTGGCTGCAGGGCGGTAGGAGGAAGATGCTTCCCAGCCAACGCCCAGGTTGTTGGACGCTCAGAGAGCGCAGTGCAGGCCTACCTGCCCGGGCTCCTGCCCAGGCTCCGGGCCCCAGGAAGCTGGTAGCCGCCACCTGGCCTAGGCCATCCAGAGAGTTCCCCAACCTCAGGCTGTCCTGGGTTGAATCCCGCCACCTCTACTGGCCAGCTGAGAAACAGGTCACATCGGCTCTCCAGGCCACGTTTTCCCAGGATCAGGTCGGGAGAATGAGGTTCCCCCCTCCTGGGCCTGCAGTGAGGGCCCACGAGTGCCTCCACCAGGCACCCAGCGCAGCGCCAGCTGCTGAAGAGCCCTCCCGGCCGCAGAGCTCGGTGCAGGCCTGGCTGTGCCCTTGTCACTGCAGCCTCTGCAGTCGCTGCCCTTTTTACAGGTGAAGGAGCTGAGGCACAGGACGGGTGGGCATGTGCCTGCAGAGCTACTGAGGGTGAGTGGGGGCTCAGAGCCAGGGCTGTCCCCGCAGGAGAGCTCTGTCCCCGCCAGGATGGCTGTCCAGCCTGAAACGGGGAGAGGGACACCCCAGGAGATTCCAGCCACCACCCTCCCCAGCCCCACCGCCCCACTGCCCTGACTGGCACAGCTGTCCTAGCTTCCTCCTCCCTTCTGAGACCAACCTCCCAGGGGGCAAAGGCTCTCAGGAAAGCTCTCCTCCTTTTCCCTCCAAATGACCAAGGAGGGAAGTGACTCAGCTCCCACCGTCCCCACCCATTTCCCAGAACAGAAAGGCCACAGCTTCATCACAGAAAGAATGGCTCCAAGCCACCCCCCACGAGGCCTCTTGGTGTGCCCACAGGGGAGCCAGCACATCCCCTCAGCTGGGAGGAGGGTCTTGGCTGGAAAAAGGACAGAAACATCTGGGGTACCTCTGTGTCTAGGGTTCTAACAGCTTCTAGGACAAGGGGGTGAGCCCAGGGCATTCTCCACTCGAAACCCACCTGCCGACAGAGCTCCCAGCCTGCTGCTCAGGGAGCCAGTGGGACGCAAGCAGTTCTCCCCGGGACTCTGGAGTGGCCCAGGACTGCTCTCCATCCTGCCACAGACCACGCCCACCGTCCTGCCCAGGTCCCTGAGCGCAGACTGTCCTTGCAGAGGCCAGCCCTTCAGGCTCCGCATCCCGCCCTCCCGGCCCGCCTCTGGCACCAGAATTCAGTTCTCAACCACCATCACAGCACATAAGCAGCGGCTAAGGGCCCGGGTGCATAGCCCTTCACTGGGCCCCATGGGTGCCGCCTCCCTCCGGGGGGCACATCCATGTTCCAGATGCAGAGACTGAGGCACAGAGGGCAGGATGTGTGCGGGCCTCTCTCTAACCAGCTCACACACCTGTCCCCTGGCTTCCTATCTGTGAACAAAGGGGCTCACAGCCCTCCCAGGGCAAGGCGTACAGCCACTGCTCCCTCTGGTGTTGAGGGGAGCCCCCATGCAAGGCCAGGTGTGGGGGACCCAGACAAGTCCCTTGCTGAGATCCTGAGAAGCCAATGACACGAAAGGGAGTTGGTGTCCCACACACAGTGGGAATTCTAGAAAAAAACACCTTTCCAGCCTGCAGGTGTGGCTCAGTGGTTGAGTGTGAACCTGTGAACCGGGAAGTCGAGGTTCGATTGCCAATCAGGGCACATGCCCGGGTTGAGGCTGGATCCCTGGTGGGATGCTTCTATCTCTCTCTCCCTCTTCCTTCCTCTCTGAAATCAATAAAAATATTTTTTAAAGACAAAACCTACCTTGCAAACCCCTCTGCTTCTGCCCAGTGCCCAGCTTCCCCTTAATCTGAAATTCTCTCTCTTCCTCTGGGCCTGGCATGTAGTAGCCATTCGAGAAACCCTTGCTGCCTGGGTGCCCTCAGAGCGCAGGCAGGAAGGCCCATTGGGGACCTCTCCTGCTAAGGAACTCGAGGCCCAGGCAAGGAAGGGCTCCCAAGGCCTCAAGCCATCTGGGCACAGAGGAGCAGCCTGCTGCTGGGATTGCTGGTCTGAGGAGCAGCAGGCTGTCTGCTGGCTTCTGTAATATTTATGTCTTAATATGATGATGCCAGCACATTTGTTTCAGTCATAAATTAATCATGGGCTGAGACGTGAAGACCAGACGGTCCCTCGCTGGTGCCTGTCTGGGTCCACGGCAGCTCCACGCAGCCCAGAGCCCCCCCAGCAGCAGAGTGCTCGAGGGCACCGCCTCCCAGGAGCCCACCGGATTTCTCACCACCCCTTGGGATTTCAGCCCAGAACCAGCCCGGAGTCAGGAGACCCTTGAAAATACACGATGGGCCGCGCACGCCCAGCTGGCTCTCCCGGACAGCTGTGAGGGCCAGTCTCCAGGCCCAGGCTCACCCCCTCATCTGGCCCAGCCCCTTTTCCAGACACACTGGCCATTCAGCCCTCGGATGCCACCGGTTCAATTCTGCCACTAGACTTTATCCCTAAATGGCTCTACCTCCTCGTCCCGCCTCACTCCTTCCCACACCAGTCACTCTCTGGGGCGTCTCATTTGCTGTGGGTCTCCTACGAGGCATGTCCATCTGTACAGACAGGGATGGATCTGTCCGGAGTGTTCACAACCCAGGCCCAGCACACAGGCACAAAGGAACAGGGGATAGAGAGACCCCGGGGCTTCTCCCCGCAGCAAGTGTCCAGGGCCTGGCCTCACCCTCCTTTCACCTCCATCCCACAGGCAGCTCGTGAGAGCCACACCCGGCTGGTCCAGGACCTGCCTTTTCTGGGGTACAAAGCCCGTGGCCAGGAATCAGGGGGCACAGGATTGTGTCCCACGGAGCCAGGGAAAAGGAGGGCCCCAGCACGCAGGTGGTGGCAAGGAGCAGAGCCTAGGCCCAGTCCCTTCCCTCAGCACCATGCTCCCACGAACAGCAGCCGTGCTAATGACACGTGCATTTGCCTGTGCCAGGCTCCGGGGACGCATCAGGAAGGATGACAGGCAATCGCCTGGTCGACAGATATATAAACACCACCCCGGGGTAGGTGAAGAAACGAGACCTGGGTCTGAGCTCGCAGTGAGAGGGGTGCCTGGGGTGGGGGGGGTGGCTGCCCACCCTTTGCAGCCCTTGCGGGTGCTATGGAGGGGTCAGGAGAGTGATTGCCTGGCTCCCTCAAGGCCACACTCCCCTGCCTGCCCCTCAGCACCCGCAGGCCCAGGCTGACCCTGGGGCATTGATCTGAGGAGAGCAGAACGTGAGGCCTGGCCGATGGCCTGGGAAACAGGACACAGCCCCTCCCGCTTGGTCAGGAAGCAGCATTGATTAGCTCCGCTGGAGCCAGCCACCCGACAATCTCCCTCATGAGCAGGCTCTGCCCTCCCCCACAGCCTCCCTGTCCTCCCTGCCTCCTGGGGAGCTTCAGCCATCAGCGGTGGGCCTAGGAGCCAGGAGGGCAGCTCCGGGTAACCTGGCCTCTCCTGGGTGTGAGGAGGGCACTGTCCTGGCTGCGCAACTTCACAGGCTTCAGTGGTCCATGTTCTCCATGATTTAGGCCCTTCTTTGGGGAGCCACGTTCCCTGGGTACTCACCACCTAGATCTAATCTATCCCACCACCTGGGGCCTGGACACAGGGACCATTCCCAGGCAAGTGGCCCCGGCATACCTGTGAGCTTTACTGTGACTGGTTGAGATACAGGCATGTGATTGAAGCCAACCAATGAGGACTGGCCTTAGACTGGCTGAATCAGCTGGAAAAGAAGGAGCTCTATCTTGCAGGGGCGGCTGGGGACTCCTTAGCTGCTACATGGGCTGAGCCCCCTAAAATAAGACCCACCCAAATGAGCAGAAATGCTGAGAGAAGCAAGAGTCCAGACGGGCTCCTGTGGGGTCTTTCAATCTAGCCCTGGACTTGTGAGTTTCGCACCCTAAACTATCCCTTCTCTAAATGGAGGTTTTTGCGATGGGTTCTGCACTCTCTCCATGTCCCTGAGAGGCTGCCGGAGGCAGTGGTGGGTGTAATATGACCAGCAAGGACTCAAAAATGTCCTCAAGCCTCTCAACCCTCTCCCTTCTGTCTGCTGGTGCGTGAGGGCTGCCTGGAAGACCTGGGGGACAAACAGGGTCTTCCCCTTTCATCTCACTGTCTCCCTAGGAAGGTGGGCAAGGCTGGCTGGTCCCAGGATGACAAGAATAAAGGCCAATAAAGGGAGGGAAGGAGTCGCTCCAGCCTCTCACAGCTAAAAATAGCTTCCCTCCAGGAGGCCTCCTGCTGAAAGGATCCAGCCAGTGACCCACCACCCTCCACCTGGTGGGCACTGCCTGCCTCCTCCCACCTCCACTCCAGGGATGGGGACTCTGCCCCCAACACCTGCCCCATGACCAGCCCCTCACCCTTCCTTCCTCAAAGGAGGCAGGCTGAAGCCGGGCTTCAGTGTGCTCATCTCTGCAGTGGGCCTGGCTCTGACACAAGGAGGTAGGCCAGAGGCCTGACAGTGGGGCGGTGATGGACCAGGACACACTGTCAGCCCTCCCCCGCTGCCCAAAAAGACTCCAGAGGCAGAGCAGGGCCTAATGCATGGCCCTATTTATGTGAAGAAAAACTGCCGATCTGTTTGCATTAGCAAAGGAAAGCCTGCGAAAGTTTGGAGGTGAAACTGTAAGTGGTATGCCTTCCTGAGAGGGAACCTTTGCTTTGCTTTTGTGTGCAGCCCACACCTCACCTTCTCCCTGAGTGCTTGGGGCCCCACTGCTGGCCTGGCCTCACCAACCGGGGCGGCCTTACAGCTGCTCAGGCCTCCAGCCTGGCTGGGGGGCCGTGAAGAGTAAGAAGTGTTTGAGCGTGTGTGACCCATGGGCACATCCGACCGCATCGAGCTCTGAAGTCCATACAAAAGAACTTTATTTTTATTTTTATTTTTAAATATATCTTTACTAGAGGCCAGATGTCCCTCATCCAAGCCTGCACCCTCTCCAATCTTGGACCCCTCAAGGGATGTCTGACTGCCTTGTTTAGGGCCGATCCCTATGGACAATCGGACATCCCTCTCACAATCCGGGACTACTGGCTCTTAACCATTCACCTGCCTGTCTGTCTGATCATTCCTAACCACTTCCTTACCAGCCTGCTCGACACATAACTGCTCTCCTGCTGGCCTGATTGCCCCCAACTGCCCTCCCCTGCAAGCCTGGTCACCCCTAACTGCCCTCCCCTGCCATCCTGGTCACCCCCAACTGCCCTCCCCTGCAGGCCCAGTAAACTTCAACTGCCCTCTCCTGCAGGCCCAGTAAACTTCAACTGCCCTCTCCTGCAGGCCCAGTAAACTTCAACTGCCCTCTCCTGCAGGCCCAGTAAACTTCAACTGCCCTCTCCTGCAGGCCCAGTAAACTTCAACTGCCCTCTCCTGCAGGCCCAGTAAACTTCAACTGCCCTCTCCTGCAGGCCCAGTAAACTTCAACTGCCCTCTCCTGCAGGCCCAGTAAACTTCAACTGCCCTCTCCTGCAGGCCCAGTAAACTTCAACTGCCCTCTCCTGCAGGCCCAGTAAACTTCAACTGCCCTCTCCTGCAGGCCCAGTAAACTTCAACTGCCCTCTCCTGCAGGCCCAGTAAACTTCAACTGCCCTCTCCTGCAGGCCCAGTAAACTTCAACTGCCCTCTCCTGCAGACCTGGTGGCTGCCAACTGCCTTCCCCTGTCAACCATCTTGTGGTGGCCATCTCTGAACACATGGGGTGGCCATCTTGTGTGAGGGCATGAGGGTCAATTTGCATATTACCTCTTTATTATATCGGATTGATTTCAGAGAGGAAGGGAGAGGGAGAGCGAGAGAAACATCAATGATGAGAGAGAATCATTGATTGGCTGCCTCCTGTATGCCCACTACCTGGGCATGTGTCCTTGACCGGGATCAAACTCAGCCAAACCAGCCAGGGTCACTTTATGCTTAAAGAATGGTTATTATGTCCGCACGAGGAAGTTTGACAGCTGTGGGTGTGGACAGGCTCTCTGGTTGCGCAGGTCATTCCAGGAGTCATGGCCAAAGCTCCTCTCCACAGAGACTCCCCAGCCTGGCGGCTCAGGGCCGGGCTGCTCAGGACCAGCATGAGGAGAAGGCCAGTGGCTTCCTGGTCTCGGTCCTTGCTCTCCACCTCCAAGCCTTGGCCTCAGCAGCTGAATCAGGCACATTCTCTCCACCCCACAACCAGCACCTGGAGACTCTCCTCCACCCCAGTGTAGACACTTGGGGGCTCTCACCCACCCCAGTGCCAGTGCCCAGGTAGGGTCTGGAGTAACCACTGCCTGGTGGGTGGGCAGGCGATGCAGGTCTCCTGAGGGCTCTGAGGAGGGCCCAGCGCAGCCCCAAACCTGTGGCAGGGGCTCAAGGAAGAGGCCTCCTCCTGTAGCCTCACTGATGCTCTCCCTCCCAGGCTGGGTCCCACCCTCTTCCAGGCACCCAACACCTCCTGGGCTGCCTCAACACAGCTAGCCCGGGTCACTGCTCCTCTCTAACTCCAACTTTGCTCAAGCAGAGGGCTCCCAGGGACTAAGGAGTACCTCTGCTCTTCCTCCTCAAGCCCATCCCCGCACTGGCTCCATCTGATGCAGTGCCACTTCCAGCCAGTCACTCCCTGCCTTGAACCCAACCCTGGTCTGTCAATCACAGCCCGGTGACAGCCAGCCAAGCTAAAAGAGCATACCTCTCTGTCCCAGGAGCTCTGGGTCTAGGAGCAAATCCCATGAGCTGTTCACAGGATGTACGTCCTGAGTGTCTCCCTTCAGAGTAGCAACAGCCTGCAAAGCCTTCCACACATCAGAGCAGCCATGAGAAGGTGAGGATGGTGCGAGTCAGTGTCCACGGGCCAGGCCAGTCCGAGGCCCCAAGAGGCCTTGGCCTAGAGACAGCAGCTGGGGACTGAGCCTGGGGACCCAGGCCGGGGGGACCCACAGGTCCTAGTGCCCAACAATTCTTGTACGAGGTGCCATCCTGGGTCATATGCTGCTTCTGCAAAATGATGGATGCCCTGGAGCTCAGCGACTGGTGCCAGTTTGCTGCCCTGATTGGGCGAAACTAGACCGTGCTCCTGTGGCCCTGTATCAACTGAAACGCCCGCGTGGCCAGCCTCATGCACATCCTCACACAGTTGCAGCTGCTCTGTGTGAGGGACATTGAACTGGTCTGGCACCCTCCCACCCTCTCCCACCTGCCAGCACCACAGCCCCAAGGACTCGCTCCATCTAGGCACCCTCTGAAGCCAAGGCCCCCAGCCCCCTGAAGTTGCAATCATCAGTGTCCACCCTCCTCCCCCAGCTTTTCCAGGCTCCCAGAGCCATTCTGAGCCTGAGTGCTGCCCTGTCCGAAGCCCTGCTGCCCTCCAGCCACCGCCACCATCTCCAGAATCCTCTTCCATCAAGCAGAGCCCAGAAAACCCAGGGTCCTTCATGCATGGAAACCCCTTCTCCATTCTGCTGGTCCCTCCATGAGGTTTTTCAGGGCACCCACAGCTTCTCAGAGGAGCTGAAGGTCGGGGAGGGTGGCCATGGACATGTGCACGGGCGTCCTGAGGGACACAGTGAGAGCTGTGGAGAAGATGGAGGAGGAGGGAGGCCTGGGGGGGCCACCATGGGGCAGAGCTTCCTAATGGCATGGAGCAGCTGTCAGTTTTGTCATCAAACATCGTGGACTTCGCTGGCTACTGTGCTCAGAGCAGCTACCACTGCCTTGTCTGCAGCTCCCTGCCCGATGGCTCCCTGAAGGCCACCTCCACTTCCAGACCCATGCCTGTCCCCTCTCCTGGCCTCAGCACTGGGCATCCTTTGGGGAACAGCCTGGCTAGTCAGTGTTACATCAGGACAGCCCCAGCCTCATCCATGGAGGTGTCAAGAGCACCAATGTCTGGAGAAACCAATATGGCTGCAAAGATAAACGCCTAAACTGCTGCCTCACACAACAATTTCAAAACTACAACTAAAATACAAAATAGATATCATCCAGAACCACAGGAAAGCTAACTGAGTGGAAATTCTACAACTAGAAGAAAAAAAGCACATGGAGAATCAGAGGAGCTACAAAAGCCTGAGGTACGGAGGCACACACGTGAAGATAAAGAGCAGCTGGGTACCTGGCTGGCTTTCTCTAGTGGGAAGGAGACAAAAGCCCCTGACTGCGCTGAACCCCAGTTCTGACTGCACTGAATCCCAATTCCGGGCGAGACCCTAGGGACCCAGGCTCATACAGGGGAGAATCTGGACTGTCAGGCAGAAACTCAGGGGAGCTGCAAAAGGCAGAGGTCTGGAGGTGCATGTGCAAGTGCGTGCAGAGAGGACGGACTGTTGAGTGTGCCACTGGCTTTCTCTAGTGAAAAGGAGACAAAAGCCATTGACTGTCCTGAACCCCAGTTTGGACTATGCTGAACTCCAGTTCTGGGCAAGAATCTGGGAATCCAAATTCATTGGGGGAGAAACTGTACTGTCTGGCAGCAGCAGGCACAACTCGAGGGTGGCTCCCTCTCAGAGGTGCTTACAATAACTTCCGTGAGACACTGATTACCAGGGGCCTCTTAGGGCAGGGCTGATGGGAAGCCAAGTCTGTCTGCTCAGCCCTGAGACTCCGCCCAATCCAAGCTGCAGAGGATTTTGCAATTTTACAAATCCTGTCCCATAAGGCTGTCTCTACACAGAAGCTCTCCCAGCACAGACACAGGTGATCCTCACAGCCAATTGGCCTGGAGGTCAATTCCTCCCAGTGATACCAACAACAATCAAAACTTAACCGCAACAAGGCTGTACACACGGTCCACAGAGGGTGCACCAAGAGTGTCCACCTCAGGTTACTGGGGAGGCCAACCTACTGGGCTATATAGGACTCCTAGCACACAAAGCTACCATACCAACTCAGGAAAGCAATGAAAATGCAGAAACAAAGAAACAGATGACAAATAAAAAATGGAGGAAAACAAATTATTGAATATAGACTTCAAAACCACAGTTATAATGTTTTTAAATGTGAAAAAAAAACCCAGATAAATTTAGCGAGACCCTTGAGGATATAAAAAAGGGCCAATTAGAAATTAAACATACACTGACTGAAATAAAAAAATATTATATGGAGACCCAACAGCAGACTAGAGAAACAAAAGAATTAAGTCAAAGATTTGAAATACAAAGAAGCAAAAAACACTCAACCAGAAAAGCAAAAAGAAAATAGAATCCAAAAATTTGAGGATAGTGTAAGAAGCCTCTGGGACAACTTCAAGCGTACCAATATCTGAATTATGGGAGTGCCAAAAGAAGTAGAGAGAGCAAGATACTGAAAACATATTTGAAGAAATAGTGTCTGAAAACTTCCCCCACCTGGTGAAAGAAATAGACTTACAAGTCCAGGAAGCGCACAGAACCCCAAACTAAAGGAATCCAAAGAGGACCACACCAAGACACATCATAATTAAAATGCCAAGAGCAAAAGACAAAGAGAGAATATTAAAAGCAGCAAGAGAAAAACACTTAATTACCTACAAGGGAGCACCCATACGATTGTCAATTGATTTCTCAACAGAAACTATGCAGGCCAGAAGGAAGTGGCAAAAAATATTTAAAGTGATAAATAGCAAGAATCTACAACTAAGATTACTCTACCCAGCAAAGCTATCATTCAGAATTGAAAGGCAGATAAAGAGCTTCACAGATAAGAAAAAGCTAAAGGAATTCATCAACACCAAACGAGTATTATATGAAATGCTGAAAGGGATTCTTTTAAGAAGAGGAAGAAGAAGAAAAAGGTAAAGATAAATATTATGAACAACAAATACATATGTATCAACAAGTGAATCTAAAAATCAAGTGAATTAAAAATCTGATGAACAGGATAAATTGGTGAATATAACAGAATCAGGGGCATAGAAAGGGAGTGGACTGACAATTCTCAGGGGGAAAGGAATGTGGAGATACAGGAAGAGACTGAACAAAAATCGTACACCTATGGATGAGGACAGTGGGGGCTGGGGGGTAAGGGCAGAGGGTGGTGTGGGAACCGGGTAGAGGGAAACTACGGAGAGGGAAAAAGGGACAATTGTAATAATCTGAACAATAAAGATTTATTAAATTTTTTTAAAAAAGAGCTCCAATGTCCTTCTGGATGATAGACTGATGCCCAAACTGGGAGACTTTGGCCTGGCCCGTCTCAGCCAATTTGCAGCAGCCACCCCTGGTCAGAGGTGCACCGTGGCCGGGAGTCGGACCCTGCAAGGAAGGCACCCTGTCCTACCCATCCCAGGAATACATGAAGCCCAGGAGGCTGGCGGTGGACATGGATGCCTTCTGCTCAGAGTGGTGCTTCTGGAAGCCCTGTGGCCACAGGGCTGTGAGGACGCATGGTGCCAAGGCCAAGTCCTGAACAACCCGGTTACAGAGGATGCGGAGGGTGCCAGGTGGCCCTTAAAAGCACCCAGACCACACTCCAAGTGCATCTGGACTCAGAGCCTAGGCTGCCCCAGTCGCCTCCCATATCTGCATGAAGCACCTGAACCCTAGGCCCAGGCCCTGCCCACTGAGCTAGGCCTGGCCCTGGGCCAGCTGGCCTGCTGCTACCTGCACCACCGGATGGAGGAGACCCATGACTGGGTGGATGAGAGGCTGGAAAAGCTTCAGGCCACAATGGCAGGGCCGTCCCTGGAGGCAAAGGCTGCTGGCCGCAGCCTCCTTTCTCACAGGAAACACCTACATGTCCACCACCAGCAAGGCCAGTTCCTCGCAGGCCCTGGCAGTGCCCTCAGGAACCCCAGCCCTGGCAACAGAGTGGCTCCCAAAGGGCCCCACTCAGCTGGTGGAGAGTAACGAGAGTGTGTCTGGTGTGTCTGCTGCCCTGTATTCCTGGCACCTGACTGCGGGCTGCCCCCAGGGCCAGCCCTGCTAGACAGCCCTGCACAGGGGGCTGTCACGTGGACCCCTGCACCCTCGGACAAGCTGGCTGTACTCAAGGGAGTGGCACCTGAAAGTTATGGGGTAGTGGCCCAGAGCTCCAGCCCACAGCCGGTGGAGGATCACACCTGGGCAGCTCTGCGTCATCACCCAGCCTGACAGAAGACGGTGCAGAAGCTGGCCTTGGACAGCTGCCTTCCTTCTGGACCACCGACCCAGGCGAGTGGTGATGACTTTCAGAGCCGATCTCTTCACCCGGGCAGGTCCCCCAAACCCGGATGTCAAAGTCCTCATGGTTGGAAGTTCTCAGAGCATACAAATGCTCAGGAGCCTGTGGGTAGTAGGGGTGGGCCCCAGCCTCACAGGGCAGGGCAGGTGGTGGCCCCTGTGCTGTTGGCGTGTGGGCACAGGCCAGTCTCAGAGCCGACCAGGTTGGCTGACAGAAGCCAGCCATAAGACAGGACATCTCCAAGGCCTGCCTTCAGCCCAGCACTTGGGGGAGAGGACAACCGCTGCCGTGGGAAGTGTGTGGGGGAGGAATGCATGTCTGAAGGCTGCTGGCTGCCCGGCCAGAGGAGAGGGGCTGGGACCCACAGTGGGATGCAGGGGGAGCCGGTGGCCCTAAGGGCTGGGAAAGGCATGTGCAGCCTGGCCCAGAGCAGTAGTCCACTGCCCTTCCCTTTGTCCTTGGCTGAAGCCTTGTGGAAAGCAACCACTCTGTGCAATAGTGTAGGTGAGGCCCGGGGCCCTCCCAGCTGCTTGCGATGTGTAAAAGTGAGATGTGGTTGCCTTGTAGCTCCACTAGCTAGAAGTGAGGGTTCTGAGATACCCCAGAGAGTCCAGCAGCTCCCCAAATCAGGCCAGTGTCTGTAGGCTTCTCTGGGGAGCTGGGAGCTAGCCTAACGTGACTGCCTGCCAGCCAGACCACCCCTGGATGGTACAGAAAGGTTCCAAACCAAGTCACCTCCAGAGGCTGCAGGGACTGGTGTCACAGGGGCCACTTCCCAAGGCTGGCCTCGGGAGGCCTGTGTCACCCAGACAATGAGGAGCCCCAAGGCGGGAAGTTGGGATCAAGGCAGAGAAAGGAGGGAAAAATGGGACTGCAGTTTTAGAAGCAAGTGAAGTTTCATGAAAAGGAGTGTCCTCAAAAGTAGCTTACAATGATTTTGTGTCCACAGTCATGACACACTACATGCCCCACGAAGCTAGACAATGGTGAAGTCCAAGTTGTACTAGAGCAATAAAATCTTATGTTTCAACCAAAAAAAAGAAAGAAAGAAAGAAAGAAAGAAAGAAAGAAAGAAAGAAAGAAAGAAAGAAAGAAAGAAAGAAAGAAAAGATAGAGGTTTTGTGAGAACAGGGGTATATTTGTTGAGTGAATCTAACAGGGAATATTTTCTGAGACAGTGAAAATAACACAGGGTAAGAGAGAGGGTGCTGGGTGCTGTCTGGTTTATTCTGAAGCAGAATATGCACATACATGCATCCATGCATGTTTGGTAGAATGTTCTGGAAAAATATACCAGGAACTGGCTGCTGGGAGGACTGGGATGTTGGGGGAGCAGGATGTAGGAGAGCTGTTTCCATGAGTCTTCTGCATCTTTATCCCATGTGTCCCCAACATTAATTAATGTTTAAAATAACTCAGAAATCGGGGAAGAGGGAGTCTGGGAGGCTGGTCCAGAGAGCCTGGCCGTCATGACATCCTGACTCCCTCCCTTTGCTCCTTTCCACATTAGCTTCCTGCGTGCTTCCCCTCCCTGCAGAGCTGCCCAGCCCACCTGTGACTGAGAAACACTCTACAGAAAGAATATCAAATTTATAGCCCATGAGTATTTTGGGGGCTCAGCCAATATAACAGTATGTAAGAAATGTTTTAATAAAATTTTTGTAACTTAATTTTTACAATATCCTGTTATACATAATTATTAATAACTAGTGACCTGGTGCATGAAATTCATGCACATTAAAAGAGAATTAATTAGAGGAAATATTTTAATATTGCTATTTGCCCTTTCTCTATAATAGAAGTGTCAGAGATGAAAGAAAATTAGTAAAATGTATATAAAAATCTTCCTCCTGTCAGAGTTTGTGGCACCTCAAAATCATGTGAGACCCAGAACTAGCCAGCCCCACCCCCATTGGGCGAGGTGCAGACCTGGCTAGCCCCACTCCCATCAAGCCAGGAGCGGGATGCAACCTCAGGGTCCCCATCATGACCTGGTGGGCAAGGGGTCGCAGACTCACATTTCTCGGTGCCGGAATAGGGGGTGTGGCCTGAAGTCCCCCAGCTCGGTACTGGGGCAGGTAGTGCACCTTGAGGTCCCCCATCAAGCCCCACCAGGTAGGGTGCATGGCCTCAGGTCCCCAAGCCCTGTGCCAGGGTGAAGGGTATGGCCTGAAGTCCCCCCATCAAACCCTGCCAGGTTGGGGGCACAATCTGAGACCCCCCGTCAAGCCCCATAAGGCGAGGGGCACAGGCTCAGGTCCCTGCTGATTGCTCCTTAAGGCTCATTATGGGAATTCACCCTTTGTTGTGGGTGCAAGCATCTTTGTGAAGGTATGATGATCAATTTGCATATTCCCTCTTTATTAGATAGTATAAACTACAACGTTTGCTAACGACTGATTACTTGAATCATGTTGCATTCATTTCTTTTACATACTTTACACACAGGCGCACCATTTCTCTCCACTAATACTAGCAGTGAATATTTTAGCAGCCAATTGCCACAAATCTTGGATTGACTTGTTTGGTGTGTGCAGCAGGAAAATATTCCACTTTTAGAGGACAAGAAAAATAGGTTCATTTGTGTTATGCCTATTAATTTGTACAGTAAGTTAATGTTCAAAAAATATTAATTTTTATTAAAATGTCCTGTCATTTTATGTTAATGATTACTCATTTATTTCAGCACTTTTGTACTCAGCATGTCTCTATCTAAATAAACCTATGTTCGATTTCAGGGAGGGGAACCAAGATGGAGGCATAGGTAAACACCTATCTTGCTGCCACACACAGCAATTTCAAAACGACAACTTAATAAAAGAACAAACACCATCCAGAATCACCAGAAAGCTGGCTGAGTGAAAATTCCACAAACAAAAATGAAGATAAGATACTATGACTCAGAGGAGCAGCGGCGGACAGCATTGAAGATACACATAGAGAAAGGTTTGGAGCGCACGCCAGCGAATAGGGTGGGCGGCTGAAAACCCGGCTGGTTTTCTCGAATGGGGGAGACAAAGACATCCCACTCCACTGATTCCTCAGCTCTCGGCGAAGTCCAGGGAACCCACAATCATATGGGGTAAAAACTGGACAGTGGGGAAGAACTAAGATGGCGGCAAAGGTAAAACACCTATCCTGCCGTCATAATCAGCAATTTTAATACTACAACTTAACGAAAGAACAAACACCTTCCAGAATCACCAGAAAGCTCGCCGAGTGAAAATTCCACAAATAAAAGTGAAGATAAGACACTGTGATTTGGAGGAGCGGCGGCGAACAGCGTTGAAAGATTCGCACGGAGAGAGGGTTGGAGTGCGCGCCGCAGAGAGGGCGGGCAGCTGAAAACTGGCCAGTTTTCTCGAACGGGGAGACAAAGGCGTCCCACTGGACTGATTCTCCAGCTCTGGGCGAAGTCCAGAGAACCCACTATCATACGGGGTGAAAACTGGACAGTGGGAGGGCACCCCGAAACTCGGGCGCTGCAGGGGTCTCCCGGCTTGTGGAGAGGGCAGCTCACGCGAACAGCTCGGCTGCGTGACAGCGCAGAGAGCGATCTGCGACTTGTCTCTCATTCGGGAAACCGTCAGACTGCTTTGTTTTACGACCCTGGGTGAGACATTGCGCATGCAGACTCATTTTGGGAAAATCTGAATTCCCCGGCAACCGGCAGCTGGTGGAGCTCCACAGCAGCTCTCTCTCAGAGGTGCTGGCAGCCATTGCCCCCGGCACAGAGTCCCTGGGGCTGCAGAGGGTGGAGCTAATGCTGTCTGCTTGGCCCGGAGACTCCGCCCACCCAACCTGAGCACAGCTGAACTTCACAGACAATTGGCCTGGAGGTCAACCCTCCAAGTGCTAACAAAGATTAACTGAGCTTAACTTCAGCAAGACTGTGCAGCCCATATCCACCTCAGGTAACCGGGGAGGCTGAGCCACTATCCCTAGGAGGAAGTCTACCACACAAAGCTAATTGACCAACTCAGGGAAGCAGCCACCATGCAGCAACATGGAAAGAAATCAGATGTGAAAGAAATGGAGGAAAAAAAACGACTGGACATGGAATTCAGAACCACGGTTATAGGGGTTTTTAAGAGGCTCCAACAAAAGATCGAGGCCTATAAGGAAATAAGCAAGACCGCAAAGGAAATGAATGAGTCCTACAAGGAAATGAAAGAAACCCTCAAGGATATAAAGCAGACTCTCAAGGATATGAAAAAGGACCAACCAGAAATTAAGCTAACACTGACTGAAACAAAAAATATTATACAAAGACCTAAAAGTGCCCTGGAGCACCCCAAGAACCAAGTTAAAGATTTGAAATACAAAGAGGTAAAATCCACTCAGCTGAAAAAGCAAGAAACCAAAAGAATCCAAAAAATTGAAGATAGTGTAAGGGGCCTCTGGGACAACCTCAAGCATACCAACATCCGAATTATAGGGGTGCCAGAAAAAGCGAGAGGCCAAGACAATGAAAACCTATTTGAAGAAATAGTGACTGAAAACTTCCCACACCTGGTGAAAGAAATTGACTTAGGAGTCCAAGAAGTGCACCGAACCCCAATATATAGGAACCCTAAGAGGACCACACCAAGGCACATCATAATTAAAATGCCAAGAGCAAAAGACAAAGAGAGAATATTAAAAGCAGCAAGAGAGAAACAGTTGGTTACCTATAAGGGAGCACCCATACGACTGTCAGCAGATTTCTCAACAGAAACGATGCAGGCCAGACAGGAGTGGCAAGAAATATTCAAAGTGATGAACAGCAAGAATCTACAACCAAGATTACTCTAACCAGCAAAGATATCATTCAGAATTGAAGGTCAGATGAAGTGCTTCACAGATAAGAAAAAGCTAAAGGAGTTCATCACCACCAAACCAACATTATATGAAATGCTGAAAGATATTCTTTAAGAAGAGGAAGAAGAAAAAGGTAAAGATGAAAATTATGAACAACAAATACATATCTATCAACAAATGAACATAAAAATCAAGTGAATTGATAGGCTGTTGAACAGGATAGACTGGTGAATATAACAGAGACATGGACGTAGAGAGGGAATGGACTGACAACTCTTGGGGAGAAAAGGGTTGTGGGAAGTGCAGCAAGAGACTGGACAAAAATCTAGCAACAATGGGAGAGGACAGTGGGAGGGGGAGGTGAAGGTGGAGGGTGGGATAGGTACAGGGTGGAGGGGAGCTATAGGGGGATAAGAAGGGCAAACAATGTAATTAATAAACTGAACAATAAAGATTTAAAAAATTAAAAAAAATAAAATAAACAACAAAGCAAAACAAAAAAAACTGGACAGTGGGAAGGCACACTGAAACTCGGGTCTGCAAGCTTGTGGAGAGGGTGAGCTTGTGCGGAGCTGATGTTGCCTGGTTGGCCTGGAGACTCTGCCCATCCAACAACTGAGCACAGCTGAACAACACAGAAAATTGGCCTGGAGGTCAAACCCTCCTAGTGCTAACCACAATTAATCTAGGCCTAACTTCAACAAGACTGTGCAACCCATATCCACCTCAGGTAACTGGGGAGGCTGAGCCACTGTCCCAGCTAATCAACCAACTCAGGAAAGCAGCCACCATGCAGAGACATGGAAAGAAATCAGATGTGAAAGAAATGGAGGGGAAAAAACAACTGGACATAGAATTCAAAACCACGGTTATAAGGCTTTTCGAGAGGCTCCTAGAAAAGGCCAAGACTTACAAGGAAATAAACAAGACCTATGAGGAAATGAACAAGACCTACAAGGAAATGAATGAGACCTACAAGAAAATGAACAAGACCTACAAGAAAATGAACAAGACCTACAAGGATATGAATGAGACCCTCAAAGATATGAAAAAGGACCAACCAGAAATTAAGCATACACTGACTGAAAAAATATATACAAAGACCTAAAAGTACTCTAGAGAACTGCAAGAAGCAAGTTAAAGATTTGAAACACAAAGAGGTAAAATCCACCAGGTGAAAAGCAAGAAACCAAAAGAATCCAAAAAATTGAAGATAGTGTAAGGGGCCTCCGGGACAACCTCAAGCATACCAACATCCGAATTATAAGGGTGCCAGAAAAAGAGAGAGAGCAAGATAATGAAAACCTATTTGAAGAAATAGTGACCAAAAACTTCCCACACCTGGTGAAAGAAATTGACTTAGGAGTCCAAGAAGTGCACAGAACCCCAATATATAGGAACCCTAAGAGGACCACACCAAGGCACATCATAATTAAAATGCCAAGAGCTAAAGACAAAGAGAGAATATTAAAAGCAGCAAGAGAAAAACAGTTAGTTACCTATAAGGGAGCACCCATATGATTGTCAGCGGATTTCTCAACAGAAACGATGCAGGCCAGACGGGAGTGGCAAGAAATATTCAAAGTGATGAATAGCAAGAATCTACAACCAAGATTACTCTAGCCGGCAAAGCTATCATTCAGAATTGAAGGTCAGATAAAGTGCTTCGCAGATAAGAAAAAGCTAAAGGACTTCATCGCCACCAAACCAATATTATATGAAATGCTGAAAGATATTCTTTAAGAAGAGGAAGAGGAAAAAGATAAAAATATAAATTATGAACAACAAATACACATCTATCAACAAATGAATCTAAAAGTCAAGTGAATTAATAAGCTGATGAACAGGATAAACTGGTGAATATAACAGAATCATGGACATAGAGAAGGAATGGACTGACAATTCTTGGGGAGAAAGGGGGTGTGGGAAGTGCAGCAAGCGACTGGACAAAAATCATGCAACTATGGGAGAGGACAGTGGTGGGGGAAGTGAGGGCGGAGGGTGGGATGGGTACAGGGTTTAGGGGAACAAAGAAAAAAATAATAAAAAATAAAGAGAACCCTTAAAAATAATAAATAAATAAACAAACAAACCTATGTTCTTCAGAAACCAAGATGGCGGCATAAGTAAACACCTAAACTGCTGTCTCGCACAACAATTTCAAAAATACAACTAAAGGACAAAATGGACATCATCCAGAACCACAGGAAAGCTGGCTGAGTGGAAATTCTACAACTAGAAGGAAAGAGAAAAACACACAGAGAATCAGAGCAGCTGCAAAGCCTGAGGTGTGGAGACATGCGCACAGAGAGGACTGGCCGGAGAGGACGGGGCAGCTGAGTGCCTGGCTGGCATGCTCTAGCGGGGAGAAGACTGTGTTGAACCCCAGTTCTGACTACACTGAACCCCAGTTCTGGGTGAGACCCTGGAGACTGAGGCTCAATACAGGGGGAATCTGAACTACAAGGCGGAATCTCAGGGGAGCGGCAAAAGGCAGAGGTCCAGAGGTGCGCAGGCAAGTGCACCCAGAGAAGACTGACAAATCTCCAGGCTGCACTGAATCCCAGTCCCAACTGCACTGAACCCCATTTCCAGGTGAGACCCTGGGGACCCAGGCCCATATGAGGGGAATCTGGTTTGTAAGGAGAAAACTCAGGGGAATGGCAAAAGGCAGAGGTCCAGAGATGCATGCACAAATGCACGCAGATAGTATGGACTGTTCAGTGTGTCGCTGGCTTGATCTAGCAGGAAGGAGACAAAAGCTTTGGATGGCACTGAACTCCAGTGTTGACTGCATTGAACCCCAGTACCAGGTGAGAATCTGGGAGTCCGGATTCATTGGGAGGAGGGACTGGACTGTTTGGCAGCGGGTGAAACTAGAGGGCACCTTTCTTTCAGAGGTGCTTGCAGCTATTGCCTGGGGAGACTGAGACCCAGGAACCTTGTGGAGTGGAGCTGACTGGAAGCCAAGGCTGTTGACTCCACCCTGAAACTCCACCCCATCCAAGCTGAGCACAGAAGCTTTTGCAAATTTGCAAGTCTTGTTGCATCAGGCTGTCTCCCAGCATAGACACAGCTGATCCTCACAGTCAATTGGCCTGGAAGTCAATTCCTCCCAGTGATGCCAACAACAATCAAGACTTAACTGCAACAAGGCTGTACACACAATCCACAAAGGGGTGCACCAAGAGTGTCCACCTCAGGTAACAGGGGAGGCAGAGACACCTAGCACACAAAGCTACCCTATCAACTCGGGTAAGAAATGGAGGAAAACAAATGACTGGATATAGAGTTCAAAACCATGGTTATAAGGTTTTTCAAGAGGTTCCTAGAAAAGGCTGATAAATTTAGTGAGACCCTTGAGGATATAAAAAAGGCTAGAAATTAAACATACACTGACTGAAATAAAAAATATTATACAGAGACCCAACAGCAGACTAGAGGAATGCAAGAATCAGTCAAAGATTTGAAATACCAAGAGGCCAAAAACACTCAACTGGAAAAGCAAAAAGAATCCAAAAATTTGAGGATAGTGTAAGGAGCCTCTGGAACAACTTCAAGTGTAACGACATCAGAATTATGGGGGTGCCAGAAAAAGAGAGAGAGCAAGATACGGAAAACATATTTGAAGAAATAACAACTGAAAACTTTTCCCACCTGGTGAAAGAAATAGACTTACAAGTCCAGGAAGCGCACAGAACCCCAAACTAAAGGAATCCATTGCCCTGCTCAGCTCAGCCCCAGCTGCCTGTGACCACTCAGCCCTGGGGGCTGGGACCTCGCTGCCACTTCCACTCATAGCACCCAGGAGCCAGGCGCTCTCTGCCGCCTCCGTTTCATCTCCACCCCTGGGGCCTGGTGCTTGTGCCACTTGGCCCCAGCCCCACTCCTTATTGGCTGGTAGCATAGCCAATCAGGAGCCAAGGTGCAGTTAAATTTGCATGTTTCTCTTTTATTATATAGGATAATGAACAACATAAACTGATTAACAAAAACAGATCCAGAGACAGAGAAGCACTGACTATCAAATCTCAGAGAGAAGGTAGGGGAAGGTGGGGATAAGGGGAAGAGATCAACCAAAGGACTTGTATGCATGCATATAAGCCTAATCAATGGACACAGACACCAGAGGGTGGGGTGAGGGCATGAATGGGGATGAGGTTGGAAGGGGTAATGAGGGATATATGTAATACCTTATCATATGTGAGGGACATATATGTAATACCTTAATCAATAAAGAAATTTTAAGTCCTAAAAATAAATAAATATATATATAAACCTACATTTCTATGAAAATTGAAGCTTTTTTTGTTTGCAGCCACATATACTTACACCTTGTTGACTTGGCCCATGTTAGCCTTGGAGTTTGACACACTTGCTCTATAGCAACCCAAATTTCCCAGAAGCTCCTGAGGGACCCCTTGCTCTGAGCCAAGACCAGGCAGACTTGCTGGCAGGAGGGAGTGTGTGGCTCTTTCAGGAGGGCCACAGGGTCCCCCACACCATGCCCTGTTCCCTCAGCTCAGCGCCCTCCCTGTTTGTGTCCTCACCACAGCTTCAGTGCTTGTCTGTGTTAAGGTATTTCGTGGTTGAATTGGAGTAAATTCTCCCCCAGTCTGGCCCACCCACAGCACAAGGGGCAATTAGTATCCACTCCATTTAAAATCCATTTCCTGCCTGGGAGAGGGCATGATAAATATAGAATCAATTCTATTAACAGTAAATCCCTGGGGCCAGCCCAAGCCCCTGTGAACAGAGGATTCAGCAGTGACCTTTTAAATGAGGCAAACACATATTAAACCCCAGTGTATGTCAGGCATTCTAGTGGAGGGTGGGTAATAACACAGGATCTGGGATCAGAAAGACTTGGGTTAAAATCTCCGCACCAGCACTTGCAAGCTGTGTGACTTGGGCCAACTTACTTCATGTCTCCGAGCCTCAGCTCATTCTGCTGCCCAATGGGAATGACACGCATGTTTTCCTTGCATAGCTGTGGTGAGGCTGGCATGGGGGAAAACTCACCCAGTGTTGGGCACAAGGCAAGGCCTCCTAAAGACCAGAGGTCATCGACTGTCATTGTTAGTCACCAGATGTGGTGTTATTCATGTCACTTATTTGTTTAAAAAAACTTTACTGTCAAGAGTACTACAGATATTCCTCCCTTTTTCGCCCATTACCCCCTCCACGAGGTTTCCTCCCCACCCGTCTTTTGCCACCCTATGCACATATGCATGTAAAATTTTTGGTTAATCTCTTCTCTGCCCCTCCCACCTTCCCTCTGAGATTCCTCACTCTATTCCACATTTCCATGCCTCTGACTCTATTTTATTCATGTTTATTTTGTTCATTAGATTCCTTGTTTGTTTGTTTTCATTTATTTTAATTTTTAAATTCAATTGTTGATAGATATATATATTTGTTGCCATTTTATTGTTCATATTTTTATCTCCATTTCTTTTCTTCTTCTCTTTCTTCTTTGTCTTCTTATTATTATTAAAGAAGACCCTTCAACATTTCATGTAACACTGCTAATGAACTCCTTTAGATTTTTATTGTCTGTGAAGCTCTTTAGCTGACCTTCAATTCTGAATGATAGCTTTGCTGGGTAGAGTAATCTTTTTTTAACTTTATTGTTCAGTTTATTAATTACATTGTTCCCTATAGCTCCCCTCCACCTGGTACCCATCCCACCCTCCGCCCTCATCCCCCTCCACTGTCCTCTCCCATAGTTGCATAATTTTTGTCCAGTCTCTTGCTGCACTTCCCACACCCCCTTTCTCCCCAAGAATTGTCAGTCCATTCCTTCTCTATGTCCATGATTCTGTTACATTCACCAGTTTATCCTGTTCATCAGCTTATTAATTCACTTGATTTTAGATTCATTTGTTGATAGATGTGTATTTGCTGTTCATAATTTACACTTTTATCTTTTTCTTCTTCCTCTTCTTAAAGAATATCTTTCAGCATTTCATATAATATTGGTTTGGTGGTGATGAAGTCCTTTAGCTTTTTCTTATCTGCGAAGCACTTTATCTGACCTTCAATTCTGAATGATAGCTTTGCTGGATAGAGTAATCTTGGTTGTAGATTCTTGCTATTCATCCCTTTGAATACTTCTTGACACTCCCGTCTGGCCTGCATCGTTTCTGTTGAGAAATCTGCTGACAATCGGTATGGGTGCTCCCTTATAGGTAACTAACTGTTTTTCTCTTGCTGCTTTTAATATTCTCTCTTTGTCTTTTTCTCTTGGCATTTTAATTATGATGTGCCTTGGTGTGGTCCTCTTAGGGTTCCTATATATTGGGGTTCTGTGCACTTCTTGGACTCCTAAGTCAATTTCTTTCACCAGGTATGGGAAGTTTTTGGTCACTATTTCTTCAAATAGGTTTTCAGTGTCTTGCTCTCTCTCTTTTTCTGGCACCCCTATAATTCGGATGTTGGTATGCTTGAGGTTGTCCCAGAGGCCCCTTACACTATCTTCGGATTTTTTTGGTTTCTTGCTTTCTCAGCTGAGTGGATTTTACCTCTTTGCATTTCAATTCTTTAACTTGGTTCTTGGGGTGCTCCAGAGCACTTTTAGGTCTTTGTATAATATTTTTTATTTCAGTCAGTGTATGCTTAATTTCTGGTTGGTCCTTTTTCATATCCTTGAGAGTCTCCTTCATATCCTTGAGGGTCTCGTTCATTTCCTTGTAGGACTCATTCATTTCCACGTTGGTCTTGATCATTTCCTTGCAGGTCTCGTTCATATCCTTGAGGGTCTCGTTCATTTCCTTGTAGGACTCATTCATTTCCACGTTGGTCTTGATCATTTCCTTGCAGGTCTCATTCATATCCTTGAGGGTCTCATTCATTTCCTTGTAGGACTCATTCATTTCCTTGTCAGTCTTGCTCAACCTTTTGTAGGAGCCTCTTGAGAAGCCCTATAACCGTGGTTTTGAATTTCATGTCCAGTCGGTTTTTTTCCTCCATTTCTTTCCCATCTGATTTATTTCCATGTCTCTGCATGGTGGCTGCTTCCCTGAGTTGGTCAATTAGCTTTTTGTGGTAGATGTCCTACTAGGGACAGTGGCTCAGCCTTTCCAGTTACCTGAGGTGGATATGGGTTGCACAGTCTTGCTGAAGTTAAGCTCAGGTTAATCTTTGTTAGCACTTGGAGGGGTTGACCTCCAGGCCAATTGTCTGTGAAGCTCAGCTGTGCTCAGGTTGGATGGGCGGAGTCTCTGGGCCAAGCAGACAGCGTTAGCTCCACCCTATGCAGCCCCAGGGACTCTGTGCTGGGGACAATGGCCTCCAGCACCTCTGAGAGAGAGCTGCTGTGGAGCTCCACCGGCTGCCGGGGAATTCAGACTCTCCCCAAATGAGTCTGCACACCCAACATCTCACCCAGGGTCGTAAAACAAAGCATTCTGATGGTTTTCCGAATGAGAGAGCAAGTCGTGAGCGCTCTCTACTAGGTCAGGCAGCTGCACTGTTCCCAAGTTCATGCGCAAGCTTGCCTTCTCCACAAGCCAGCAGACCCCTGCAGCACCCGAGCTTCGGTGTGCCCTCCCACTGTCCAGTTTTTACCCCCAGACTTCGCCCAGAGCTGGAGCATCAGTCCAGTGAGACGTCTCTGTCTCCCCCGTTAGAGAAAACTGGCCGGTTTTCGGCCGCCTGCCCTATCCGCTGGCGTGCGCTCCAAACCTCTCTCCGCATGAATCTTCAATGCTGTCCGCTGCCGCTCCTCCGAGTCACAGTGTCTTATCTTCACTTTTATTTGTGGAATTTTCACTCGGCCAGCTTTCTGGTGATTCTGGATGGTGTTTGTTCTTTCGTTAAGTTGTAGTTTTAAAATTGCTGTGTATGACGGCAAGATAGGTGTTTTACCTATGCCGCCATCTTGGTTCTCCTCTACTCCTGGGTAGAGTAATCTTGGTTGTAGATCTTGCTATTCATCACTTTGAATATTTCTTGCCACTCCCTTCTGGCCTGCAAAGTTTCTGTTGAGAAATCAGCTGACAGTTGTATGGGTGCTCCCTTGTAGGTAACAAACTAATTTTCTCTTGCTGCTTTTAAGATTCTCTCTTTGTCTTTAACCCTTGACATTTTAATTATGATGTGTCTTAATGTGGGCCTCTTTGAGTTCATCTTTTTTGGGACGCTCTGTGCTTCCTGGACATGTAAGTCTATTTCTTTCACCAGGTACGAAGTTTTCTATCATTATTTCTTCAAATAGGTTTTCAATATCTTACTCTCTCTCTTCTCCTTCTGGCACCCCCGTAGTGTGAATGTTGATACGCTTGAAGTTGTCCAAGACCCTCCTTACACTATCTTCATATTTACAACCATTATTTTGTGCAGTTGCTTGCTTTCATTTCATTTTGTTATTTTTCTGGAGATTTCTTCTGTGCTTTCATTTGTAACATGTTTTTTGTCTCCACATTTTGGCTGCTTCCCTGTGTTTGTTTCTATGTATTGGGTAGAGCTGCTGTGTCTCCTGAAATTGGTAGAGTGGCCTTGTATCGTAGGTGTCCTGTAGGGCCCAGTACTTCCCCAGTCACCTGAGCTGGGTGCTCCAGTTGTGCTCCTGTGTGGGCTGTGTGCACAGTTTTGTTGTAGTTGAGCCTTGATTGCTATTTGTGTCACTCAGAGGAGTTGACTTCTAGACCAACTGGGTGAGTTTTCCCCCATGTGAGCCTCACCACAGCTATGCAAGGAAAACATGAGTGTCATTCCCATTGGTCAGCAGAATGAGCTGAGGCTTGAAGAGATGAAGTAACTTGCCCCAGGTCTATAGTAGGAGAACAGTTGTGCAGGAGACACCCCTATGGAGCAGGACTTGCTTCTGTGGGGCTTTGGTGCTCACTGAGTCTGCCCCTTGAGTGTGTAGCATGTGGATGTGTAGAGTTGTAATCTGGCATGGTCTGAAGCTGACCAGCGGGTGCACTGGCTCTGGGACCTCCCAGGAGGTGCAAAGTCACCCACCGCCTGTGTCTTGCCTGGGGCCACACAGCACAAGTTACTGAGTGGCAGACAGATGGTTGCTATTAGTGTTGGTGCCCAGGAGAGACCATGCTGTGATCCAGGGCAGACTGGTGCTAGTGCTGGGTCTGAGACCATTTATTGTGTGGTATGGGACATGTTGAGTCCAGCTGCTTGTCTGAGAGAGTTAAAGAAAGTCTGAAGCCTGAGCCAGGAAAGGCCATTAATATGGAAAAGCCATGGAAACAGTTTGGGTGGGGCTGCAAATTGGGCTGGGTCTCAGGGAATCTCCAGTGCGGTTGACAGAGACTCAGATATAGCCCCTGCCAGGTGGCTCTGCGAAGGAGGAGGTCTCAGCACAGGAGCCATGACCTCTGCCAGCACCTCTGTCAGTCTCGATGTGCTTTCTCCTTTAATTCTCTCATTGTAGACTTCCATCCAGCCAATTTGGTTCTTCTCCATTCATCTCTTCAGCGTCACTTCTTTCCATCTCCTTGGCTGGGGAGTGCAGAGCAGGGAAATGCTAGGATGGGGCTCAGAGTCTTCATCTTTGAATGGAGGAAAGAATCACTACTTTTCACTGACCTCTGGCTGGAATGCAGTGTTGCCTTTGATGTGAAGTAGGGCAGTGAGCCTGTGTCTCAGCAGTGCCTAGGCCTGTATCATCCAGAGAAGGGGCAGAGAGTACTCCTGGGTAAGGTGGGGGTGGGGGATTTGCAGGTCTCCCCAAATGTCATTTACATGGATTTCTGCCCTGAAATTATGGTTGCGATTAACCTGATATTCAACCAGTATGTCAGTGCCTCCATGAAGAAGCAGCTAGCTCGCCCATCACCATGTGCTTCCTTGCTGCCGTGGCAGCTGGGCCCTTGGAATCTTTGGCTGCTTTACGCCTAGAAGACAGGCCTCTGAGGAGGGTTTGGAGGAACAGGAAGCAGCCTGAGCGAAGGCATCACGATGTGCTGGGACCACTGACCTCCAGTCCCTCCTGCAAAGACTTCCCAATTCCAGGGCTGGGCTGTGTCCATGGCGCCCTCTTCACTCTGAGCCCTGCCTGGCCATGGCACCAGCTCCAGGATGTCTGTGACCCTTCAGAGGGGTCAGACCAAGATGGGGTGTCTGAGCCCTGGCCAGGGGCCTGGCAGAGTTTTGTGCATGGAGGTGCTCTGGCTGCCTCAGGCCCTGGGGAAGCTTCATGCTATCACCCTTGAGCCTTGTTTGCCAGGTCTGCACAAAGACCTAATATTGGCTGCATGTCTTGAAGCACAGAAACCTCATCTCGTGTAAAAACTGCTGTTTGGAATTTTAACCCTGATATTTTGGCTTCTGTAAATGCTTGCTTGCTTAAATAACAGGAAAAAATAAGACTATCCCATTCCAGAGAGGCCATGAACTATGCCCCAGTCAGAGTTGTCAGTGCTGGTGCCAGGCCAGGCCTCGGGTCTCATCTCGTGCTCTAGTACACAGGCCTTCTTTCTCAGAAGGTCCGGAAGTCTCATTCCACATTTGGAAGACAAAGGACTGGAAAAGGTATAAATAAGGAGAGCTCCCTCCATGTAGGGCTTAGACTTTGGAAACAATATTCCTCTAAGCCTGCCGGTATAATAATAAAGGATTCCAAAATTTAGCTCATTGAGGCATCTCTTGTTGGCTCGCTGATTTACAATATAACAGCCGCAGGCCTTCCCAGCATCCTGGCCAGTCTCCTGACATCTCTGGTCACTGTGGCAGTCCCTGCTCCACCACCTCCAGCCCCCTGGCACTTACTCCAGATCTCTGCATGCGCCACTTTTGTTAAAACTATTTTTAAAGTATGTTTTTATTGATTTTAGAGAGAGGGAGAGACAAAAACATCAATGAGAGGGAGACATCGATCAGCTGCCTTCTGCTCAGTCCCTTCCAGGGATCGAGCCGAACCTGGGCATGTGCCCTGACCAGGAATCAAGTTGGTGGCCTCTTGATGCAAGGCCAATGCTCAACCCCTGAGCCACACCCACCGGGCTGCAGGTGCTGTCAAACGTCTCTTCTCGAGGATATGCCTTCTGGACACCTTATCTAAAACTGCCCCCCACTCCCTCATTCCTGCCCAGCTCAGTTTTTTCTGTATCACATCCCCCACATGAGATGGTGTGTACATCACTGGTTGTGTTAAGTGTTCTCCAAGGACGCGTGTCTGTCTGTTTTATTCATTGCTGTGTCCCGAGCACCTAGATGGTGCCAGGGCAGGGGAGCAGGAGAGGGAGGGGGGACAAAACTTTGTTTAAAGAATAGAATCTTGCCAAGACCGGTTTGGCTCAGTGGATAGAGCATCAGACTACGGACTGGAGGGTCCTGGGTTCGATTCCGGTTGGGGGCATGTACCTTGGCTGCAGGCACAGCCCCAGTAGGGGGCGTGCAAGAGGCAGCTGATCGATGTTTCTCTCTCATCCATGTTTCTGACTTTCTATCCCTCTCCTTTCCGCTCTGTAAAAAGTCAATAAAATATATTTTTGAAAAAAAAGAATAGAATCTTGCCCAGCTGGCATGGCTCAGTGGGTGAGTGTCGAACTATGAACCAGGAGGTCAGGGTTTGATTCCCAGTCAGGCCCATCCTCGAGTTTCGGACTCCATCCTCTGCCAGAGGCACGAAAGAGGCAGCTGATCAGTGAGTCTCTCTACTCATGGATGTTTCTCTCTCCCCACCCTCCCTTTCTGAAATCAGTACAAATATGTGAGTGTTTAAAAAAAGACCAGCATCTTCACACAGCTGCAGGGACACGGCGATGAGGACGCCCTTTGTTCCCTCAGGTACAGAGGCTCAGAACATGAGGCTGGGGTCCGAGGGGCCGGCTGGAGCACATGCCTGGCTGGCACAGGTCTCTCTGTCTGAACCACGTCAGCACCTTCCCACTCGCACCCCTTCCCCACAGTCGGGGCCCCCTGGTGTCCATGTAGTATGGAGGATTGTGAGGGAGCCACTGTCAAGGTTTCACTTTTCTGGGGCCAGATGTCGCCCTAAACATCAGCGTGGAGCCAGCAAATCATCACAGAGACCTTCTCCCCCCAGGCCACTGGAGGGAGCCTCGGAGATACCCAGATAGGGTGCCTTGCTCCAAAGGGTGGCCACTCTTTGTCTGGGGACCCCATTCTGAAAAACAAGGCAGCGCCAAAAGCGAAGCCACCTTGGGTACAAATCTGGTCTTGACCTCTCCTCAGCTGTGGGTCTTAGTAAGCTAGTCCACATCTCTGAGACTCAGTTTTCTATCTGTAACATGAATCTCTCTCTTATTATATTGTAATGATAATTAAGTGAGGTTGAATGTGTGAAGGACAGGCAGGGCACCTGGGATGCATTCAATAAATAATGGGTGTTTTTATTATCATTATTATCAGCAGCAGCAGCATCCTAGCCATCTGTACACTCAGTTGACCACTCATCAATTGATCCACCCATCAATTCATTTGCCCACCTATTCATCAATCCATTTGTCCATCTATCCATCCATCTATCTACCTACTACCTAATCATCCATTCATTCATCCACCCACTCATTCACCCATCCATTTGTTCATCCATACTTCTTCCACCCATCCATCTGTCCATCCATCCATACATCATTCCTCTACCCATCTGCCCACTCATTCATCTATCCATCCGCTTCCTTTTTTCATCATTTATAGCATCAACTTTTGCACTCATCTCTCACGCCTAGAGATTTTTCTAGCATTTGACCCCAACCTTTCTAGTAGAAACCCTCTTTCTGACTCCAACAAATGTCAAACTTAGCCCGGCCTTTACCCTCTACCTGGGACCCTGCAAAGGCTTGGGGCTCACGTGGTACAAGTCAAGGGCAGAGGAGAAAGGACTGCTGCTCATCCTCAGCCCTTCATGCTCCTCTCCAGCCAAGCCCAGACTAGCAACAAGCAGGGTGCCCTCTGGCATCCAACCAACCATTCATTTGATCAGTCATTCATTAAAGTAATATCTATCGGACACCCACTGTGGTCCAGGCACTGTGCAAGCTGCTAGGGACAGAACAGGGAATGGCACAAGCAGAATCTCTGCCCTTGTGCAGGAGACAGGGAGCACACACGTGGAGTGGGAAGTCAGAACGCAGGGGGCAGGAGAGGGAGCTGCAGTCCCGGGTTAGCCCACAGAGGCTTCCACTGAGAAAGACCTGGAGGTGAAGGGAAGCACGAGGGACCTGGAGGGAGAGCAGCCCCCACAGCGCAGCGGAATTGCACAGACAAAGGCCCTGGAATGGGGTTTGTCTGGAGAGTCCCAGAAGCCCTGAGGCTACACAGAGGGAGAAGGCAAGGAGTGGGGCTGGGAGCTGAGGCTTGTGAAACACTGGCTTTCACCTGGTGGGGGGGCGGGGGGGTGGGCGGGTTGGGAAGGGTTCAGCGGAGCTGTAACTGAGCTGACTTAGATTTCACAAGGAGGCAGGCCAGGCCTCGAAGCAGACAGTGGGCCTGACTGGCTAGGTCCTTGCTCTTCCAAAACCTTTAGAGCGGCTGGTGGCTGTAACTTCCTGGGAGGGTTCTGCCCCACCACCACCACCACCACCACCTCACCAGGGAGACCAAGGGCAGAGCCTATGTCTGTCCCCTTGTCCCCAGCATCAGCTTCAGCCCGGCACATGGTGGGAGCTGAGGTAGGGGAGGGAGAGATGTGAACAAGAGGATAAATGAACAAAGGAATGAGTGAATGAGTGAGGGGGGTGAGGGGGAGATGAAAGGACGGAGGCTCTCCCTCTTCTCCCTGCCCACAGCTCAATGGGCCGCTGTCCCTGGCTGGAGGCTGCGGGCCCCCGGCAGCCTTGTGGGCAGGCCTCAGCTCCATGGGCCCGGGCTCAGGACAGCCTCCCTCGCTCCTCAGGCCATGCCCGCTCTGTTCCTGCTCTTCCACAGCTGCACCACCCCTGATCCTGGGCCAGGCGGGGGTTGGGAAGGGCTCCCAGGAGGGCTGCTCCCGTAGCCCGTGCCCAGGCAGGTACAGCCTCTGCGGTGGGACCAGCCCGCACTGCAGCCTCCTCGCGGCCGGAACCATGGGCAGGTCCTCTCCATTTCACAGATGGGCAAGTGGAGGCCGGGCCGCTCTCGAGAGCCCTGCACCGCTCCTTTCCAGATATGTCTGTGAGATCACAATCCTGTTTTTTAAAAAATATAAATATATTTTATTGATTTTCACAGAGAGGAAGGGAGAGGGAGAGAAAGTCAGAAACATCGATGAGAGAGGAACATCGATCAGCCGCCTCTTGCACACCCCCTGCTGGGGATGTGCCCGCAGCCAGGGTACATGCCCTTGACAGGAATTGAACCCTGTACCCCTCAGTCCACAGGCCAACGCTCTATCCACTGAGCCACACCGGTTTCGGCCACAATCCTGTTTTTAAATCTAGTCTGAAATTTAACATTTTTAAGGTAAAATAATAACAGTAATGTCTGCTTTGTTTACTGCCCGGACCTCCTGCCAAGGCCAGGCCCTCAGGGAAAGCCCTCCAGGCCTGGCTTCCCTCTGCGCCCTGCAGACACCACCCCCACCCCACCCCCGGGGCTGCCATTTGGAGATCTGAAAGTCGGTGCTCCCTGCTGAAGAGCGGCAGCCCCTTGGGGCTGAGGGAACAAGGTGCCAGGGACGCACTCACGGAGGCGGGCGAGGCCACACGCAGTTCTGAGAGGAAGCAGGCCTGTGAGTCCTCGCTGTGCGCCTGCAGTGGGCGGGGGCGGCCTGGGTGGCCCTTTCCAGGGCGTTTGAAAGGAGAGGGGCCACCCCAGATGGTTGGCTCCATGGACGGAGGGTTGGCTGAAGGGCCAAGGGCACATTCCCCAGCTGCAGGCTCCATCCCGGCCCTGTTTGGGGGAGCGTGCAGGAGGCAACAAACCATGTATGACTCTCACATCCATGTTTGTCTCTCTGTCTCTCCCTCTATCTTCCACTCTCTCTAAAAATCAATGGGAAATAAGCCTTGGGTGAGGGTTAAAAAATAAAATGAGGGTGACTCACTGTGGGGACGAGGGGAGGGGCCAGTGAAGCCAGGACCCTGCAGGAGGCCTTCCTGACACAGGCGCCAGGCCCGCGCCTCGCATCCTCCTTCCACATCCCAACATGAGCCCCACACGCGCAGCTCTGTGGGCATCGTCCGTCCCCCACCCGAAGCAATGCAGGCTCCTTGCAATGGGACAGGCCTTCAGCTTCCCCTCATGAAGACTGATTCCCCTCCCCTGGCAGGCAGGGCAGCCAGTGGCTGAACATACTGCCACTGTGCTGGGGTGGGGCTGGGCTTCTGGGGTCACAGGGAGGTGAACCAGGTCCCCCTGAGCTTCCTGTCTGCTCTCACTGCCAGGGTCCCTTGAGGCTGCTCATTCTAGGTTGATTAAGGGAGCCTGAGGCTAAGATTCATGAAGACCCTGTTTTCTGGGGACCCTGACACCATGCCCACCTGACTCCATCCCTCCTCTGCACCCTCCCGGCCCAGTGAGGGTCTTATTGGGCTGCCAGGAGGTGGCAGCAGCCTCTCCAGCCACGGCCCCACCCCTACCCCCAGCACACCCAGGGGTCCTGTGGCATCTGAGCCAGGGCCTGCTGCTCCGGCCCTTTTGCATGGCAAGAAGAATCCAAATTCCAGGGTTCTTTCCCTTCCTCTCCTGCCTCGCTCTTCTCTCTGAGGGTCACCCCACCTTTTATCTCCTGCATAAAACTCCTTTCAGAAACTGTCCCCTTTATTCCTTCACATGTTCATGCTCTATCGCCCTGCCGGCCTGCTTGCCTCTCCCACTGCTGCGTCCCAGGCGCTGTGAGTGAATGGTTCTATAATGGTCCTGAGGCTGCACCCTCGGACACCAGGTCTGGAGCTGATGGACCCACTGATCGGGCGCAGCTCCTCCTGAGATGATGCCCTTCCCTGCAGGGGAGAGAGCAGGACCCGCACACGGCTGCTGTTTTGCAAAAGGGACAGAGGAGACTTGTGCTGAGTTAACGCCCCACGGGCACTCCTACCCACCTGCCCTTACCACCTGCTCGGACAGCACAGGCTGATGGGCCTTGAGCACAGTGGTGGCCCCAGAGTCTAGTGAGGGTATGGGGGGAGGGGTGGCAGGGGGCTCGAGGGGCAGAAGTTCTACCAGGAAGTACCAGGCAAGTCCTGGTGTAAAGTGGGGGTTTGGGAGAGTAGGTGGGGCTAATGGATTATGAATGGCCTCACAGCTGCAGCCTGGTGACCTCTGGTTCCCAGGGGCTCTCAGCAGGGCTAATGGGGTTGAGAAGCACTCCTACAGCAAGCCCTCCCACAGCCCAGGGCCCTAAGGACTGTTAGTGGGTAAGTGAAGGGGAGGAAAGGGAGGCACAAGGAGCCCCTCCTCCCTGACACTCAGGCAGCTCAGGGACCCACCTTAGCATGTGAAGCCCTCATTCCAGGCATGGAAACTGAGGCCTCGTGTGCCAACCTGTTTCTATGTACCCCTCTCTTCTAGCTCTTGAGGTAGGGCTCACCTCTCCTCTTGGGGCCGCATACATTCAGGAACAGCTCCCAACCCCCCAGAGGAGAGAGGCGGGACTATTCAACCTTTGGGCATAGGAGGCACAGTGCCTGGAGCCCACTGACTGCTGGGTCAGCATTAGGAGAAGGGAGAAAGGAGATGAGAGCTTTACAAGGCCTTAAAGTCCCACTACATTTAAAGTTTGAGTTGGATAGATAAGCAGTGAGAGGCAGAGAGCAGATTTTTGCTAAGCAAGTTGGAGTCAGATGCTAGAAGAATCTTGCAGATAGGAGATGAATGTAGAGACCGCTGCAATGCATGGCGAAAAAAGAAAATGGACATGTGGATAGATGGACAGATGGAGGAGTGAACAACAGGTATGTATGGGGAAAATGAACAATTGGATGGAGTGAGCATGTAAATTGAGATGAATGAACGGATGGTGGATGAATAATTGATCGAGAAATAGGTGAGTGAATGGATAGATGGCTATGTAGGTGGATGGATAAATGGATGGAGGGGTAGATAGATAACTGAGTAGGTGGGTGGGTGGATGGGTGGATGGATGGATGAATGGAGTGGATGGATGGATGGAGTGGATGGATGGATGGATGGATGGATGGATGGATGGGTGGATGGATGGATAGATGGCTGGCTGGCTGGATGGATGGATGAATAGGTGAGTGGATGGATGGGTGGATGAAAAGGTGAGTGGGTGGGTGGATGGATGGATGGGTGGATGAACTAAAATGCTTTCATCACCCCAAAAGAAAACCCTATCCCATTAAACAGTCATACTCCAGTCCCCTGCTCCCAGCCCCTGGAAACTACTGGTGTACTTTTTGTCTTAGTGAATTTGCTTATTCTGGACATTCAATATCAATGGAATTATCCCATATGTGATCATTTTCTTTTAAATTCTCACTTGAGGATATGTTTATTGATTTGAGAGAGGAGAGAGAAAGAAACATCTATGTGAGAAACATTGATCAATTGCCTCCCATTCACAGATCAAACCTGCCACCTAAGTATGTGCTTTGACTGGAAATCAAACCTGCAATATTTTGGTGTACGGGACAATGCTCCAACCAACTGAGTCTCCATCCTAGACTAATATGTGATCTTTTATTGCTTAGCATAATGTCATCAAGACTCATCTATGCAGTGGCATGCTTCATTCGTGTTTGTGGCTGAACAATACACCACAGTTTGTTGATCTGTGCATCTAGTGAGGGACGTTAGGGCTATTGTCAACTTGGGGTAATTGTGAATATTGATGCATGAATATGTGAGTTGGTCTGAAGTTGCGGGTCGTCATGAAGCTGATGTGTGAGTGCATGGACGGATGGGTGAGTAGATGGTTGTGCACTTGTATTTGTTTGGGTGCCTCTTTTCATTTCTCTTGAGGTTACACCAGGAGGGCAATTGCTGGGCCTGCAGTGACTCCTGGTGCAATTACCAGCTCTGCTCCCAGTGGCTGTGAAGATGGCCAGTGCGCTCTGTGCTTTAAACTGCTCCCCAGCAGTTATGTAGAGAGGTTAGATGAGCAAGTGTAGCCCTGGCGGTCATGAGGCAGCCACTGTTTGCACCCAGCGGAGCGGAGCTGTGACGGCAGAGATGCGGCAGTGGCTCAGTTTGGAATGCAGCTGGAGAACTGCGGGTTTACTGAGGGGCTGGGTGCAAGGTGAGGGGAGCGAGGCATCGCTACTGCCTGCAACAACAACGCGCCTCTGGGCTTTGGCACTTGCTGTTTCTTCCCCGACAACATCTTTCTCAAACAGACTCTTGTTTCATTCTTCTGCCATGTTGAGTCTTTGTTTGGCTGCTGCCTTTTCAGGGGGGGCCTTCCTGGACCGCTGGGTTTTAAAAGGCACCCCCACTCCCTGGCAGCAGGCTCCTCTCCCTGCCTGACTTTTCCAAGGCACCGATTGCCACCTGCTATTCATCAGTTCCCCAACTTGAAGGTCAACTCCACAAGAACAGGGTCATTGTTCTGTCACAATTGGAACCCTAGCCCCTGGCCCAGGGCCTCGCTGATACACAGGAGGTGCAAAATACGTGTCATAGAATAGGGAAGACAGAAAATGGATTTGGGGGCCCAAAAGTGAACAGGGACCTGATAATCATTCATTCAGCAAATTCATTCCCGCAACCGTTTTTATCAAGCACCTACTATGTGCCAGGCGCTGCTCAGGCACTGGGGAGGTGAGCAAGTCAGATGATATCCCTGTGCTCCTTGAGGCAACATTTCACGAGGGAAGATGCCAGTGTGCCCATGGAGAATGAGACAACTCAGGCAGGAAGGAAGGAGCAGGACCCGGGTCCAGGCCTGGCATACTCTCTACCCCCCAGCACTGGCACTGACCTCCTGCCCCCCGGTCTGACCCTGGCAGCTTCCCTATTCTTTCTGGAGCCCCAGTGGCTGGCATGGATGGTCACCGAGGAGGCCTTGCAGGGATTGAGGGCACAGCGCTGCAGTGGGCTCTTGGGGGCCAGGTGCCCATTTCCCAGAGGCAGCTGGGAAAGCATGCACCTGGGAAAGGCAGCGGCAGCGGGACCAGCTCCAGCTTGAGCGTGGCCGTCACTCACTATGGATCTGACCGTCACCTGGCACTGTGGCCCTCACTCCTCTTCTGTCAATGGGCATGATGACCCTGCCTGCCTCAGGGCAGTCTGGGGCTGGAGGTCCTGTCCTCCTCGGTGGGGGGCCCCTAGTCAGGCCACTACATCTTCCTGAGCCTCGGTTTACCCACATGCTCCTCGGGAACAGACCTGTGGCTTCCAGCCTATCCCTCGGTGGCAGAACAGGCACCCCCTCGCCAGGGGAGAGGGGATGGGTGGCAGGGAGATGAGCCCAAGCCCAGGCCCAAAATAGCCCAGGCTGGCAGGGTGATGGAGGCGCTGCCAGGCCGCGGCAGAGCTGGTGACTGATGCCCTGCGTGGCCATGAATAAAACATCGGTCTCCACTCCGTCCTGGCTCCATTATTTGCTGAGTCATCTGTTAGGGTGGCCCCTGATCATCTCCTCCATGTCCTCTGTCCTCCCTCACATGCTCAGAGGACACTGAGGCTCCCGACAAAATGGCCTTTCCTTGTCCCTCCGTCCAGGCCAGTGGCCTTCACTGCCCCCCGAGGCACCCTGACTCCACCCCTCCCTGCCTTTGCCGGCAGTCTCATGGCCCAGAGCGCCTTTTCTCCTGCTAACCCGGGGGTTCTCCACCCCCGTCCAGGCCCCACCAAAGTCGATCCTCAGGAGCTTTGCCTGCCCTCGGCCTCACCTGGGACAGCGAGGCCCCATCCAGCCCGAGCCGGTCAGTGCTGTCCTACTGCGTGAGGCAGACTGTCCAGCCAAGGGTCCCTGCCTCAAGCCCCAACCCCATCCACCCCGACCAGCTCTAAAAAGTGCACCAGATGTAACCTACCTGGAGGTGCCATGTTCACCATCAGATTGTCAACCGATTGTCAACGGCCCCAGCAAGCCAGGCACAGGCGCCTCAGCGCTGGCAGGGGCACCGCGGAGGGCCGTGAGGCAGGCTTGTCGGGACCCCTGACCCGCCCGGGAAGACCGCAGCCCTGGGCGTCCGGCCCGTGCTGAGCGCGGTGCTCCCTGCAGCCGTTTGCAGGAGCAGAGGCGGCCACAGCACGTCGCGGGGGGCCGAGGCGGTGAACCCGCTCACACAGGACGTCACGGAGCTGGGGACAGAGCAGGGCTCCGTGCCGCTGACGTAGACGCTTCCAGGACAGATCGGGCTTTTAAAAAGCAAGTGACCAAGCAGCACTCACATGTGCTCTTTTTTTTTTTGGTTCAAAGTAAGAACCATAAAAACATTTCGTGCCAATGCCATGTGCGGACGCCGCCTCTGGAGGGAGGCGAGGCTGGCGGGCAGAGAAGGGCGGGAGGCAGCCAGGCTGTGCCCCAATGCTCCAGGCACGGGGTGTCCCTCACACATTCAGTGTACAAAGGAAGCCTGGCCAATGTCACCCCGACACGTTTAGTAAAAAGGGAAGGAAAGGGAGCCTGCGATCCCCTGACCACAGGGTTACCGGTGCCCGAGCCCTCTGGAACAAGAGGGGGCGTGGGCGGCGCGGCTCCGGCTCTGCTTTAATGGCTGAGCCCCGGGGAGGGCTCAGTGTCCAGCAAAGGGGACAGGCCTCCTCTCACACAGACGGCCTGACGCAGGAGGTGTGACCGGGAGGATGCGGCAGCACTGCCGAGGGACAGTCAGAAGCGATTTGGGAGGGTGGCAATGTCACCAACATTAGCCAGGCTTACCCTAGCCCAGGGTTTTGGTCTCTTCTTGTTGCTTTCCCTGTGTTTTTCAGAATGTGTACTGCTGGCAGGTGAAGAGACCCCTAGCTGGACTCCCTGGCCCCAGGCTGTGCTGGGGACCCCAGTGCCCTGAGCTGGCCCCCCGAGGCCCAGGCCCGGTGGGTGGTTAGCAGTGCTGTGTGCTGTCCTGAGCGGCCTCCCCTGCCAGCTCCTCTAGGACCAGGTCCCGTCTGATCAGCACTGTCTCTGCCTGGGCTTGGCACCAGAGAGGAAGCAGCCTCTGCCTGGCTACGCCTCTCCGTGAACGCCCCCCCCCCCTCCCCCCCCGCCGCCGCCCCGACTGACAACCTGGAGCCGTACTTTCTGAGCTCAGAGACAGGGCCCCACCTCCCCACACACACAACCCACTGGCTCTGACCCACCGGGTCTTTCAGCCTCACACCCACATCCAGAGACTGATGAAACAGAGGGGGGACTCACAGGAGCCTTGCAAGGCTTGCACCCCCCACTGCACTGCACCCCTTCTGCCACAGACAGGGGCCCACAGAGCCCGCTGGCCAGGCACTCACCGCTGTGTGATCCTGGGCAGAGGGAAGGTTACACTTCAGCCTTCAGACCCCATGTAGCCCTCGAGTCCCAAGCTTCTGGGGAAGGAGGGGGAGAGAGGAGCGAGGCCTGCAGGGTCTGGAGACGGTGCTCAGCCGGGGTGGCTGGGCAGGAGGCTCGGCTCCCCGAGGCCTGTCTCGGAGTGGGGAGCCGGCCCCGATTCACTCAGAGCTGGGCCTCTCAGGGTTCTTGGAGGAGACCCTGCAGGGCCCACCCACAGGCCCTGAGATGCAGCATCGAGGCCACACAGGTCCGGGGAACCCCGCCCCCAAAAAACACCTGGCCCTAAGACAGGCCGGTTTAGGGGATAAGCCAGGCCTGAGGGAGAGAAGGGCTCTGAGTCTCTCAGAACAAGAATGAAGGGGAGTCCTGGGCCTGGGGCTCAGAGGGACCGACGGGGCAGGCGAGAGAGACGGAAGCAAGCCCTGCGGCTGGGCCAGTCCTCACGGCGCGAGACGGGCCGGCTCCCCTCCTGGCGCCCCGTGCTGCCAGCGGGCACACGCGTCAGCTCTGAATGCCAGGACCACAGCGACGGCTGCTGGGGCCTCATGACAGGCAGCCCCACCTTCCAGACACGATGCACCCCCTGTACACGAGGGCCCGGGCCTGGCTCAGGGCCCAGGCTCAGGGGCCGTGCTGGGCGGGGGCGGGTGGGGAGCTGGTTTTTCATGACAACCTGAGCCCCTGCACATGAGGGGATGTTGTCGGATGTCGCGCCAGCAAAGGTCTCCTCGAAGCCCAACTCGCACAGCTGGTGGCGGCAGCCCTGACCTCTTCACCTGTCGCCTCAGAGAGTCAGGTGTCCCCTGGGATCTGGGTTCTCTCCTCTCCAAGGTGGAGTCACCCTTCAAATGGCAAGATGGCCGGGGCCTCTCTCCTCCGTCAGACAGGGATCTGGGACTGAGGGAGGCCACCCGATGGGAGATGCCCACAAGAGAGAGGAAAGAAAACCAGCCCCCAACACCACCGAGTTCTCATCTCACCTTCCCCGTCAGTGGCCCTCAGGGTCACCCTGACCTGCACAGCGCCCCCTCCGGCCTCTGCACTACCCCTCCTCCGCCTCCCCACTGCCCAGCTGCCCCCCCGGCCTCCCCACTGCCCAGCTGCCCCCCGGCCTCCCCACTGCCCAGCTGCCCCCCCCGGCCTCCCCACTGCCCAGCTGCCCCCCCGGCCTCCACACTGCTCAGCTGCCCCCTCCAGCCTCTGCACTACCCAGCTGCCCACCCCCCCTGCCTCCCCACTGCCCAGCTGCCCCCCCGGCCTCCACACTGCCCAGCTGCCCCCTCCGGCCTCTGCACTACCCAGCTGCCCGCCCCCCCTGGCCTCCACACTGCCCAGCTGCCTGCCGGCCTCCACACTGCCCAGCTGTCCCCCCGGCCTCCACACTGCCCAGCTGTCCACCCGGCCTCCCCACTGCCCAGCTGCCCCTTCGGCCTCCACACTGCCCAGCTGCCTGCCGGCCTCCACACTGCCCAGCTGTCCCCCCGGCCTCCACACTGCCCAGCTGTCCCCCCAGCCTCCCCACTGCCCAGCTGTCCCCCCGGCCTCCCCACTACCCAGCTGTCCCCCCGGCCTCCACACTGCCCAGCTGTCCCCCCGGCCTCCACACTGCCCAGCTGTCCCCCCGGCCTCCACACTGCCCAGCTGCCCCCCCGGCCTCCACACTGCCCAGCTGCCCCCCCGGCCTCCACACTGCCCAGCTGTCCCCCCGGCCTCCACACTGCCCAGCTGTCCCTCCGGCCTCCACACTGCCCAGCTGTCCCCCCGGCCTCCCCACTGCCCAGCTGTCCCCCCGGCCTCCACACTGCCCAGCTGTCCACCCGGCCTCCCCACTGCCCAGCTGTCCCCCCGGCCTCCACACTGCCCAGCTGTCCACCCGGCCTCCCCACTGCCCAGCTGTCCCCCCGGCCTCGACACTGCCCAGCTGCCCCTCCGGCCTCCACACTGCCCAGCTGTCCCCCCGGCCTCCCCACTACCCAGCTGTCCCCCCGGCCTCCACACTGCCCAGCTGTCCCCCCGACCTCCCCACTGCCCAGCTGTCCCCCCGGCCTCCACACTGCCCAGCTGTCCCCCCGGCCTCCCCACTACCCAGCTGTTCCTCCGGCCTCCACACTGCCCAGCTGTCCACCCGGCCTCCCCACTACCCAGCTGTCCCCCCGGCCTCCACACTGCCCAGCTGCCCCCCCCGGCCTCCACACTGCCCAGCTGCCCCTCCCCGGCCTCCCCACTGCCCAGCTGCCCCCCCGGCCTCCCCACTGCCCAGCTGTCCCCCCGGCCTCCACACTGCCCAGCTGCCCGCCGGCCTCCACACTGCCCAGCTGCCCCCCCCCGGCCTCCACACTGCCCAGCTGCCCCCCTCCAGCCTCCCCACTGCCCAGCTGCCCCCCCCGGCCTCCGCACTGCCCAGCTGCCCCCCCGGCCTCCACACTGCCCAGCTGCCCGCCGGCCTCCACACTGCCCAGCTGTCCACCCGGCCTCCACACTGCCCAGCTGCCCCCCCGGCCTCCACACTACCCAGCTGTCCCCCCCCGGCCTCCACACTACCCAGCTGTCCCCCCCCCCCGGCCTCCACACTGCCCAGCTGTCCCCCCCCCCGGCCTCCACACTGCCCAGCTGCCCGCACTGGAGCAGGCCCACAGGCCTCGCTCAGCTATAAGGGGTGACTCGAGCACTTAGCAGGTGTGTGTGCCAGTGCGGGCACCAGAAGACTGCACTCGCCCTTCTGCTTGCTGAGCACCTGCTCTATGCCAGGCCACGGCCAGGCCCGGTGCCGAACAAGGACACCTGCGGGGCCCTCGCCCGAGGGTTTCTGTGGACAGTCACACTCAGGGAGAAGGTGCTGCGGGAGCGCCCCTGACTGAGTGCCTGGCACACACGGGGGAGCGGGGAGGCTCCTCGAGGAGGTCATGTCTGTCCCGAAACCCAAAGCCTGAGTGGGAGCGGGGAGAGGGCCCCGGAGGGCGGAGGAGCCGGTGCCCGGCGGCGGGAGGGCAGGCGGGGGCTTCAGGAGGGCGAGGGCCGGGGAGCAAGGCAGAGGCGTCTGGGCTGGGAGGAGCTGAGGCTACAGTCCGAAGAGGATGCATCCCTGTCCTGGGACAGAGGCGGGCTCTTCCAGGCAGGCAGGTGGGGAGGAGGGGGACCAGGCCTGTCACCATCTCTGGGGAGCCTGCTCTTGCCCACCTCCGGGGGGGTGGGGGGCGCTGGGGGGCAGGAGGACGAGCTCGTCAGCCCAGCATGGCTCTCCAGTTGCTCCGATCCTTGTCCCAAGCCCAAGGCTCAGCTTCACAGGGGCTGCGCAGGGGGCTTTCCCAGGGATCAGGGCCAGACCATGCAGGGCAAATCCCCAGCGAGTCCAGGACCGGGCCTGGCTCCCGCCTCCCGGCCCGCACCAGCCCTGCCTCTCTGGTGTAGTCAGTTAAGCGACAAGGGATGGTGAAGCAGGCAGGGCCCAGCCTCGCCCCCACCCACCCTCAGCTTCTAGGGAACCATTACGGGTGATGAGTGACAAGGGCAAGGGGTGAGCACCCGTGATCAGCAGCAGCAGGAAGCCCCTCACCGAGGCCCAGGCTGGAGAAGAGCAGGGAGCAGAGCCCCCTCATCCCGCCTCGAGCTCCAGGCTGCAGGGGAGGGGCCACAGCTAGATTCCAGCAGGCCTGACCCCGGGGCCTGACACAGGAGGCGCGCGAAGACACGGGGTGCCGGGCAGGAAGGTGACCGCCAGGCTGGGAGGAAGAGAAACATGAAGCAGATGGTGCATTTGACTCCGCTCTCCAGGCCTGAAGCCAGGCTGGGTTTGGATTAAACCTAATGGCTGGCTTAGTCCCAAATCTCTCTCTGCCCCTAAATTGAAAATATATCAGATGTTTTAGTCCTGAAGCATCAAAGACTTTGAATTCTCCCATTTCTATCCTGAGCTAGATGAGTCAATGTTTCTTTCCCCTCGTCTTCCAGGCAACAAACAGGCTCCAGAGAAGCGGAGGAACGGAACCGGACGAGGCGGCCTCCCTGAGGCTCCCCAGTGGGCAGCAGAGGCGGAGGTCCGGGCCAGGGACTGCTGCGGCCCTGAGACCCGAGAGAACCGCGCCTGACGCCTTCTTCACCAGTCTTCCTCTGGCCGAAACGGAGCAGCTTCTGAGCGCCGCAGGGGCCGGCCCCAGCCTCGGGCTGCAGCAGCCCCCGGCCGCCCGCGCCAGCAGCGCTCAGCCAGAGCAGAGGGGCAGGCCGCTCGACTCCGGCTTCCCAGGCCCGGCCCCGTGTCCAGCCCGTCCATTTCCTTCTGTTGTTGCTGATGCTGTTAATCCTCAGCCGAGGGTACTTTTCCACTGACTTTTAGAGAAGGTGGGGGTGGGGGGGACAGAGCCACATCGGTGTGAGACACCGACGGGCCGGAAATGGAGCCTGCAGCGACGTGCGTGCCCTGACTAGAATCAGGAGTCGAACCCACGACCCTGCAGTCCAGAGGCTGATGCTCTAACCACTGGACAACTGGCCCGGGCAGAGTTTTGAATTCCTAAGAGAGGCTGGAAATCTGGATCTGTCATGGGTTAAAAAAAACTAAAATTTCAGGTTTTAAAATGTTAGTCACTGCCGAAACCGGTGTGGCTCAGTGGATAGAGCGTCGGACTGCAGACTGAAAGGTCCCGGGTTCGATTCCGGTCAAGGGCATGTACCTTGGTTGCAGGCACATCCCCAGTAGGGGGTGTGCAGGAGGCAGCTGGTCGATGTTCCTCTCTCATCGATGTTTCTGACTTTCTATCTCTCTCCCTTCCGCTCTGTAAAAAATCAATAAAATATATTTAAAAAATAAAAATAAATAAAATGTTAGTCACTAACCCAAAGTGCAAACGCCTCAGGAGGGCTGGTTCTCCAGGCCACGCGGAGGGGCCCGCCGGCACGGCTCCGTGACCCAGCCGGGGCCCAAGCACCCCCTCAAAGGTGCCAGCTGTGGCGCCTCAAGCCTTCGCACTGGCTGCTCCGCTGACCTCCAGGCGCCTCAGTCAGGTGTCTGTGCAAAGGCCTTCCCCCAAGAGGCCTCCCTGCTCTCCTTCCCGCCCTGCGTCCCTTCTCCTCACAGCACGAACCCCCGCTGCGCCTCAGGACTGTGCTTCGCTCTGAGAACACCAGTGCCCTGAGGCCAGGGTGCCCGCTCCGGGGGTCCCTGGGGGCCCAGGGGCTTCTGCGCACAGGGGAGACGCTCAGACTATTCGCAATGTCCAGAGGCAGAGCAACCTACTGTCCATCGCAGACACAGGGTGAGCAATGGGACCAGGCCACAATGGAATGCTACTCAGCCGTAAAAGAAGAGGGGAGGACACAGCTGCAGCATGGCTGCACCTCGAGGGCACGATGCTAAGCCTGCAAACATCCCCACCCCTGAGCTGCACACTTTAACACGGGTGCTCTTCTACGACGTAAATTTCACCTGCCACCAGGGGATCCTCCAGGGACACGGGGGAACCAGGGCAGAGCCTCCTCTGCCTGCAGCCGTGTGGCCGTGGGTCCCTCCCTTCACCTCTCTGAACCCGGAGGGGGTAGGACAGCGCCTGCAGGGCTGCTGAGACCTGCGAGTGAGCCTGAGCACACGGGAGGCCTGCCCGCTGCAGCCCTGGAGCCTCCCCCGCAGGGCACGGCACCCACAGGGCTCTGGGTGGGAAGCCTGGGGTTCAGGGCGGTGGGGTAGGCTCCCAGCTGTCCCGGTGCATGTCCAGGGCCGGGGATCCCTCCCCCTGGCCCAGAGCCGAGCCGAGCCACCGGCACTTCGTGCCCCCGGTCCACGCACATCTCCTCATGGGCTGTGCCCACCCGTCTAGAAGGGGGTGGACCTCCGTCTCCTATGAAACTTCCAGCCCCAGCAACTTCTGCTCAGGGACCCCACGGGAAGGCAGCCACTGTCCACAGGACGGAGAGGGAGTGGGCCGGCCCGAGCAGCCCTGGCCAGCACGCACAGGCGAGTGTTCAGCTCGCAGCACCGCTCCCAGCTCCATCCCTCCCGCCTTGTGGCTTCCGCTTGTGCCTCCTGCTCCCTGCACATGAGAGGCGGTAATAATGGCAGCTTCTTTGGGGTCCCGCGAGGCCTGAACGAGTCCGGGAGAGCAGTGCTCGGCTCTACAGTGTGGGTTCTCGCCGTGTCCAGGTCCGAGCACAGCCCTTTCTCCGGGGAGGGAGCAGGTCCTGAGTGCGTGAGCTGGGGTGTGAGAAGGCAAGGAGTCATGCCACAGCCTGGCCCCTCCAGCCTGACGGGCTGATCCTGCTGAGGCTGCATCCCTCCCAGAGGAAGAGAGGACACTGAGGAGGGAACTGGCCTCGCACGTGCGTGCGCGCGCACACACACACACACACACACACACACAGCAGTAGCTGTGCCAGGGCTGGGTTCAGCCCTGCCAGCCACACTTTATAAATTTTGCATCATCTTGGCTATGAATAGCTTCCTCCACAGCAAGACAGTTCGGAGGGAAGAGAGGCCTGAAATGGGAGCAGAGTCGGGAATCAAGGGCGTAGGAAGGTGGGAAGGGCCTCCTACCACATCCTATGGGCCAAGCGAGTTGCCAGTCCAGGGCAAGGCTGTGCCGGGTCCTCACAGAGCCCTTTGGCCCCGTGAAGTCCTCTACCATCAGGCCCGGAGGGCGGGGGGGGGCATGGGAGCCAGCTGGAGGCCGAGGCTGTGGGGCCATTGCTTAACTGGGCACACCACGGCTGGGAAGCTCACCCTCCACCAGGGTCACGCCCACTGGCCTGGGCCGAGGTGAAGCTGTGGAGCAGCTGGTAGAACTGACTAACGGGGTGAGGGGCCCTCGCCAGGCGGGCCCGGTGGCTGGAGCATTGTCCCAATTACCATAAGGTCGTGGGTTTGATTCATGATCTCTCTCTCTCTCTCTCTCTCTCTCTCTCCCTCCCCCCCCTCTCTCTCCCTCTCCCTCCCCCTCTCTCTAAAAAAAAAAGCATTACAAACATATCCTCAGATGAGGATTTAAAACAGGGGGTGAGTGGACCATTGGAGAGGGGCGGGCTGGCCCCGGGGTGTGAGGTCCAGCAGGCCCGGGTGCCAGCAGGGTCTGCAGGGAGCCCGCGGTGGACGAGGGTGTCAGGAACTTCCGGAGCTCTGTGACTGGGAGCCTGGTTCAAGTCTCTGACCCATCCCTCGGGGTCGGATGGAGGCATTTGGGCGCACACGTGTACAGACACGCACACACACATACACATACATGCTTCTGTGTGCCTCAATTTCCCCAATAATAGCCACATAATAAAATAATACAAGTACCCGCTCCACAAGGTGCCCAGCTTCAAGGTCCCCAGCTGTGGGACTTTCCCTCCAGCTCAGCCTTCCCATCTGCGGAATGGGCTGCACTGTGCTTGCCCCGTGGGACTGTGAGAGGGTTGGGGGCATGTGTGCAGCATGTAGGATGAGTCTGGCACGACATAAGGACCGTGTGAATGTTTATCAATCACAATCGCCCCAGGCCCCTGCAGCTATAAACAGAGGACATCGCCGCTGGCAGCCCCCGCCCCCAGAGGGCACCCTAGAGCGTCTGAGGCCATCGTCCAGTCCCCTGAGGCCCCGGAGCTGTGGAGGAGGCTCAGAGGCTGGTGAGACCCGGTGGGCGGGGCCCCACACAGCCAGCCGCCCCTCTGGGGCCACGTGCCCTCACCGAAGAGCTCTGTGCCACCTGCGCTGGGCCCCGGCCATGTGGAGGCCTGTGAGCAGGAGAGCACACCAGCCCCCCACCAGCTGCAGAGAACCACACGTCCAGGCCCTCCACGCCCTTCCTCACCATGGCCGCTGGCTTCCCGCGTGCTCCCCCCTTCACCCCCCAGCGGCCCCTCTGAGGCAGGTGCGGCTCCCGTCTCATTTCCTAGACGGGGACGAAGGCCCGGGCGAAGACGCAGCCTTCTCACCATCCCTTCGTCATCACTGGCAGCTGGGATTAGAGGTCCTGTCTCCCATTCAAGTGCCAGGAGACCAAGGTGGGATTCTCCCCTCCCCAGCCTCAGTTTACCCATTGGCAACAGGTCTGAGATGGAGAGCCCTCCGCAGCCCCTGGGGAGACAGGCTTCGACCCGCTGTGCCCATGATGCTCTATGAAGGGGGACCAGGAGCTGCGGTGCGGGCTCTCAGAAAGGAGTCATGTTGATGCTGCTGCTGTAAGTCGGGGGGTCTCTCCGGAACCCCGGCCAGAGGACAGACTCGGGCTGCCAGGCCAGGAGCCAGTGGACCCGAAGCCGCATCAGGCTCCTCTGTCCTGCCCTCAGCTCCCCATTTGCCCAGGCCCTGCATCTGGGGCCTCTTCCCTCTGGCCTGTCAGAGGGGACCCCAGGAAGCAAAGATTGGAGGAGTGGACTCCCCAGAGGGATAGATGGCCTCACCAACACCTGGAGCCCCCTGCCCACTCGGTGGGTCCGAGGCCTGGGAGCCGGGCGTTCCCAGGAGCAGCTCGGATGCGACACTGAGTCTCCAGCATCCCAGCTTGCTGTCGGGGCGGGGGGGGGGGGGGGGTGGGCACTACCTGGGCCACAGCTGCCTTGTCTCCATCATGACGGGGGATAGCAGCCCCACATCAGACGTGGCTGGAGGCCTTGCCGTGGCCTAAACAGGAGGGGGGCCCTGGGCTGGGCCCCTGGCACCGAGGCCAATCTGCCTTGCAGGAAGGGAAGGGCTGCTGGGCCAGACTTCCCAGGGCCACACCTCCGCTCTCTGTGCGACATCGAGAAGCCGCTCACCTTTCTCTGCTTCAGTTTCCTCGTCTGAAGAACAGGGTCCATCAGACCTACCCTGGAATGCCATCGTGAGGATGAGGGGGTGAGCTTGGGGGGCCCTCAGCAGAGGATGCTGTCGCTGTCGCTGTCGCTGTTGCTGCTGCCGCCGCTGCCACCGTCACGCTCCTGGGAGATGTGGTCCCACCGCCTGGGAGACGCCAGCAGGAGCCGGACCCCGGGCAGGCCCAGCAGGAAACCCAGGGCCATGTGGTCCTCCTGCCACTGAGCCCTCCTCCCAGGCGACAAGAGCAGGTTCCCGTGCACCCCCCACTTTGCTGAATGACACGCAACAGACATCGGGAATGACAGGTAGTGGTGATGCGGCTGAGGGCTTCAGGTGCGGAACAGGCAGAGGGGCTGGGAGCTAGCGGCTCCCACAGAGCAGGGCAGGCCTGGCCCAGCCATGGGTCCCAGGGACCTCTCTTTATCTGTGTTTTGTTATTCCTCGCCCAAGGATACTTTTACCATTGATTTTTTTTTTGAGAGAGAGAGAGAGAGAGAGAGAGAGAGAGAGTAAGAGTAGAAGGGAGGGAGGGAGACAGAGACAGAAACATCGATGGGAGACCAGGGTCAAGGATCAAGCCTGCAACCGAGTATGTGCCCTTGAACAGAAAGGAACCCTCAGCCCTTCATTCCCAGGGCCAACACCCTGACCCATGAGCCACACAGGCTGAGGCCTAGAAACCTTTTGGAGCTCCAGGCCGGTCCATCGCAGCCCCCACACCCTGGCCTCCAGCCCCTGCCTCCCTGCACACCTGCACACCTGCCTTAGCGTCAGGGCCTGAGCATCCGGGGCTCACCTAGGAGTGTCTTGTCTGCTGAATCATGAACTGAGTCGAGTTGGTTGCCTGGGACACATGCAGAAAGGTGTGAGTTGCAGAGCACATAGATCAGGCAGAGGGTGCTGGGCCAGGCTGACTAGGCCTCAGGGTGTGCAGCGTCCACTACTGTGCTGCAGGCCTGCCTACTGTCCCCTGGACACCGCCTGCCGGCTGGCGTGGAAGACAGCGTCCAGGAGGGCCAGCCCAGCAGCCCGGCTGAGGTCGCAGGCAGCGAGCAGGCCACGCCAAGAACAGCTGAACCCACCCCGAACCACCAACTCACAGAACTGTGAGCTAAATAAAATCACGACTGCTTTGTATCCTGGATTTCAGGGATGTTCGTTAG